>CM075489.1:57500-535000 GCA_037950665.1 Hypophthalmichthys nobilis
AGGTGATCAGATGAGTGTGTGTTCATGTTTGTGTGAGAGAGAGTGTGTGTGTGTGTGTGTCCTTATTTCATCAGTGATCAGTGTTAGTTCTGTGTCTCACCATGAAGTCCGAGCTGAAGTTATCTTCTCCTTTCTGCTCGCCGCTTCTCATGGCTTCAATGAATCTCTTCAGGATATTCACCTGCTCCATCCTGACAGGACGTTTCATTCATCCACAAAGCAAAATAATAAATAAATATAAATATGTTCAGGAAAAGAGTCTTTTGAACGATTATTCCAACATTTTTATGGCCCCATGTTCCTCTCTGTCCCTGCGATGAAACGGCACAAAGAGAGCGAACGGCGGCGCGCGAGTCGTGCTGTGAAGCTGATAAATATTCAACGTTACAAATCACTTTTAATTTCACTCAGAAATGACTTTTAATAATGAAATAAACAGCGCGCGCCCCTCCCTGCGGCTGCCACATTCACACTGCACACACAACCGGACCGCCCGAAAGCCGCTGCCGCCGGTCACGCCCCCTACAGCTCCTCTGGCTGTGATTGGTCAAAAACTGGAACTTCTGCAACGGTGATTGGACGGAAGCTCACGTCAATCAAAGAAGTGCTCGGATTCCTTGTTCCTGACTGTCAGGTCTGATTGTCAATCAGTGCGTCTCATGAGTTCATCTCTGATTGGCTGAATCTGCTCCCACCCACTTCCCTGTGCCAGGTTAGACCCTCCTCTTCCGCGCTGACATACGGGATATTTAATTGCGTCACCGTCAACACACAGCATTGTCTCAGACTAATGTATGATTATTGATGTTGAGTGTGAGTAATTTCCCGTGTTTTTCAGTGATCGCCAGACATTGGAGCGATTTTATTCATCCGGTCAAAGCATGTTCTCATCATTCAGAAAGTTCAGTTTAGTATTCATGATGAAACATAATTTCTAACATTTTCTGCCATATTAAGATTAATTGTTTATATGCAGTACAGTCCTGAGGTCATTCAAGTGGTGTAGTGTACAAATGTGCTTGCCTTTGAGTGTGGTTTTCATTTGTTTGTTTCACGGCTGCTAATGACTGAATCAGATGATTTCTATTGCACAATATAAATGTCTCTGCCTAATTAAATGTACAATCCAAAAACCATCAGTGCTGCTTTATATTTCATGAGCTTTACTCTCTACCTCCCTGCAGCACAGACTTTTTAGTTATAATGATTTGTATTTATTGTAACTAAGAATAAATTGGCCGTCTTTTTTATTCAGGGTTTGGAAATTGTTGTACACTGTGTTTTTATATGGATGAAAGTAGAATGTTTAATCAGATGCACACAAGTTGATTTTTCAGCACATGTGAACACATTTACAGTGATGCAATTCAAATGAAGAGCCTTTTCGAAAGCCATGAGACTTTATATTTTATAAACATTACAGGTTATGTGTGAACATGAGACTAGAGTGATAAAATCACTTACTAATGTATGATACACACAAAACTCCAGAACGGGATGTGAAGTAAATACTGGTAATGTGAAGCAAACTCACCCACAGGGATTACATCAGTAACTAGACGTTCATCCATCTAGAACGGTTCCTGCTTCATAAACACAATTTCTGCCCCTTTTTACAGACCGAAGCATGAAATGATATTCATAGTGAAAAGAGACACTCAAGATGAGCTAGAGCTAGAAAACCCATTCAGCCATCTGACACACTTCAGCCATAGTGTGTGTGTGTGTCTATCTGTGTCTATGTGTGTGTAGTTGTATTTATTACCAGTTGACCCCACAAAGTACGAAAGATACGGAATCTTTGACTTTGACTCCTTTACTTGATCCCCACAAGGACAAAATCTTTTATATGAGACTCAATGTTGACATTTTTAAAATGTTGAAACATGCTTATATACAGTATCTCACAGAAGTGAGTACACCCTCACATTTTTGTAAATATTTTATTATATCTTTTCATGTGACAACACTGAAGACATGACACTTTGTATAACAGTGTTAATTTGCTGTCCCCTCAAAATAACTCAACACACAGACATTAATGTCTAAACCGCTGGCCACAAAAGTGAGTACACCCCTAAGTGAAAATGACCAAATTGGGTCCAAAGTGTCAATATTTTATGTGGCCACCATTATTTTCCAGCACTGCCTTAACCTTCTTGGGCATGGAGTTCACCAGAGCTTCACAGGTTGCCACTGGAGTCCTCTTCCACTCCTCCATGACGAAATCACGGAGCTGGTGGATGTTAGAGACCTTGCGCTCCTCCACCTTCCGTTTGAGGATGCCCCACAGATGCTCAATAGGGTTGAGGTACCCTAAGCTTCTTTAGCAAGGCAGTGGTCGTCTTGGAGGTGTGTTTGGGGTCGTTATCATATTGGAATACTGCCCTGCGGCCCAGTCTCTGAAGGGAGGGGATCATGCTCTGCTCATTCATGGTTCCCTCAATGAACTGTAGCTCCCCAGTGCAGCACTCATGCAGCCCCAGACCATGACACTCCCACCACTATGCTTGACTGTAGGCAAGACACACTTGTCTTTGTACTCCTCACCTGGTTGCCACCACACACGCTTGACACCATCTGAACCAAATATTTATTATCTTGGTCTCATCAGACCACAGGACATGGTTCCAGTAATCCGTGTCCTTAGTCTGCTTGTCTTCAGCAAACTGTTTGCGGGCTTTCTTGTGCATCATCTTTAGAAGAGGCTTCCTTCTGGGACGACAGCCATGCAGACCAATCTGATGCAGTGTGCGGCGTATGGTCTGAGCGCTGACAGCCTGACCCTCCACCCCTTCAACCTCTGCAGCAATGCTGGCAGCACTCATACGTCTATTTCCCAAACACAACCTCTGGATATGACGCTGAGCACGTGCACTCAACATCTTTGGCCGACCATGCCGAGGCCTGTTCTGAGTGGAACCTGTCCTGTTAAACCGCTGTATGGTCTTGGCCACCGTGCTGCAGCTCAGTTTCAGGTTCTTGGCAATCTTCTTATAGCCTACGCCATCTTTATGTAGAGAAACAATTATTTTTTTCAGATCCTCAGAGAGTTCTTTGCCATGAGCTGCCATGTTGAACTTCCAGTGACCAGTATGAGAGGGTGAGAGCAATAACACCAAATTTAACACACCTGCTCCCCATTCACACCTGAGACCTTGTAACACAGGGGTGTCCAAACTACGGCCCACAGATGAATTTCAAACAGCCCGCAGCTTGTTTATTAAAATATATTATATGTGGCCCGCCATGCATAATTTACGAATTGTGCTGTTTCACAATGTCAACACAAGGTGACAGTACTAGATTTTAGGCCAGGGAAACAACGTGAAACAGAACAGCGCTACTTTTGCGCACTGCGAAGCGCGCGCGACTCACAAACTCACAAATGTGTTTACTTGTCTCGATAACATGACCACTAAACAGCCAGTGAGAAGTGTTCGAGTTCGGAGTAGAGGTCTCAGGTACAAGCTGCAAATCTCTCTGTCATTTAATTTAGTTTAAAGCCAGTTGAAACAGCGCTGACTTAATCAACAACACTAACATGCAAATCAGGAGAAACACAGCCGATCCAGTTAGAATACTGTTCAACCAACAATACCACAGTTACTGTGGTAACACTAACTGTAACCGTAGTATTTTGTCAGAAATGTTAATATCTCATTTTATTTTCATTTTTAATGTAGACATGTATGAAATGAGTAATAAAGGCCAAATTACAGACTATTTTTGTCATAAACTTGCAGTTTCGTGCATTCGTATTTATATTAAATGTGTTTATAGACTAAATACCATAAAGCCATTCTAAATATAGAAACTATATTTTTACTTTTTACCATGTAGTGAGGTGCGATGTGTGTGTGTATATATATATCTATATATCTATATATATATAATAGAAAAGGAACTGGCCCCCCAGATGTGTCCACAACATTGAATCTGGCCCCCTTTTAAAAAAGTTTGGATACCCCTGTTGTGACAATAACGAGGCAACATTTTAAAAATGACTATGCTATATATATATAAGAATGTTAGAATTACGTTAGGTTCCTGTGATGGGTAGGTTTAGGTATAGTGTAGGGAAGGGTCATACTATAGTGACTTTTAAGATTTTGTCAAACATTCTTTTATATGATTTTTAAGATGTTGACTTTGTGAGGTCCGACTGCAGGATTCCTGATCTTACTATCTTAGTGGGGTCATTTAGACACCACAAAGTAGTGTAAACAAGGATGTGTGTGTGAGTGTGGGGTTGGGTGAGTGTGAGAGCATGTGGAGTGTGTGTGTGTGTGTGTGTGTGTGATGCTGTTGACTCTGGTGTGTCTGAGATGGAAGAGAAAGTTTCTCCAAGCAGCTGAGTTCAGGAATGTTCTTCAACAAGCCCTGACGTGACCATGCAGTCGATCGCATAGCTTCCCTCTTCTACACAGACACACACACACACACACACACACACACACACAGAGTTACACAACGTCAAGACACATGGGTACAGTCATATCATCCACATTTTATCTCAACACACACACAATTCGCGCTGGTATTTACTTGTCTTAGCGCACACACACACACACACACACACACACACACACACACACACACACACACACACATAGCTGCAGAGAATCAGCATGAAAGTGCTTGTACAAAAATACTTTCCCTCCAGCTAATGACACACAGAAACATTCTGGCACACGGACAGCAGGAAGTGATCAACACTTCTCGTTGGTCAATAAAGCTTATAAACACTCAGTTTTGGAGGGTCAGAGGAAGTTAGTTAATACACTGGGTCTCCATCTGAAGATCTGGACCTCTGACTGTGTGAAGGTGTTTCCAGTGTGAGACAGAGACAGTCTGACTGATCCACAGGAACCTTTACACTGGTGTGAGTGTGAAGGTGCTTTGATACACAAGATCTTAATTTAATAAATCTTGGTTTGTTACTTAAATTAATGAAAGTTAAGTTCAGAAAATATGTAAACTGTTGATTGTTACCACAGCCTGAAGAGGTTTTCTACCTCATCTAGTTGAACATCCTATAGAGTGTAAAGTACAATGTTTCATGTTCTACTATCTTCTTTTCTCTGTAAAGCTGCTTTGGAAGGATCAGTCTGGAGTCTGAATGGCGCCACCTGGTGGCCACAGATTGTACTGATGCTCTCCTCACCTGCTTCAGTGTTTCATATCTGCTTTATCCGACTGCGTTGCTGGTTCTCAGCTGACCGAGTCCATGGACAATTTCTCATTCATGTTTCATTATTATGCATGCATGTAAATAAATGGTCACGGAATACATGGGATATTTGTGCTTTAAAAATCACTCGTCACACTGCAAGACTGTCGAATTTAACTATTTATGTCTATTTTGCTTCACATTGAAGAACAAAGAGCAGAGCTGCCAGACATCACTCAATATATCAAACACTCTCATTCACCTCCTCATTACCATCCATCCATCCCTCCATCAATCCAAAACAAAATGATCTATTTGATCCAGTAGCTGGATCTTCTCCAGGATCTTCCCAACATCTCCTGATCATCAATTTTTTTTTTTTTTTTAGATTTTTTGTTGTTGACATTTTTGCCTTTATTATGACAGGACAGTAGTAGATTTTAATGCCAGTTTTATTGACCCGGGTCAGATTATGTGGTTAAACTCTTAGGGATACTCCAGTAATCCTGCAGTCATTACCAGTGATCAAAGAAAACGACCATAACTACTTCATCAGGTCACGTCTGCGGTCAGGTTAGAGTTAGAAATAAACATGACCTTTGACCTTCATTGGCATAAGCTATTGTGATTGGCAGTCTTCAAACTGTACGAGATGTTGTTGGATTGAGAAATCCTTCACTGTCAGACAATGAGATGAACGAGGAGAGAAAAACACAGACGGATCAAGAACTGGCGTTTCCACGTTCATGTCGGGTTCAGAAGGTTTATTCAGTTTTGTGTTCGTTGAGTTTGCTTTCGTCAGTTCATGAACTTCAGATTTCACACAAGAAAAAACAAATAAAACATCAGCAGATGGAAATGTATTTACAAGATGAAAACAAAGAAATAAACCAACAAATTACCGACCTGAAATAAAATGTAGAAATATCAAACTTTAAGAGTCCAATTTGTGTCTAATGTGTTCATATGTGTGTGAGAGTGTGTTTATTGTGTGTGTTTAATGTGTTCATAGGTGTGTGAGTGTGTTTATTGTGTGTGTTTGTGTGTGTTGAATGTATCCGCATCAGTCGGTCCGCTGCGGCAGGATGTTGTATCCCAGCTGGATCATGGCTCCGGTCAGCAGCGTCCAGAGCGGCACACAGATGAAGAGCGGCCGCAGGCTGATGATCTGCTCCAGCCGTGCGCACAGAGTCAGACAGAAACCCACCTTCATCATCAGAGCCAGCAAGTACCAGACCTTCAGCCGCGGGTCGTACCCGGCCCGGCAGCGGCCCGCCACCTTCACGCCCAGGAGCAGCAGCAGGACGCTGTCAAAGATCCAGACGGGCAGGAAGATCAGGAACCAGCTCCACTTGACCTTGCCATCCAGCTTCAGCACCAGCAGGATGAGGAAGACGAGCGTGAAGATCCAGGTGAGAAGAACCCGCTGAGCCAGAGACATCTGGGCAATCGGGTCAGTACAAATCACCATCAACAGCAACAAAACAAGGAAAATCACTGATCTTCATCACACGAGCATCAGAAGAGATGAAGAACAGACGCGTGACGTCACTCACCGCACAGTCCCGCCAAAGCCCGTCAGATCACTCGTCAAATCGAAATTAAACGACCCTCATCTGAATCATGACTGAATGGATCGTTTCTGGTTTTGTTGAGATGTGGTCTGCAGCTGTCAATCAATGTGTGATTCTGTTTCCGGCTTCAGCAGCGTGTCCCGGATGTGTGGAATATTGGCGTCCATGGAAACGCAGAGGAGAGCTCCATCGTTTCAGATATCGTGTAATGTTCTGTCACCGGTTATTTCAGCTGGACAAGCGTTACCGTCACGCCAGCGGTGATGAGACGCTAAAATAACAGGATTATGATCGCTTCCGTCATGTGACCTCTAGAGGGAGACGTTACTCGTTCATTATTCATGAAGCACATTCACGTCTGCGCATGACTGACCGTTACTCTCATCAGTTTCACACATCCTTCATGTGTTTTGAGTTTAACGATCGTTCGGACAGTTTTCACGCCGTTATGCGCTTGTTATTTACTGTAAATGTGAAGATCCGGTGACCGCGTGAATTCAGCTGCGCGTTTATTCCGTGTGCGCCGGTAACGCTGCAGGCGATTCTACAGTAAAACGGTTTGAGAGAGAACGACACTGAAATCAAGCGCGATCTTCATCATAATCACCATCATCAGCAGCATCTTCACCGTCAATCTTCCGTCTGTGTGTCGAGCATGAAGGACTGAAGCGGCTCGTTGAGGTAAGAAGAGACGAAAGACACATGAACGATCAGATCATCGTCTAAACACTCATCATTCAGTCAGACACACACACACACACTGTTACAGTGTCACACACAGACGCGTTTAAACACAACTGTGTTACAGTGTAACAGTGTTCTTTCACTCGATCAGTGTTTCACAGCAGCTCACACTCATCTGATGCTGATCTTCATCTCTGGTTCTGTTGATCCAATCAGATCAACACCCTAAAATCCCGCAGCGGACTGAACTGAACCGTGTTCGTGTAAAGAGTTTCTCTGATCACAGATATGATGTTCAGAGAACGAAACATGAGCAGAAAACATGGAGTTATTAGAATCTGTGTGTCCTGACCGTGTCGTGTGTGTGTGTGTGTGTGTGTGTGTGTGGATGCTCCTTATCTCTCTCTCTCTCTCTCTCTGTCTCTCACACTCACACACACACACCTTCATTCAGTCAGTGTATTGAATGACTGATCATGTCCTTCATAATGCCTGATTCTGTCTGTTAATGCTGCTGTCTTCATTCTCTTCTGCACTAACTCTCTTTTATAAAAACACACACTTGATTCTTCACCATCTCTCTCTCTTTTCCTCTCTCTCTCTCTCTCTCTCTCTCTCTCCGCAGCCGTTTGTCAGTTTGACCTTGAGTCTGTGTCTTGTTCTCCTAATGTCGAGACGCTCGGCCTGATCCAGCTCCATCAGATTCTCCGTAAGTTCTTGAGAGTGAGTTTTCTGACAGAAGTGTTTCTGGAACATTCTCTCACACACTGACATGTGAGTTCTGGTGTGTGTGTGTGTGTGTGTGTTTCAGCTGCTGCTCAGTGATTTTCCACCTGTGAGCGTCTGGAGCCGTGAAGCGCTGCGGCTTCTGCAGGTTATTTTAGGTTGTTTGTTCCATGAATAGCTTCACGTCTGTTTAAAGATCAGAGACTCTCATCCTGCAGACAGACGGGTTTCCTCACAGCGTTTTCATCCGTCTGTTTGCTCGTGTTTTTCCATAGATTCACTCTTTGAGTTTATCCTCAAACAGGAACCCTTCTCTTAGCCAGTGATGGGGTGTTAGTGTTCGACGGGTTTGGATGGAGAATAATCTTCCTGACACACGTGTGTGTCGCACTGACAGTGTCTGTGTGTGTTTGTGAGTCTGTGTGGGATTGTTTAGTTGCTGCATGAGGCTCGAGAGACAGACAGAATAAATGCGACCGTTTCCTCTTACAGACACGCAGGAAGACGCGCTGCTTAATTTAGCCTGTGAAAACACACACACACACTCTCACACACACACCCACTCACACATGCAGAAGTGTGACCCCAGAGACACACACACACATGCAGTATCATATGAGACACACACACTGCTGTCCATCTCCTTCATGAAACATGCACAGCTCTGTGTCGGGTTACACATCAGCAGATGGATGTGTGTGTGTGTGTGTGTGTGTGTGTTTGTCTAGAACAGTTTTATTCATTGTGTTGCATAACAAGCTGCCGCAGCTGCTGTAGAAGTGTGTGTTAGTGTGAAGCAGGAGCTTCAGTGAGTCGACTCACATTGATCTGTGTGTGTCTCTGAGTCGATCGATCCAGTATCGGGACGTGGCGATGATTTTAAGGCAGTTTTCAATAGATGAATCCTAATTCAGGAAGCTGTTGGTGATGTTTGTGTTTGCTTGGCAGGAAGCACCAATCATATGCAAATGAAAGTGAGTAGTTGTGAGAGCAGGACCGGTCTTTCCACACTTGAGTGTGCACTAGTGAGGGTGTGTGTGTTGCTTCAGGCTGTTTCATATTCTGCTGCTGCGCATCTGTTTTGTGCTAAATTTGCTGTCGATGACGGGAACAGGTAAAACAGCTCATCTGTGTGAAATATAACATCTGATGAGTGAGCGTGACAGTGCACTAGATGTGTGTGTGTGCACTAGATGGATGTGTGTGTGTGTGTGTGTGTGTGGAGGTTTTTCACTCCACTCCACCCTCTTCTTGAACATCAAGTTCTATATTCAGACTGAAAGTGTCTGTCATCCTCAGGTGTGTGTGTGTGTGTGTGTGTGTAAGCTGTTGATCCTACCACCCGGTTTCACACTCGTAATTCACCAATAAAGCTTATCTAGTGTGACATCAGCTGCAGTTTGTGAGTGTGAGTGTGTGTACTTGTCTTGTTGGTGACTGACGGTAACACTTCATTGTCCTCGTTACACCTCTAACATGTAATTACTACAGTAATAACAGTAAACTATGCATAATTACAAGCAACTAACCCTAAAACCAAACCCTAACCTGATTATATATATAGTACATGCTGTTAATTAATATTAGTCAGTACTTATTTATATAAATAACTGAAACAAAGACATTTTAAAGTGTAACCAAAACCGACTTTATAAAAAGGCTAATTAATCATGTTTGTATGTAAATCGAGTGTTTTTCTCGTTTCTGTGACGGTAGGGTCAGGGGTTGGTGTGAAGATCATGATCCTATAGAGGATCAGTAGAGGTCAATGAGATGAGTTCACTGATATATTCCAACCATCACTAAATAACAAGGAATGAATGAACTGAAGAGACGTGGAGCTTGAATGCAGCGTAACTCACAGTCAAGTCAAGTCACCTTTATTTATATAGCGCTTTTTACAATGCAGATTGTGTCAAAGCAGCTTTACAGTGATAACTGGTATATAATTTTGGCTGGACAGAAGCTCTTAAAGAAAATGGTGTCAATGCAGGCAGACTGAATTTGAATATCAAATGTCAAGTGTCCCCAACTAAGCAAGCCAAAAGGCGACAGATAAATCATTACACCGATTAAACTCACAGATAAAACATTAATGTACATGTAGTATTTATCTGTCATTATTTGCTGCTGTTTGTGTTGATCTTAATGTCGACAATATTGTGTGCAGAGAAATAAGACCAATGATGAATGATTCTGAACTTGAGAGAGGTGTGTGTGTGTACAGTGTGCGTGTGTGTGTGTACAGTATGCGTGTGTGTGTGTACAGTGTGTGTGTGTATACAGTATATGTGTGTTGTTGTAGGACACACCTGTACAGCAGGTAAGAAGAGCTTTAGTGCGTCAGACCGCAGAGCTCCTGTCTAACTCCTCCCGTCTCTCTGTTCACAGCTTAAAATGATCCAGCGTGTGACTTCTGACATGTAAATGGCGTCTAAGGTGCGTGATGCTGTGCTCTGGTACCAGAAGAAGGTGAGATATTGATCTGTCTTCATCTTTCTGTGATTGATGTTTCCTCACACTCAATCTCTTCATCTGAGTTCATGTGTTTGAGCTTGTTTAATGTGTGTGTGTGTGTGTGTGTGTGTGAGAGTGTGTGTTTGTGTCCATGGAGCACTGATGTTTTTGATCGGACTGACCTGTCAGAGCTCATGATGATGATGATGTTAGACGGATCGAGTTCTGATGTCTGAGAAACTGCAGCTGAAGGATTTCTTTGAGTTTGTGTCACGAGTCGCTTCAGTTTGATTCATTTATGGACGAATCCTGAACTCAAACAGTGTTGCATGTGCTGAATCTACATCACAACAAACATGTTTAATCAGAGAAACATGTAAGAACATGAAACACGTCTGTGGATTACACACAACAACAGGCGGCTGACCTCACTGCACAGTGGCATCACAAACTCCTGAGCTTTATTTAGACACGGTCAGAGAAGCAACACACACACACACACACACACACACACTCACACACTAGGACTCTGTTCTGTCAGTATCAGACGAGACTCTTTGCACTGTTGCCTGCTGGGTGTTGTGTTGTCATAGCAGCAGGTATGTGATGTAATTTCCTCTGAGCTGAACACTCAAGAAGAGAAAATCTGTGTGAAGAACTCTCTGTGTGTGTGTGTGTGTGTGTGTGTGTGTGTCCTCCACTGCAGCTCAGACTGATATTACGGAAGTGCCTAGAAAAAATAAATCGCAGAATCAGCCTTCATCTCACACACACACACACTTGTATATATGGTTTACGGGAACTCTCCATAGACATAATGGTTTTTATACTGTACAAACTGTACATTCTCTCCCCCTACACTACCCCTAAACCTGCCCATCACAGGAAACTGTCTGTATTTTTTGAATTTCAAAAAAACAGTTTAGTATGTTTTGTTTTTTTTAAGCCATTTGGTTTACAAGGACACATTTGTCCTCATAAACCATATATACAAGAACACACACACACACACAGGTCGTGTGCTCGCTGTATGTTTAATGAGTCTAAACTCGTGAATTATTGAGTCTTTTCCACCGTGTGTCATGTGACTTCAGTCCAGTGTCACCGTTTTCACCTCCAGTGTGCAAATGACACCGTGCTGCAGTACTTATCGCCCCCGGCAACAATCAGACCAATCAGAGCTGCTGCGGCTCATGGATCACATACATTTACACTCATGTTTCCACGGATCTACGGAAACTCTCTCTGCACTGACATGCTAAACCAGTAAACCTTTATTAACCATCAGCTCGTTAAACCCGTATGATGACATAACTAACATAACGAGCTCCGAGTTACAGTGTGAAACTGACCGTCAGCGTCATGATCGATCACTGCGTTTGAACCCACACTAAACAGTCATAACGAGTGTGTGTGTGTGTGTCTCAGTTTGTCTGTATGAACGTGACTGACTCTGAACAATGTGGATGTTTAACCTGTCTGTCTTCTGTCTGTCAGATCGGTGCGTATGACCAGCAGATATGGGAGAAATCAGTGGAACAGCGAGAGATCAAGGTAACGTGACGCCTTTACTTCACGCTTCCACCTGCTCATTCGGGCCATTCTGAGTGTGTGAGAGAGAGAGTGTGTGTATATGTGAGTGTGTGTGTGAGAGAGTGTGTAAGTGTGTGTGTAGTTCTTTCTTCTTCCTCTTAATCGTCTCTCGCTCTATCTATCTCCTCTCACCTCGAGCAGTTTATCAGACGGGTGAGTACCGCTGCCGCTCTCAGCCTGTAGGTGGCGCTGCGTGTGCATTTGTCAGACTGGCCTTGATGTGTTCACAAGACTGGATGCTTGTTTCTGTGTGTATAAGGGCATGTCTAGACAAGGTCACATCATAACGACTGTCATTTACTGAGATGAACTGAGGCAGACGTTAAACTCCTCACTGATGAAGCTGATGATGAAGATGACGGGTCGGTCTCTACGGCTGCTCATGTTTTTGAAGATGGCAGCAGCTTTTAAGAGTGGATCTGCAGTCAGATTGTTTGTGTTTGTGTTGCTGTGACCGGCTGCGCTGTGACTCATGTGT
Organism: Hypophthalmichthys nobilis; assembly: GCA_037950665.1. Classification (NCBI taxonomy): domain Eukaryota; kingdom Metazoa; phylum Chordata; class Actinopteri; order Cypriniformes; family Xenocyprididae; genus Hypophthalmichthys; species Hypophthalmichthys nobilis. The sequence continues at coordinate 70,186 of CM075489.1, forward strand.
GGCTGAATGTCTTACATAACAAGGGCTAGACAGACAAAAATAAAGTCTGAGTGAACTAAGAAGAATACACAATAAATGAGGAATAAATGAGCTCCGGCTCTCGCAGCAGGTCTCTGATTCGCTACGTGTTTAGATCAGTCATTTTACCAAGATCCTAAAACCATCTCAACTGTGGCAAAGTTCAGTAACTACAAATGATCAATAACAAGTGAAATTCAGTACTAAAATTCTGAGTGAAATAGTAAAGTTGTAGGATTAGTAGAGGATGGGTTAGGGTTAGGGTTATCTGGTTTATCTGTACTGCAGCTCTGAATGTGGTTCATCCAATGAGAATTGAGAGTCTGAACGATCCCTTTCATAATGATTTCTTTTATTTGTGTCATGACTGTGATGTTGTGATGACTGTAGAGTCATTTCTCAGTCTCTGACAGAGAAAATATGATTGATGAAACGATTGTGAACCTGCCATCAGCAGCGTATGTGAGCGTCTCTGAATCTTATTTTATTGGACCGAGGAAATCAATTTTTTTTTTAATAAAGTCAGGCCTAAATCAGTTGTAGTTTTTATAAAGTTAAAAAAAAAAAAAGTATATTGGCTTTTCATCATTATTCCTTTTGTATATGAAGTTTTGAACTTTTTAAGTTTTTTTTAAGTGATATTTTGGCGTTTCTGCCTTTTTTATTTTGATTGGATAGGAGAGAGAGGGATGGTTTAAGAGAAGAGTCTGAAACTGAAGCGCCGTGTGTCTGAGCATTACGAGCAGCTCACGAGACTGACTTTAACTTGTTCTTTGTCAGGGGAAGATCACATGGTCTGAAGGAAGGATGGACAGGAGAAATGTAGTGTGATCTTTAGATCAGTAACCGTTGGTATGAATGTCTGTTGTTGTCGGTGAGTGTTTACAGCTGGTTATTAACAGAAGAAGGGCCGCGTTACACTGATCTCTGGTTACAGTGCAACAGGAAACTGGTGAAGGCTTGTAACAGCAGCTCTGAACCCTTAATAGAGCACATGACTGAACCCTTAATAGAGCACATCACGTGTCGTTTGGAGGTCGGCTCGAGATCATTAACATTGAGTTTGTTGTTTTGGTTTGTTTTGAGCTCTTCATATAAATAAAATCCAGTTCTAAATTCCTAATAATCTGTCATAATAAATGTGAGTGTGACTGAAAGAACTGCTGAACGTTGGTGTTTTATTGCGCTCTGCTCATAAATTCACTAATTAAACTCATATGACATGTGCTGACACGCATGATGACCTGTGACAGAAGACAGCGTGTCAATCTCTCTCTGATGAGCGTCAGTCTGTCTGTCTGTAGGGTCTGAGGAACAAACCGAAGAAGACGGGTCACGTGAAGCCAGACCTGATTGACGTGGATCTGGTCAGAGGTCAGTGACACACACGTTGACGTCTGATTTGATTTCATATTTTCTGTGTTCACATGTGTTTCAGTCCTGTTTCACGGGTCAACGAGGTCATCATGGGTCGTAACCAGTCTTGTTTTATTCGTCAGGTTCTGCGTTTGCTAAAGCGAAGCCCGAGAGCCCGTGGACCGCTTTGACCCGGAAGGGCATCGTCAGGGTGGTTTTCTTCCCCTTCTTCTTCCGCTGGTGGATTCAGGTGACGTCGAGAGCCATCTTCTACCTGCTGCTGTCTCTCTACCTGCTGCAGGGTGAGCGTTCATTCAGATACTGTCGCTTGATGTCATGGGACTGTTGACAAATATAGGGTGTGGCATTAATTACTCTGAGTGACGTCTCTGTGTAGAGATGAAACAAATGCCAGGCAGAATGACTGCATTGTGATGTCTGTTTTGGACAGGTGTGTGTGTGTGTGTGTGAGAGAGAGAATGCCTGTGAATAACATGTGGCGTGTTCAGGAAACCTGCCGTTCTCAATCTGTCTCATGTCAGTGAGGTCGCTGTAGTTTGTTTTTGTGTGTAAATGAATCTGGGTGGAGTTCAAGTGCTTTTGTTTTTATAGGTTATTAAAGAGTACAAGGTGTGCGTGATCTAATCCAAGATAGTAAATTGGATGAGTAAATTCATTTACTGTATGGAAATCTTAAAATCATCAGTAAACCATGTTTGTCACTGTTAAAATGAAGCCGTATTCACTGTCGTCTGGGCTGTTTCTCATTTTATCTTGTTCGTGTTTTTTTTGAGGATGTCATGCTGCTTTTCCATTTTCATACGTGTAAAAAGACTAAATTAAATCAGTTGATCATATATCAATCAGTTATTGTCAGCGTTATCACTAATGTGAACAGTGTAGGACGTCCAAGGAAACCAACTTCATAATCCTGACGTCACATTTTATGTAAGGGACAAGATGGCGCTTCATTTGTTGGAAACATGTAACTTCTATTACTTTGAAATGACTAATATTTTAATCCAGCTTCACTGACAGTGTTAAACCTGTAAGAATATTTAGAGTGGGAATACGTGTAAATTATCCAAACTACATCTAGTGTTTCATGTCCCCTTTAATAGCTACTTTTATTTTACTGTCCTAAAGATATATAGTTACATGATAGCTGGACTGGATTATTTGTGTTCTCTTCATGTCGTGTGTGTGTGTTGCAGTGGTCGCGGCGCTGCTGTTCTTCAGCGTCTCCAGTACTCACAGCGTCCCCGTCACAGAGGTGTTTGGCGCCATCTGGCTGATGCTGCTGTTAGGAACCGTTCACTGCCAGATCGTCTCCACACACACTCCCAAATCCAGCGGCGGAAGCAGCAGCGGGAAGCGGCGCAGGTCAGACTCTCCTCTCTTCAGCAGAAGCGTCTTTAATGCTCCTGTATGTTTTCTGTGAGTGAACACTGATGATGAAATCAGTTGAGATGATGCTGCTGAATTCATGAAAATCATGTTGCCGCATCATTTAAATAAATGCCAATACAAGCACAAATGATCAGTCATATTCCAGAAGCATGAATAGAAATGAACTCACTAAATCTTGAACGGAAATGAATCATTTAATGCTCAGTTGCATCATCTTGGCTAAGTCGGCGTCTCTTTCAGGCTTCTCCTCTTGACTTTGGGAATCCAGCGCTCTGATCTTTAAGGCCAAAGTTCGTCCTGTTTTGACTTTTCTAAGTATTCTGCACTTTTACTGTCTCTCGCTAAAGGAAGTTGAGGAAAGCCGCTCATTTGGACATTCATAGAGAAGGCGACGGCTCTAGCACTACCGATAACACGCAGGAGGGGGCGCCGCAGGGCTCGCTGTCTGCCGGCTCGCGTGGCCTCGTTGCCTTCTTCAGAGAGTTCTGGCATGATATCTTTAAAGCGGGGTGTGTATTTCTCTCTCTCTTTCTTTCTTATTTCCTCTTAGAATCTTCCTGGCTACAACATCCCTTTCCTAAAACCATCTGTCACCTTGATCAAATTTTACACCTGAATTGAGGACTTTGTTTTCCAGAGGTTTTGTCATTGTGTTGCTCACTAGGGATTTTGTAGCCATTTTATTCTATTTGCTCCGTGCAGCACTTTCCCCAAAAGCACAAATGTTACTGTCTCTAGAAACCAATTCATTCTCTACCGCCAAGATTCATTGAGGACTAGAGTAGCACTTCCACACGCTGGGAACAGAACCAGCTGCACATGCTTCAGTCGAACCCCCTCTCATCCCATCAGGTCTAAAAGTCCAAGCTGTCTATCGATAAGTCCACTGAGACAGACAACGGATACGTGTCTCTGGATGGACGCATCACCAGCAAAAGCAGCGAGGAGGGTTTACAGCTGCACGAGCCGCACTGCGAGCTGCTGCGCTCCGAAGAGCCGCACTGGACCGTCCCGCACACCAGGAACACCCTGATCCTGCCGCCCGCAGGGAAGGTACGCTCACCTCAGACCCGCTGAATGAATGAATTAATGAGTGTGAATGTACGCAGAGCCGTGACCGACGCCTGTTTTGTGCATGTTAGTGTCTGCCCGAGGCCGCGGCTCCTCGCGGTGTGGAGAACATGTCAGATGAAGCGTCCAGTGAAGAAGATCCAGAGAACTACAGGGCCCTCCGCAGGGGAACGGAGCGCAAAAACAGCGATTGTACACTGCGCAACAGAAAAACACCACACTACAAGAAGCATTACACTGCTGAGGTAACACACACACACACACACACACAGTGTTTCCATAAAAGCACAGCCTCCTTCATTTCTCTTCTCTTGTCTCAGGAGACACTCAAATCCGGCACAAGCTGCAGTTCCCGCTGCTCCAGCTCACGGACGCAGGACTCGGAGAGCACGCGGCACGAGTCGGAGACGGAGGACGTGCTGTGGGAAGATTTTCTGCACTGCGCCGAGTGCCACTCGTCCTGCACCAGTGAGACGGACGCCGACGGATCTGCGGCCTGTTCCGCCTCCAAGAAAGAGTTCAGAGACGACCCGTTTCATCAGGTGCGTTAAGCCACAAGTGTACTTCATTTTCCGCATTCCGCTCCGTCTCATGCACAGTTGTGCGTGAGTCTTTCAAAGTATACTCCTTTGCCCATGAGCACGAAAAGACGCGTTCAACGCATGACAACAAATGAGGTCTGTTTTTGAGCATCAAATACCACAGTTTCTCATATTTGAAGCTCTGTGTGTTTATCTGTGAGTAAAAGCCTGAATTAAATCTGTTGATCATAAAGCAATCGTGTCTCTGAAGCGACTGAATGGAGGGACAGAATCTCATTAACAATCTCTTCATTTGTACATTCATGTTGTATTTCATTTGCATTGTAAAAAGCACTATATAAATAAAGGTGACTTGACTTGATTTGTAGCGGCGCAGCCGTCCGTCACCCGAAGCGTCGCTGATTTAGACATTGTGTTGCAGTAAACGTGATTGATATGTTTGTGTCCGAAGGGTCACGTGCCGTGGCTTCACAGCTCCAACCCGGGCCTGGAGCGCGTCAGCGCCATCGTGTGGGAAGGAAACGAGTGCAAGAAAGCGGACATGTCTGTGCTGGAGATCAGCGGCATGATCATGAACAGAGTGAGTTTGAATCAGATGAAGGTTGAGTGCAGTAAGCTGACAGACATACATGCACCTAAACGTGATTAAACAAAGCCGTGTGTGACGTCGTCTGCTCTCGGCCCGCAGGTGAATCTCTACACTCCAGGGATTGGCTATCAGATATTTGGGTATCTGGTGTCCGTGACGCTGGGTTTGACTCCATTTGCATTCAGATTGTTCCAGTACAAAGACCTGGAGCAGCTTGCGTCTCTCTCGGCCGGCGAGATCCTGTCCATCGCCATCGGCTCCACCGACGTCCTGGTGATCGGTATGGTAAGCGTGAGCTTCGTGGTGCGCGCGTGTCTCATCTGGCTATTCTTCTTCCTGCTCAGTGTCGCCGAGAGAACGTACAAGCAGGTGAGTGTGAACCCACAGCTTTCCTTCACAGCGTCTCGCAGCGTTTCTCTGACTCTCTGATTTCTCTGTTTTTTCAGCGGCTGCTGTTTGCGAAGCTGTTTGGTCACCTGACGTCAGCGCGGAGAGCCAGAAAATCTGAAGTCCCTCATTTCCGTCTGAAGAAGGTGCAGAACATCAAGATGTGGCTGTCGCTGCGTTCTTACCTGAAGGTACAAAAGCTTGAGTTTTGCCCTTTATGAGACACTGATGACATCCAAATGTTTCCATCCAAAGGTGCGAATTTAATTTGTGCACAAAATTGGAATATGGCATGAAACATTTGTGAATAAAGCAGCGTTTCCATCCCATGTGTTCAAAAGAACAAAATCATCACTTCCTGGGAAACTGGAGCAAAATATCATTAAAAAAAATGTAAGTTTCTTCAATCAGGCTCTTTTTCCCTCCATCATAAATGATAAACACAATAAACGCCGTCATGTGATCTTGCGTTCGGATGCTGGTGTTTGGGAACACAATCGTGTGAGACGCTTCTGGAGGGAATTAAACCGAATCATTCTGATGACGGACTTTGACTTAGATGTTTCAGAACCACCAAACCAACATTTCAGATGCTGCGATGCGATTGGTCCGCTGGTTAGTTCAGTTATCCAATCACAGCCTCTGCTGAGGCAAAGTCACATGAGGTTTTGAGGGATTTATTTGGTAAATGTTTCCATCGTAGTTTGTGAATGTTTTCTTATCGGATAATAAAAAATGTATCTGCTTCAGTTGAGCACATACGTTTTGTGCATCTTGGCATTTATATCCAGCATTTTTTTTATGCAATATTCAAAAATTCACATGAAAATAGGTGGATGGAAACATGGCTAGTAAAATGATTTCCAGTCTGAAGCAGCATTAGCTGAGGCCCGTCTCTCTCTCTCTCTCTCTCTGCAGCGGCGTGGTCCTCAGCGCTCTGTGGACGTGATCGTCTCCTCTGCGTTTCTTCTCACGCTCTCGGTGGTTTTCATCTGCTGTGCTCAGGTCAGTTGCTGGACGAGCTCCATGTATTTGTACCATGACTGACATGTTTCACTCCAATGCTGATCAGAGTTTGTCCTGCAGCTGCTTCACGTTCACGAGACGTTCCTGGAGTTTCATTATAACTGGGAGCTGGTGATCTGGTGCGCATCGCTGTCGCTGTACCTGCTGCGATTCGTCACGCTGGGCTCCGAGACCAGCAAGAAATACAGCAACACCTCCATCTTACTGACAGAACAGGTGCGCTCGCATCAGGCCGCGTCTGACTGTTGATTTATACTTACACTGCTGCTCAAAAGTTTGAATCATTAAGATGTTTTACTGTTTTTGAAAGAAGTCTTCTGCTCAGTAAAGCCGCATTTATTTGATCAAAAATACAGTAAAAACAGTGAAATATTATTACAATGTAAAGCAGCTGTTTTCTATGTCAATATATAGTAAAGTGTAATTTATTCCTGTGATCAAAGCTGAATTTCTCCAGTCTTCAGTGTCACATGATCCTTCAGAAATCATTCTAATATGCTGATTTGCTGCTCAAGAAGCATTAATGATTATTATCAGTGTTGAAAACAGTTGCGCTGCTTCAGATTTCTGTGGAAACCGTCATACATTACAATTAAAAAATTTGGCAGTTAGATTTTTTTTTTTACAAAATATACAGTAATCAACATTTGAAGTGGATCAGAAAAGTTAATCAAAGTTGTCATTAAAACTAAGTTGTTCTAAGAAGAAGGTTTTAGGACAACTTTGAAAGGTTTTGATCCACTTCAGATGTTGAATACTGTATATGAATTAATACTTTTATTCATCAAGGATGCATTAAACTGATCAAAAGTGACAGTAAAGACATTTATGTTACATAAGATTCTATTTCAAATAAATGCTGTTCTTTTGAACTTTCTATTCATCAAAGAATCCTGAAAAAAAAAAAAAATATATCAGTTTCCACAAAAATATGAAGCAGTAATAATATATTTCACTATTATTATATTCACATTATTTCATAATATAATATTTCACTGTTTTTATTGTATTTCTAATCAAACAAATGCACCCTTTATGAGCAGAAGAGACTTTTCAAAAACATTATGAAATCTTAATTATTCCCAACTTTGACCATCAATATTTTCCATCCCTGAATTCACACAAAACGCCTGATTTTTGATTTTTTTAAATGCACTTGAGTACGTTTATTTTCCAGCGGCTGCAATTGATTTAATATTTCACAGTGATTGTAAACACGCACAGATCGCAGAGCCTCATCTGTGTTTCTCTATTTCAGATTAATTTGTACTTGAAAATGGAGAAGAAACCAAATAAGAAAGAAGAACTGACTCTGGTCAACAACGTCCTCAAACTGGCCACCAAATTACTGAAGGTATGCAGAATAAAACACGTGCGAATGCGATCGTAACCGACACTGAAGCGCTCCGCTGACTGTGTGTTTGTCCCGCAGGAGTTGGACGCTCCGTTTCGACTGTACGGTCTGACCATGAACCCTCTGCTGTACAACATCACTCAGGTGGTCATCCTGTCGGCCGTGTCGGGGGTCATCAGTGACCTGCTGGGCTTCAACCTGAAGGTCAGAGCCGACGCCGCGCTCCGCTTCTGTGCGTCTCTGTTAATGCTGCCCCTTCATTGAACGTTTATGTGTTTCGTTCACAGCTGTGGAAGATCAAATCATGACGGCGAATCTGAGTGAATCCAGCTTCCCGAGGCGACGCTGCTCGTGTCCGACACACGGTGGCGCCGTTTCCCCGCGACAGGGGCTTCCTGACCATGAACTCTTGACCCTGTTAGGTCATATCAGAGTGCTTGTGCAATTCAGCTATTTATTTTACCCTTTCAGTGTTTCTTTTTTATTCTCAAGTATTTGTTTTAGCTGTTACAATTGTTTTAAGTATTATTTTAGCTCGGGATGTGACGTTCTCATAGGAAAGTTGCAGCAGTTGTGCTTGTGTTTCGCAGTCTGTGATATTTAAGACTGCTGTTAGTTTCTGAAACCGAGAGTTTGAAGAGGAAAAACACCCATCAGGACGTGATGAACGGATGAAACTGTCACACACACACGTGTTTATGTATGCGTGTGAATTTTCATTTGTTGGTGATGTTTGTTGAATCTGGTCTGCAGAAGCTCAGTTGAGTTTTTCAGCTTTGCTCCGTGTTTTATATTCAAGTGTCAGTTAAAATGAACATTGCTGCGTCTGATCACACTGAGTCTGCAGTAACACACTCGAGTGTGTGTGTGTGTCAGCAGTTTGGAAAGCCTCAAGATGTGCACTTTACAGCAGAAAATGTTACATGTTTCAAAGTCAAAAGCATTTAGACGTTGTGTTTTTGTTTGGGACAGACGGTGTAACGACCAAAGTGTTTATTTTTGTGTTTGTCTGTTTTTTGCTGGACATGAATGTATTAGAGACTCTCTGAACTCTGGTTTGTAAAGAGGACAGAGTTACTTTTTGTTTTTTTGTCGTGATTTTGTTTTTGCCTGTTTTGGGTTTGATTCGTATAGATCCACATTTCTGTTCATGGAGGGAAAATGTTCTGTTACAAAGAAACACTATTTGAGGAAATTGAGAAATTGAATGTCTTGTTTGCTTTTCAAAGAGAATCTTGTTTCTAGTTTCTATGAATGTCAAACGTTCGGAGGCACGGTTTCTTTTCTCAGTTTTCCACTGATTGTATGAAGGTACAGCCAGATTTCAGAAGACTCTGGTGTCACTTACTGTACAAATAAACCTCTCATGAAAAGTGTCTGTTGCACTCAAACTTCTTTAGAAACTAAAAACTGATCAGGTGCTTCAACCATATGCTAACTGACCAGGAATGTGTTGCAATCCATACTAATGTTTATAATGTATGGGGTTAGTTACCAAGCTTTTTCACCAACTTTCAACAAACCAGTTCCCTGAAACACTCCTGCTGTTTATGACTATCCGTGTACATTAACATGAGCTCGGCTCATAAAAACTGCATGTATAATGAAGAATTAAATGTTTCAGATGAAGATCTACCCATAAATTAATGTTCCTCGAAGTGTCCATGTAGATCAGATGTTGGGTTAGGAAGGCGTCTAATAGAACGGCCATTGTTCCTGTTCACCCACACATCAGTCAGAAACTGAACGCCTGGTTGTGTCAACTAGTGCATGACTGCCTGAAATCATCTGGACTGACCTGAGCAGAATCTCAGCTGGACTCTTAACGGCTCCTGAGGGCAGAAACTCCACAGCAGAAACTCCAGCCTCGGCTCTTAAACACCGATCTACATCACTCCAACATGGAGTGGCAAAAAAGGACAAACTTAGTCAAATCACCAGTAAAATATTCTTTTACTTAAAATTACAATTGCAATAAAAATAGTAATCTGCACAGTAAAACCTAAGGCAGGGTCATTCAAAACATCCACGATTGTGAACATTTTCAAAAACTTTCATATTGTTTACAAACTGATAAAAAAAATCATGCTGCAGAATCCATGAATGAAGTTAATTTTCCAATGATTAACCCTGCAATGGTTTCTCCTAAAAAGTGTCTTTAAAAATTGATATTTTTAATTTTGAAAAAAAAAAAAAAAACCCCGTTAAATCTGTTCATGAGGTTCGTACCTTGTTCCACGAGAAACTCAAAAAAACGAGAACAAAAGAATATTTATGAAAGACGTGTTCAGAATGAGAACTAGCATACTGATGCTGTGCTAGCGACATCAAAACACTAAAATTATACAAACATACGTGTAAGTCTCAGCTAGTGCCGAATCAATCGCTCTGATCGCTGGCGGTGACGCGTGATGCGAGTGAATGCAGACACTCGTTTCATACGGGACCGTAAACAGACCGGATAAACATGATGCATCAGAATACATCTGTGCGTGATTATATCTTGCTGTGTAAATGAAGTTAATACAAGGGTGAGTAAATGATGACAGAATTTTCATTTTTGGGTGAACTATCCCTTTAATAAATCTCAACTTGACAGGGAAAAGAGGAAATTACTGCTCTCATCTGGATAACGTCAGCAGCTTTAAGGACATTCTAGGAAAAACTCTCTTTATTGCTTCAAATTTCTGTTTTTCATTTTTGTTACTGACTGTATTTTTGTCTTTTCTGAAGTAATGTTTTATTGAAAAATACTTTAAGACTAGTGTCATTGAATAAAATTATTTATAATTATTAAATCCCATAAATATATACTTTTTGAATAGTTACAATTGTTAAAGGAGTGTGTTCATTAGTCCATTAGATCCGTGAACTTTAGAGTCTTTCATCATCTTGGAAATACAAGAGTTACTTTGCACAATTAATCCAATTTAGTGGAAAATCGTCTCACAGACTGGTAAATCAGAATCAAGGAGGATGTGTTAATGTTATTGATTTGGACTAAAAACTACTGACTATAACAAACTTCCCAAAACAATTTTGATCTTTTTTTATTATTATTTATTTTTACTTTTTTTGGGTGTTTTTTCCAACTTGTTACACTTGTGGTGTTCTGGGTCAAAAATGACCGGCCTACAAGAAAGTTGCTTATAAATCTCTCATTATGATGTGTGTTCGCCAAACATTGGATCCAATCTTTTCATCAACTTGTTTTCTTTCAGTTAGCACAGGTTTTTTTTTTTTTTGGATCTGATTGATCATGTGAGCTCATGTGCCTCAGTTCTTTGAGGTCAATAAGATTCAGTGAAAAAATTCACTCCAAAACTGAGAAAATCCCCTCTGGGTCAAAATGACCTGAACACAACATGAGTGAGACGGCAGAACTACAGTAGTATGGTAGTCTGCTATTCTGAACACACTCAGGGTCAAGAAACAAATGCCCATAAACAAACTTTCTTCAGCGGCGTGTTGTCAGGAGGTCAAGGGTCATGCCACGCTCTCGCTCTCCCGGCTGAAATCAGACGAGCTGGAACGCTGTCGGCGGAAGTCGATGAATATTCCCTCAGTGTCTGAGTCCAGAGACTCCAGGATCTGATCCACGATGGTCTCTGGACTGGAGGAGCAGCTCGGGAGGGAGGATGCGTCCCGCTCTGATCCCACCTCCTGTCCGCCGTTGGAGCTGAGCTCAGGGAATATGGGTGGAGATGGAGGAGGCGGCTGGCACTCCACCCGTCCGTCATGGCCTGGATCTTCACAGACGTCTGTTGGCGGGCTGGGCGGCGCCTCTGTGAATGTGGGCTCTTCCGCAAAGGAGGTCATCTGACATACGGAATGGCGTCGGATTCCCACGCCGGCTGCCGTGATGCTCTCGGGGTCGTATTCGGCCACCGGCGTCAGCATGGGGATGTTGTAGCTCTTCGAGCGAACCACGAGGTTCTTCGCTGGAGAGTCGCTGGAGCGCGGCCATCGCCTCAAGAGCCGCTTCTCTGAGAAGAACAAACAACTGATCCACACTCTTAAAGATACAGGGTTTTCCACAGCGATGTCATGGAAGAACCATTCTTGGTTCCACAAAGAACCTTTTAGTGATCAGTTCTTAAAGGAATTGTTCACCCAAAAATGTAAATTCTGTCATCATTTACTCTCCCTCATGTCATTCAAACCTGTAAGACTTTCATCTTCAGAACACAAAAGGAGATATTTTAAAGAATGTTGGAAACCGGACAGATGATGGACCCTACTGACTTCCACAGTAGGAAAAAAAACACTATGTAAGTCAATGGGGTCCATCAACTATCTGGTTACCAACATTCTTTAAAATATCTTATTTTGTGTGTTCAGCAGAAGAAATAAACTCATACAGGTTTGGAACAACGTAAGGGAGAATAAATGATGACAAAATTTTCATTTCTGGGTGAACTATCCCTTTAAGAGTGTATGTGTGCATTTAATGAGGAGAATCTGCTCACCCAGCACACACGAGGACTGCGTGATGGAGCCGTCGCTGGAGAAAAGCCCGTGTGTTCCCAGATACGGCGACACCACTTTCTGCACCAGAGACTCCAGCTTCAAGTAATCGTTCGACACACCTTTAGACTCGTGAACCCCCTGCGACACGACACACAGAACCACGTTCACATCAACTGAATCAAATGACTGAAACGACTCTTTTCATTAGGATTGATCAGAAGAATCGTCTTCAGAATGAATCTTTGAAGCATCCATTTCCCAAACATATCTCACATTTTCTCCCAGAAAACACATAGCTGTGATTTACCATGATAACAATCACATCTTTAAAGGCCATAAATATTCCTTGATCTCTTGGAATCAAACACACTGTAACTGAACACTGAAGCTGAGCTTGTGTTTGTCCCTGATGACGAACAGCATCAGAAAACTGACCTGTTATATCCAAGGATCAGAAAGGCTTGAACGCAAACTAAATCTTGACTATTTTTGGTGTAAAACTCCTTGACAACTGGATCACAGAGAAAAATGATGTGACCCCTTTAAAATGCAGCAGGCAGAACGACACACAGGAAATACGACCACAAACAACATCAAACCAGAAACAAACACACCTTACATGAAAACATCAGTCATGTGTAGATATATTTCACTCATACGGAGTCTAAAGGTCAGCAGTGATGATGCGAGCACAGAGCAAACACACATACAGACGACACTCAGTTCATACGCATGTACACTAAAGCACACACACATCTGTTATGTGACTCCTTCCTGTGCTTTTAAAACTGACAGTTTCAGCTCTGCGTCGACGCAGGAAATCTATAGTCATTTCTGATAAGACGTTTCTGCTTGTTTACACAAGTCTCTGAAGGGTGGCTGGGAAATGGGAGCCATCTGTTCTGTCACACACACACACACACACACCTGCAGGATGAGCAGCATCTGAATGATGGAGGGCGGCACACGGGCGCGCGGGCGACTCAGAGCATCATCCAGCTTTGTGTTCAGAGTGATGATGTTCCTGAAATGCAGCAGAGCCAGCTGACGGACGGACGGCTCCTTCCCCTAAACACACACACACACACTCTAACAAAAGTCTCCAATATACCATGAGTTCATCCACACACACACACACACTGTTCATGAGTTCATCCACACACACGCTCACACACACTGTTCATGAGTTCAGTGCAAATGAATCGCTCTATCAGCAAAATAAAACTGTCCAGTGCGTCTGTTATTGAAGTACCTGTACGGGATAGAAGATGGCCTGCAGTGTGGACAGAACATCACAGAAGAAAAAGTCCCATGTTTCTGCCAGAGAATCCAGCAGCTTCTGACCTGCGCACACACACACACACACACCATTATGAGGATATGCCATAACCATAATGGTTTTTAAACTGAGCTAATGACATTTTTCACCACTAACTCTAAACCTACCCATCACAGAAAAACTTTCTGCATTTTTATATTTTCAATAAAAATCGCTTATTTATTTTGTGTTTTGAATTATAAAGACGTCCTCACAGTGTAGGGGGCGTGGCCTGAAACCTGAATACACACTACCTCAAAATGAAGGTCAGACCAGTGCGCGCACACACTCACACTCACACACACACACACACACACTCACTCTCTCACACACACACACACACACACACACAATCACACAGTGTTTAAGCCCCAAACCCAAAAGATCTCAAAATATAAAATTAAGTGTCACTGACCCTTTTGACAGAGATCTGCTAAATCAACATATATAGGGGCGGTTTTCCAGACAGGGTTTAAATTAAGCCAGGATAGGCCTTAATCCAGAATAGTTAGTCATGGTTTAAAAAATGGCTTTCTGAAACACAGATTAAATACAGATTACTAAAACCTGGACTATGGAGTCTTGAATTAAAATAAACCAGATTAATTTAAAACCAACTGTGCAAATCTTAATTAGCATGAGAGAGGTTGCCTGTAAAACATGGAATGAACCAAGAAAAGCTTAAAATTGTATGGAACTGAGAAGCAAATCCAAGGAAAACAATGGCAGCAAAAAAGACTACAATATAAAAATGTAACTAAACAAGAGACATTTATTTTAAAGCAAGCAAAACACATCAGCTGTAAAAAAAAAAAAAAAAAGAAAAAAAAGAAAGAAATGCCTGAAAATCTGTTTTTAATGAATTATTTTTAAATAGATGAATTCTATATATATAATAATCATATGATTATTAATGCTTTTGTTTTGTCCTTTACATAGCAACAAACTTAACATAACTATTTACACGTGATAATCAGTGTTGGCAGTCTAGAAATGATACTGGTTTGTTCCAAAACACTGTCATGGTTGCTTCATTATATAAAAAAGACAAATCTTGTTAGCAGGTGCTCAACCCAAGCACAAGCTCAACACTTCACCACAACGGTAATCTCCAAAAAACACTAACATTTACATAATAGAACATTAAACAGTAAGAAGTCTCTCCATATTCTCATCTTTCTAAAAAAGGCATAAAATAACACTTTATTTCAACATTTACTCTCCCACTTCAGCCTGGTGCAAAGCATGATGGGAAGAGAAAGTCCTGTTTGATTGGGTTACTTGACTGAAACATGTTATTTCAAAATGAAAACATCAAGAGAGTTCTAGTAATCACTTCAAGTCAATTTAACATGAAGCAATCACATTTGAACCAGAAACAATGGTGTAATAAAGTGAACAGCACCAAAAAAAAAAAAAAAAAAAAATATATATATATATACATACATATACACACAATCAATATCGATATATATCCAAGTAATGCATGTGTCTTCTTTGTGTCTGCATGTGTCTAACCCTAACCCTAACACAACATTAATCTGAAGTTAAACCTGCCTTCTGGTAGATTTAATTTAAGCCTTAGTTTAGTCCTGGAGTAGCTCTAGTCTTCCTCTAGGAAATCAGCTTATTAAACTCTGGATTAGACTAAGTCTAGGACTATTTTAAACCATGACAGAGAAAGCAGATTTCTGTTAATCTGGTTTAAAGGGCCATTTTATTCTAGGACTAGGCTTAATCTCTGTCCGGGAAACCGCCCCTTAGTGTTGAAGATGAAGATGTGTTGAAGATGTTGTGTTTGTTTGTGATTAGGCAGTGGATGATGTTGCTAGTTAATGTGATTCTCTACAGGAGAACTGACTTCATATAGCCACTAAAAATCACTGAATCAACAGCTGCTTCAAACTCACCGAGACTTTAGACATTCAGTCAGGAGAAAAGATCCTTCAGATACAGACAGCTGATGTGATGAAGGACATTCAGAAGTGTGACACAAGCGGACAGATACTTCTGAAGGTCATATCAGCTCAAAAAAATGTCTCAAAAAAAAAAAAAAAAAAAAAAAAAAAAAAATCACACTTGAACCCTCATGAATAAATGATTCAGACATCTTACCTTCATAAAAGCGAATTTTATCTCGAAGAATCACCATTCCCTTCGTCAGCAGCTGATTCTGTGACATAATCACAATCAAACTCAGTTCACAGATGCTTCGTTTAGTGTGGATTATTGAAAGAGACTCATTTGATCACCTGCAGATACTCTGTGAAGAAGGAGCCCAACTCAGTCTTCAGGAGCTGCCTAGAGAGAGAGAGAGAGATAAAGAGAGAGACAGAGAGACAAAATTGAGCAGGTTATCGTCCCTCGTAAGGCGCGTAACCGTGTCTACTGAAGGTCACTCACCTGACGCCTTCATTCAGCACAAACAGCTCATTCTCTCCCAGATCCCTCCGCTGGAACACGGAGATCACGGCATTATGGATGCTGCCACACACACACACACGTGTTAAATATGTCCGTGATGTTTCAGGCTGGATAAACATGTAAACCGTGATGCACATTAAATGTTTGTGTGTAAAATGAAAACAGATGAAATGAAGGTGAAAGACTTTCTGCTCACTGAAGGCGAAACACTTCAAGGGAAATCAAAAAACATGTGACGTCATTTCAAACAAATCAGGCCAAATGAAGTTCATTTGGAGTTCATTTATGGAGTAAACTCTTCCGAACTGCCATTGATCCATGACATAACATGTGGGTGTGTCTCTGAGTCTCCGCCTTCTCTGAGGTGTGAATCTTCTCCGGTTCATTTCTTCCATTCAGGCGGTCGAGGTCAGACGCGAGTGAAAACATGAACACACTGAGAGATGCTTTATAGTGGAACTGAAGCTGTGATTCCAACTGAAAGTGTCGCTGATGCTGTTTTTCATGTTTAATATTGTAAAGCTGCTGCTCTAAAGAGATCTACTGTATAAATAAACGAGTCTGAATCTCAGAGCTGCTGCAAACGTCCACATCACTGAGATCAGATGCTCTCTGAACTGCTGTTTTCTTTCATTTTTGTTGTTTATTTTGTTATTGAGAGGAAAGTGTGCAGTAACTATTTACATATTCATCTAAATGTGGGCGTGTCAGATGTTCTCTAACACTATAATCACTGCAGAGGTATTTCAAACTTATTTTTACCTCTAAGCGAAGAATGAAATAGAACTTTGCTGTGAGTGTATCGAGGCGAGAGACAAAATGTTCCATCAGCTGGAAACACACACACACACACACAAGTTTGTTTTTGTGAATTGTGGGGACATTCCATAGGCGTAATGGTTTTTATACTGTACAAACCGTATTTTCTCTCCCCCTACACTAACCCTACCCCTAAACCTACCCATCACAGAAAACATTCTGCATTTTTACATTTTTAATAAAACATTGTTTAGTATGTTTTTAAAGCTATTTTAAATATGAGGACTCATGAAACGTCCTCATAAAACATGTTTACGTCGTAATACCAGTGTAATACCTAGTGCTGGGCGGTATACCGGTTCATATGGCATACCGGTTTCAATTTCGAGACCAATACGTATTTTTCAAAAACCGCCATACTGGTGTGTAGCTGAAACAGGTGCTTCAATGGCCATGAAGTGCAATGTAGAGCGGACTTCTATTAACTACATACCCTTCGTACACTTATGGAAACAACTTTATTACACAACAATAAATAACTCACAAAACAAATTCTCTTTAATACTGCAAATACCATGTAGAGCCATATGATTTCCGCAATGCAGAAAACACGGATAAAATCACGGAATCCAGTCACAAATAGAACTTACATAAAGCGGAACATCACAGAATTTGGCAATTTTTGGATGAATAAATCAAAAGTATGGCTGTACAATGAATCAGATATCGATACGGACTAGTGTCTGTGAATATTAAAGCTAAAAATGACTGCTTTTGAAATCTGAAGTCTGTATGAATGAGCGCCGCATTTTCTTCTACTACACACACTGAAGCACGCGTGACGCTCGGTCGGCTGTCTCACTCACTATACATGATCTTCTTCTGCAGAGCTGCTCTTAGAGTCACTTTATGAACATTTCACCGTTTAATTTGATAAAACTATCAACATTTGTCGTATCATATACACAGGAAGTCAAACTTCTTCACAACCCTGTCAAAATAAAAGTTCGGTATAACTTGAGATAACAGAAATATACTATTGTACAATCGAGTGTAATTTGATTAATAGCGATAATAATCATCATCATCATCATAATAATAATAACACCGTTTATTAAAACACAAAGTCAAAGGTCTTCATTGAAATTACACAGTAAAAATGTGCCCCCCCCCATACCGTGAAACCGTCAGAATCTTAAAAAAAAACGTGATACAGATTTTTGGTCATACCGCCCAGCACTAGTAATACCCATGTCATTATACAAATTTGTGTCCTCATAAATCATGAAAACAAGCACACTCTCTCACACTCTCTCACACACACATATATAATCCTCCTGTGCATGAGTGAGTAAATAACACTGTTCTTAAGTGGAATAAAATCACATTAACATCCTGCAGTGCACAGCATGTGTGTGTGCATGTGTGCACGCGCAGACAAACAGCTTCATGTTGACGTTACACACACACACACTCTGTATAAATGCTCATTTGTTCTCCACATCTTTTGAGGAGACATTCCTACAAAACTAGTTTCCTCTGTTTGTTTGTTGTGTGAAAAGTGTGTGTGTGGCTCACATGATGTGTGTAAACAACACACACTTACACACATTAGCCCTCATTAGTCTGCGTGTTTGTGTGTGTGAAGAGAATCCTCTGTTTCTTACACACACACACACACACTTGTGGCTGTTAAACAATGAGTGTTTGATATCACTGATGCTGATGCTGTGTGTGAGATTGTGTGAGTTTGTGAGTGTGTGTGTAAATGCTGTATAAATGCTCATTTGTTCTCATCATCTTTTGAGGATAAATTCTTGTTTTTACATTCTAAGCTATAGTTTGGTACAAAAATGAGCAAAACCTCTTTTTGTGGACATTGACATATCTAAAAATAATATATATGTCAAGTAAATGTATTTCGTCCTTCATTTATACCTTGATTCTTTTAACCTAAACTTTAACCCTAAAGATACAACCAGTTCAGGGCTCTGGTGTAGATTAGTCTACAGCATTTATAACTATCTGCATGTAAAATCACTACAGCACACTTCCATTTACATAGCCAAGAAAATGTGCATGAGTGTGCGTGAGTGTGTGTGTGTGTGTGTGTGTGTGAGTACCTGATCCAGGTGGTGTTGTTTCCCGCTCGCTGCTGCTGGTTGTTTCTGTCGTCCAGCGCTGATCTCTCTGACCGACCCAAATCACTCAGACTGGGAGAACTCATCAACTTCAGCCTGTGAAGAGTCCTCATCATCACACACAGACACACACACACACACACACACACAGCAGTTAGAGTGATACAGGAGAGACAGCGTGTGTGTCTCGTCTGTTTCACTTCTATTGTGTCTCTCTGTCAGCGGTTAGAGGGAGGGACTGAGTGAGGCAATGTGCATGAATCAACCACTTCCCTACTGACACACACACATGCACACACACACACGCACACGCACGCACGCACACACATGCATGCACACACGCACACACACACGCACACTATTGCTGAAGTGAAAACACTTTAAAAAAAAATGAAAGTGTAAAACAGTTATACAAGTTAGGTTCACTGTAAAGCAAATGTAAACTAAACTTATTGTACAGACACGAGTGTGTGAAGATGAACTATAGTCACATGACACACATCAGATCAATCAGCATCAGACATTTATTTGATTTTATCCTGTGAGCAGGAAGTGTTGTATGAGAGACCTGAAACATGGAGATCATTGAGACAAACAGAGCAGAGAATGACACGAATGACCACACACACACACACACACACACAGACAGTCTGTACTCACTCTAGTAAGTGCACAGGCACATAATAATCCCACTCCATGACTAGTTCAGCTCAGCTTTCCTCAACTAACATGAGCATCTCTAGTACTTCCTGTCTGACCATCCGTCAGCGGCTGGAGGACAGACCATGGAAGTGAAAGACAGGGAGAAACACACACACACACACACACACACACACAGTATAGGGAGCACACACAAATGCCCTACGCTGTAAACAGTTCAGTGTGTGTGTGTGTGTGTTCCTCTCTAACCTCATCAGAGTAATAAACTATTTTAGTTCATAGAACTAGAGTCTCACTATAACCCTGAATGACAGATGAGTGACAGAACAGAAGAGGAACTCTGACGCCGCCTACTGGATGACGTGTGTAAGAGCACGTGTCTGTAACTCATGAGGAGCTGAAGAGATGGCAGGTGAGAATCAGATCTATTTGCAAAGGGGTTTTATTGAACAAAAATAAAGAAAACCCAATAACGAAGGAACACCGAGATCACAGGAAACAGAATCCATCTACACAAACATTAACATCGACTGACAGGGAACAAGAGAAACACAAGAGCTATAAACACACAGGGAGTAACGAGCTTCACAAGGTAACGAGATAAGATACACCTGAGGAAGACAATGAAGGGGAAAAACTACAAACTGACTACGAAACGGCACATGGGACAGAAAACAAGAAATATAACAAAAGTCCATAGACAAACATAGAGAACATATGACACATATTAGACAAAAATCATGCTTTCATGAATCATAAATATGACAAAGAAATTATGAGAGTGAATACATATGACAGAAATTATGACATACTTTCATAATTATAAAATAAAATCAGAAATTGACATACCAAGTCATATTTATGATGAAAAGTCATAATAAAATAGAAAGTCCTAATTTTAACTTTTTTTTTTAATAATTTCAACTTTTTAAACCTCAATTATAAATGAGTATGTCAATTTCTCATTTTATTTCAGAATTATGACTTATTTCACAATTTCAACTTTTTATGTCAGAATTTCAATTTACCAATTTTTTTTCTTATGTGGAAATGGGCTTCTATACACGTGACCCTAGAAGAGTCTTGCTGAAATGCCTCATATATATTATATTAATGATAAAACCTGATGAACTGTCCTGTGGAGATCATAACACGTTTATGAATGAGCTGCACAGAAATGATCAAAAACATGAAGGGATCAAAGAACAAAACACCTGCTGCACACCAATTCATCCAACATGCTGCCAAAAATATGAATTAAAACCCGAAGACAATGTGACACACACACACACACACACAATCTCTCTCTCTCTCTCACACACACACTCTCTCTCTCTCTCACACACACACACACACACTCACTCTCTCTCTCTCTCTCACACACACACACACACTCTCTCTCTCTCACTTACTGGCGGTTTAGTTTCATGTTTAAAAGTCATAATTTTCTCCCCAATATTTCTAATTTGTATTTCCAAACAAAATCATTAAAAACAATCTGTTATTTAAAGCAGCTGTCATTTATAAGTGTCTTTGATTTGATTTGATTGATAATAGCCCTGTGTGTCTAATTATTCTAATTGAATTTATTGATTAAATAAAAATAAAAAAAATAAAAAATTTAAGATGCAGTATACATTTAATAAGGTTAGGGGGGAAATACCCTTTATAAAGGTTAAAAAAAAAAAGGCTTCGGGGTGAATATCATGTTAAATGTTAAAGTTGATAGAACACTGGTGAAATATTGCTTCAGAATAAGTTATATTTACACCACACAAAAAACGTCCTGCATTTGTAGCATACTGATGTGCAACAAAGACTTTGAGTGTACTCACTTTTAAAATAATTGAAGGTGACGGGTCTCAATGATAGTCATTTATAAATATAGCCTAATTATGTTTCAAGTTCCGTTTTGTGTAATAATGCGTTAACTATGAATTTTCTGATCATATCCGGAGGGTGAACCAACTCCAGGGTAAGATGCGATTCCCATTTAAAAACACATTTAAATAGATTTTCTTGAAATAGTTTTAAGTTACACTGCACAGCCTACATATCCCAACATAAACACTGCTGATAAGTTTTTTGTTAATAAAGCGTCTACGTTCACAAACCACTGTTAATTTTAACAGATTACTTTCCTACGCGGGATCTGGCAGAAAGCGCGCTCTGTAAATCTCACTCATTTTAGTTCATCACGATCTCGGATAACGTGTTACTTAAAGGTATCGTTGTAGAGATAGTGTTCCTGTGAGATAAATGCTGCTGAAGACATTTCGTTATGGAATACGTGAATGGCCAAATCCACAGAAATAAGGTTTTTGCTCTCAATCATAAATTTGCTGAACGACCATAAGATTAGGGGGGCACTGCCCCCTAATGCCCTGACACACACACACACACACACACAGAGAGAGAGCTTTCCACTGTGGATGTCGCAGTCTGATCTCAGACCTGTAGGTCTATTTAAGACTCCCTTCAGCTGAATTGATTTAATATTATAATATTTTCCATGTTTCCAGACTATGAATCCACACAGAGCGCGCGAAAGACTCATTAACAGTGAGTTTCATTCATTTCTATCACTGATTAACTCGAATCACCTGCAGCTCCAGGTGTGTCAAAGTCTCAAGGACATAAAGACAAACACAATCAACACAATAAGATTGGAAAATGCTGGAATATAATAATAAAAAAACACTGTAATAACTAAGACACGTTTCAAATGTGAATAAACTCACCGTCTCTCTCCTCAGCAGCTGATGTGAGGTAAATCTCTGCGTTTCTTTACTTTAGGTTTTAGTTTGGTCGAGTTTTGTTTACTTCTCTTAGTGTGTGTTATATTCACATGACCTTAATTATTTTTATTTTTAGTTTCATTGAGTTTAATCGAGTTTCTCGATGTTTGATTCGTGTCTCGCGTTTCGCGTCCGTCTTCTTCTGCCCCGCGCGCGCACATCTGAGCGTGTGCACGAGGGAAGCGCGAGACCGGCGGAACGCAACCCGCGCGTTAATGGTGTTCTTAGTATTTACAAGATATTTAATTAAAACAACCAACAAAAATCTGTCAGAAACTGCAGCGGGTTCTGTTGAACACACGAGGATCTGCTGCATGTTTAACTGTAAAAGTGTGTGTGTTTGTGTTCAGGAGAGAGAACAGATTCATACTGTAGATACAGAAGAGATTCCTGATCAAACTGATGAACGTCTGTGAGAAACAAGAGAGAGAAACAGACAGACAACAGTGTGATGAAATCAAGGTGATTCTCCAGTCTCTCTCTCTCTCTTCTGTCCGGCCTTGAAGTATCCTGCTTCTGTTCTTCTCTCGTTTCTGACCCAAACAAAGCTGTCACAAATATTAAACATCTCGGACTCGATTCAGTCCCATCAGTAAACTGGTTCACCGTCACTAATCTGTGAACCTACCCATCACAGAAAACATTCTGCATTTTTACATTTTTAATAAAACATTGTTTAGTATGTTTTTAAAGCTATTTTAAATATGAGGACTCATGAAACGTCCTCATAAAACATGTTTACGTCGTAATACCAGTGTAATACCTAGTGCTGGGCGGTATACCGGTTCATATGGCATACCGGTTTCAATTTCGAGACCAATACGTATTTTTCAAAAACCGCCATACCGGTGTGTAGCTGAAACAGGTGCTTCAATGGCCATGAAGTGCAATGTAGAGCGTATAGAGAGCGGACTTCTATTAACTACATACCCTTCGTACACTTATGGAAACAACTTTATTACACAACAATAAATAATTTCTGATTCAGAGTGTCATGAAGTGAGGACACAGAGAAAGTGTTTAGTATTGTTCTTCAAACCTTATTTGATTTCCTTCCTTCTCACTAACCCTTTCTGCTGATGTCTGTTTCCAAAACACAACTTCTCAGCTAAGGAAACCCTTAACCAACCCACAGTTTCACAGTTCTCTAACCAACCCACACTGTCTGTATCTAATGTGAGTACAAACATCTGAAGAAAACAGACTCTTTCTGACCCCGAGGATCAGAGTCAGTGTGAACAGAGAGAGAGAGAGAGAGGCAGATGCTCCCATCGTGTCTCTTCTGCATAGAGAACAAAGACAAAAGCGGTTCTCATGACGACGGACTGTGTTTTTGTGAGGCGTTTATTCATGGATCCACTTCAGCGGGTCCAGATGAAAGACCACCATCAGACACAGAACTAATTGGTCACGAAGAGAACAGAAGCGCCTCTCTCACACATTCACAAGCCGAGGCGGTTCTTCCTCTCAGTAAATAACCCACATATCACCGACCCACATTTACTCCTGCTGAACGCCAGACTGAGCCGAAGACGCGACCTTCAGGTTCTCATGGGCTGATCATTAGATTTGGAAGAAGAAAGCAAAGACCTAAATGTGTTGTTCAGATTTTAATAATTCTGAAAGCAGGTTCTTGGTAAATGAAGAGTTAAACAGACGGATTTACTCCTCTCGACGCTCAGTCTTTCCTCCATCAGGAGAACACAGTCCAGATTAATTTCACATTTCATTTCCTTCCTTCCATTCACACTTTCTGCTGGCATCTGTTTCCAAAACACTAAAGAAACTCAACGTGAGTTTGAGCCTGAAAACATCAAGCGCTGCTGTAAATAAATGAAGACATCTGTTTAAATTACCTCCTAAAGTTTGTTCTTCTTGAATATTGACATATGATTTATACATTTCTATAGAAGCTTTTGCATTTAACTATCAATTTATACACTTTTAGTTAGTTGTGTATGTATTTATTATGTGGGAAGATGTTTCAGTACTTCTGATGTTTTAATATTAAGACAAAAGTCCTATAAATAGACTTGAAATGACCTACTGAACACATGAATGTCTGAAGCCTTCAGACACAGTCTAGAGCGCCACCTTGTGGACATTCTCACATTCAGCTTCACTGATTCTGTTTATGATGGAAACGCGTTTAATAGCTAAACGTACAAATATTGATCTGTTTGAAAGAGGGTTAGACTGAAACATCCGTTACACAGTATAAGTCCATATAACACGCATGACGTTCACTGTACGTCAGTGATCTTCGTGTTGACTGATGCTTTCACAACATCGATTAGTTTGTATGAGCAGCCAGACAATCAGTGAGGTGAGTTTGGGGCAGGACTATCCGTTTGACAGGCCAATGAGAGACGGGTTTGAGAAACCTGAAGCATGGCACACAATCCAGCAGCTCATCTTTCACCTGCAGCAGTTTGACGTTCAAGGGTTAAAATGAAACTTCTGTCATCATTTACTCTCCCACATGTCATTCAAACTCATAAGACTTTTGTTTATCTTCAGAACACAAATGAAGATGTTTTAATGAAATCTGAGAGATTTCTGTCCCTCTATTGAGAGTCTACTCAAACCCTGACGCTTCAAAACATTCATAAACAGATGATAAAATACACCCATATGAACGGAGCAGAGACTCCATCGCTAAACATCATAAACATTGATCAGCGAACATAAACAGAAGCGTGCTTGCGCTTCCATTTACCATATTTGATGCTATATGTGTGTTTATCAGTGTTTATATGTTAATTAAAGCTTACATTAAATCAGTTGATCATATAAAGTGATTGAGTCTCTTCAGAAGACTTGGGTTTATTTTATCATCTGTTTATGAATGTTTTGAAGCGTCAGAGTTTGAATGGAGGAACAGAAATCTCTCAGATTTCATTAAAAACATCTTCATTTGTGTTCTGAAGATCAAAGTCTTATGCGTTTGAATGACGGGAGGGAGAGTAAATGATGACAGAACCTTACAGGAATCATTCACCCAAAAATCAAAGTATCAGTATTTGAGTTGAGAACTAAAGATAACGAACATGTTTGTATGAAACTCTTCATCCGTAACGATCGGTGTTGAATCGGTGCAGTCACGTCAACACAAGTCGCTCCAATCACAGAGAAACCAGCGATTTCCTCTACGATAAAACGACGCTCACCTCCGCGACAGTGACGGCGGCGGGGCGTTTGGGTTTGCTCTCGCCCGTGTGGATCCTGGTGTGGTTCTTGAGCTTGGCGGCGCTGGCGTAGGCTTTGGGACAGTAGCCGCAGCTGTAGGGCCGCTGGTCCGAGTGACTGCGCCGGTGCCGCGCCAACTCTGAGGAGCTGCGGAACTTCCTGGGACAGACGGCGCAGCAGAAGGGCCGCTCACCCGTGTGGATGCGCTCGTGCAGCGCCAGCTCGGTGGCAGTGAGGAAGGTGCGCTCGCAGTGGCCGCAGGAGAACGGCCGCTCGCCCGTGTGGATCAGGTGGTGTCTGTTGAGCGCGAAGGGCTTGGCGAACATCTTGCCGCAGTAGCTGCAGGGGTACGGCCGGGCGCCGCTGTGGGACAGCAGGTGCTCCTGCAGCGCTCGCTTGAACTTGAAAGCCTTGTGGCACTGCGGGCAGGAGTGTGGCCGGTCCTCCGCGTGCGTCTTGTCGTGCTTGATCAGCTCCCCGAGCGACAGGAAGCGCTTGCCGCACTGCGAGCAGAGGTAGGGCCGCTCGCCCGTGTGCATGCGCTCGTGCCGCCGCAGGATGGACAGCTGCGTGAAGCTCTTCCTGCAGTGAGGGCACTGGAACGGCCGCTCGCCCGTGTGCGTCACCAGGTGCTTCTGGAGGCCGGCGCGGAGGCCGAAGCGCTTCCCGCAGAGCGAGCACTGGTGCGGCCGCTCGCCCGTGTGGCTCAGCTGGTGCCTCTTGACGTCCGTGCGTCGCGTGAAGGTCTTCTCGCACTGCGGGCACTTGAACTGGTGGCGTCGGCGGTGGCTCTGCCGGTGCAGGGATCTCTGCAGCAGCGTGTCGAAGCCCTCGCCGCACTGCTGGCAGCGGTACTGCTGCGTGGCGCTGTGGCTCTTGCGGTGCTGCACGAGGGCGGGGAGGGTGGCGCTGGCCTCGCCGCAGATGGAGCAGTAGTGCGGCAGCTCGCCGCCGTGGCTCTTCTTGTGGTGCGCCGTCAGCATGCGCAGGTTGGCGAAGGCGCTCTGGCAGACGCGGCAGGTGAAGCCGGCCTCGCCGTGCATCTTGCGGCAGTGTTTGGTCAAGTCCCAGGCGTGCTGGAAGGTCTTCTCGCACTGGCTGCAGTGGAAGGGCCGCTCGCCCGTGTGTGTCAGCTGGTGCCGCTGCACGTCCGACCGGCGGGTGAACTTCCTGCCGCAGGTGTCGCACGCGTACCGAGCGCGAGGGTTGTCGGCGGCCGGCGGCTCGGTTTTGCGTGTTTTGCGTGTGTGATACGGGCCAGTGGAAGGTTCCGGTCCGCTCGGAGGAGTTTCAGGTCTGCTGTCAGAGGCGTCTGCAAGAAACATCAGCGAGAACTTAAGAGAGTTAATGAACACAGATCTGAACTTAAATTGTTGTAATCAGGGCCTAAAATTAACACTCGCCAAATGACAGTAAAATCGCCGTTGGCGAGTATATGAAACTCTGCCAGTCGCCAGATGGCCGATAACATTTTTATAAATTCTAACAATAATACAAATTCACACAAAATCTGGTCAAAAAAAATAGCGAGTATCCCAGTAAACATAGTTGGTTATGTCTTAAAGGAACGTAAACAGTTGAGAAAGTAAACGCATGTGTACAGTATCAGTATATTATATCCATGCGTTCACTCTTAAAGTGACAGCAGCCTAATATTCCTGAAGTCTGTGTTTTTAATGTTAATTAAATGACAAACAACAAAGAAAAAAAATTCTCACTGCTCGACTGAATAACTTTAAGAAGGATTAATTAATAAGGATGTTTAATTTAAACAGTGAACAGTATGCAGTGTTATTTTACATTTGTTTCATTAAATTTCTGTACCTGAAAACTGCTGTCAGACTTGCCTAAAAAACATGAAAAGCACCATTCATTTCATTTGTATCTGTTATATTGTATTAATTTGTGCTTTTGCTTGTAATTTGATTATTTGCTCTTATTTTATTACTTGTGTCTTTAAAAATGTTTTAAATTTATATTAGTCAGGTTAGTAGTTTTAGCCATGGTATCCAAATTGGAATAGAGAATTGTGAATTTTCACTGGTATCTAAAACATTGGTGTCATTATTACTGCCTGTTTTGGCAAAAACAGTTCAATGGCCGGTACATTTTTAAGTCACCAGCCATTGGCAGGTGTGGCAAAAGATTAGTTTTAGGCCCTGGTTTACTCAAGAATGCTTTGAAATACAGACTGAAGGATGGTCTCATTTTAAAGAAACACTCAATGAAAGTGTAAAATAGTTATAGAAGTTTAGGTTTACTGTAAAGCAAATGTGCTGAATTACACGTTTTCTTTTATACAAATTATATATTTTACAAAATAGTTTGGCCTCTAAAACTGCTATAAAACCAAAGCCGTATGTCTAACCAAGTCACGTTCCAAATTTACAGTTGAAATCACAAAAATTGAGCTGCTAAAAGGGTTTAAGGTAGCGTTTCCATGGTAACGCAATTTCAAAACGAGGATAAATTCTGAGTGTTTAAGCTTTCGAATGATGTGATAAATAAGAGTCCTGCTAGTGTAACAGGTTCAGCAGTGTACAGGATCATTCTAGATCTGATCTTGACGACTGTTGTCGTCCTTCACTGGCAGCTCATTTTAACTAAATTAATAGAAAAAGCACAACTATCTCACCTTTACAGTCTCCTTGTGGTGTGACGTCACTCCTGAAACGAGACAAATATGCAAGAACATCTGGTAAAATGTTTTTTGAGGGTTAGCGTCTCATGTCTGCGTGTCACTCACCGTTCCTCCGCGCTGTTGTCCGGTTTGACCGATGCAGCTCGTTCCCGTCGACGTGGCGTTTTTACCACGATTTGTTTCTCTGTGGACTCTGTACTTTTCCTGGGTCTTCCTCGCCCTCTCCGCGCAGGGGGTTTCTGGGTAACGTCTGATATGGACACTTGGACGTCCTGCGGTGATGTGATGTCACTTCCTGCCTCAGGACAAGCGTCAGACCTGTCCGTCTCGTCCGTGGCGTTCAGCTGGTCGGATTCATCCACCTGTAGACTGTCGTCAGGCTGGTTCGTTGCGGCGCTCGTGTCATTATGGGGTGTTGTTGCGGTGGTGGCGGCATCATGTGACGTGTCAGCTTGCGCTGGTGTGTCAGTGAAGAGCGCAGGATCGACAGCAGGAGTCTCGTCCTCCAGCAGCTCCTCCAGCTTCTCCTCGGGCTCCTCCTGACTGCTGAGCTCCACCTCGGTGTAGTCCGTGACGATGATGGTGTCGGAGGTCAGCGTGGACGGACTCAGCGGCTGGACGTGGTACAGCACCTGCTCCGAGGACAGAGCCACTCGAGCCGACGGAGGGACGGACAGCGAGGAGACGATACAGTCAGCAGAGGAGCGAGGAGCACCTGAGAGAGAACAACACAATAATGAGCTTCCGTTCCTTTAATTACATTACGTCACATGAACCAACCATGAAAAATGCTTTATTAATCTTAATACTCATCTCAACATTTACTAATACATTATAAAAATAAAATAATAAACTGCAGGGAACAGTAAAACGTTCTGTGCTACAAACCAGGAAGTTTATGATAATGATAAATTAAAATATGAAAACTAAAAGAAGTTTGCAATCCTGGTAGATGAATTGCTCTACTGCAGTCATCCTAATTAATAAAACTGTTCTGCATATGACTTTAAATGTTAGTTTGCCTTTCTGCCAGCTCTGTGTTTCTGCGCCTCCGAACAGCCGATGATGCTGCAGAAGCAGGTGCAGGTCGTTCGGGTCGGTCCGCATACACTCCTCCAGGCCAGCGGGGGCAGGATTGAGCCACAACAACGTCTGAGCGCAAACAGACAGAGAGAGAATCACTCACTGACAAAACACAACGCTTCAGTGTATCACCAAAACTAATCACAGTCTGTTTGAGCCGAATGGGCCGGACGCACAACAGCGGATCAGTTTGGGGTGGAAAGTGTTTAAAGTCCCCATGAAATCACACTGAACAATTCTTGTTTTTATGGAATGTTGCAGTGTTTATTCTAAATTATTTATCGATTATTGTGTTAAATTCATGTTCCTGGTAATCTTGAATCAGAATATCTTGCAGCATCTCTTCTCTTTTCTGATGATGAGGGCGGGGCAACCTGTCACTCACATGAGATCCACCAATAGCAAACCACAACCATGCAGTCAGTTCCCCACAGACAAAATCAAGCCCCGCCCTACATTTGTTCTTGTTTGAGAAGCGTTTCACTCAGATATAAAGAAGAGAGAAGCCGGTCCAAAACACTGACAGCCAATCAGAATCCACCGGCTTTAAGAGGATATGAGGCTTGTTTAGTTATAATTATAGTTATCATATGAACATGTTCCTCAGAGTGAGTCAGAGCTACACCTGTTTGAAGTGCGGCACAGGAAGCAGTTTCTCCAGGCCAGACAGCAGATCCCACATCAGTTCCTTCAGCGCAGTGTCGAATCCAGCGCCATATTCCAAAGGAAACACTTCCTGTGAGAGACAAACAGACAGGATATATACACACACACACAAATCATGGTGAAGGTGAACCTGGTGTGTGTCTGACCTGGAAGAAATAAGCCTTCTCAACCGGGTCTTTCAGCAGCGCCAGAACCAACGCTTTGAAATTAACAACGCAGGTTCTGAGATCAGCGTCTGGCGCCTGAACACAAACACAAACATCATCATAACTGATCTGACTGAACAAAACATGATCTGAATAATGACTCTGTTTAGAGCTGCTGTACAGCTGAATTCATCTCAAATTACTGTGAAGCTGCTGTGAATCGATCGAGTGCGAGTCAGTACCGGCTCTCCAGGCGCCGCGGCAGGAAGCTGTAATCGGTCCAGATGAGCCTGCATGATTCTGAGATCCGCCGGGCCGCGACACAACTCCAGAACCATCTACAACACACACAACACAGTTACACACACACACAGAATCACACACACACACACAGAGTCACACACACAGAGTCACACACACAGAGTCACACACACAGAGTCACACACACAGAGTCACACACACACGAAGTCTGACTGACCCTCGCTCTTAGGCCCAGCATCAGCTGAGATCTCCGCCTGTATCCCAGCAGCTGCGGCAGAGTCTCCGTCACCATGGAGACAAACTCCTCCAGCCTCCCATAATGCATCACGCTCTTCTGCTGCAGCACCTGCCACATGAAGGCAGACATGAGGTGCAGCGGCGGGACCAGCAGCCGCAGAGACGCCAGGGGCAGCCGGACGCCTGCGGACAAACATCTCAGTATATTACTGTCCAACAGCATCTGCTGCAGTTCACTTGTAAAATGTATCACAAGACTTCAGAATACAGTTACAGAACAAACAGCCTTTTAGGTTAAAGGTTACAAAAAGGACATTATAGAAGTAATAACAGCTGAGACTTCAACACTTTCCTTGTTATTATAAGCAAACAGACGCTCGTGATGTCACGTGACGCCAGTGTAGTATGTACTGCAGGTGTTCCACACACATAGTATATACACACACAGATAGATAGATAGATAGATAGAGAGAGAGAGAGACACACACACACACACACACACACACACACACACACACACACACACACACACACACACACACACACACACAGCGCCTGTACTGCAGGAACAGCGCGCGCAGTGTTTTATTTCGAGCACATTCTGCGCGGATCAGCGCAACAATGATCCGCTTTAATGACTCCGTCAATCAAACTGCAGCCGCAGAATCAGAAACTCGCTGCTTCTGAATGTAATTAAATCATCAGAACAGTGAACTCAGAGCTTTGGGTTTCCGTAAAAACAGCTCTTTGTCGTTTATTTACCTGTGTTGGTGATTTCAGCGCAGTTTTCTTCGTCCATATGGAATGTTGTTGAAGCTTCACTAACTAGGTTAGGCTGCGTGCGTGACGTCACATCCGGTCTGAAATATTTAAAATAAAAGCGCCGCGATGCGACAAAAACCACTCAAGAGTCTTTTGAAATCAATTGTAATAATAATAATAATAATAATAATAAGATGTGAGAATAATAGATGACAACGAGAAATATTTGAAAATACTTGCCGGGTCTCAAGTGGCTAAAACTTTTAATATGTGTGTAATTATGGCAAATGTTAATTGTTTTTTATTATTTTATATATTTTCTTATTCTCTTTTTTAATTGTGAAGAATTGTGTAGGCAACAAATTTGTTTTTAAAAGTGCTATAAATATAATAATATGAACAAATGAAAGAAGAAATACATAACCCAATCCAACTAGAGATACACAGCCCAGTATATATATATATATATATATATATATATATATATATATATATATATATATATATATATATATATATATATACTGGCATCTAGTGGTGACACTAGATACCAGTTTTAATTTCTTTATTTCTCCCACCAGACGGCAATCTGCTGGATTTTAAACACATTTGTTTTGTTAACACGGTATTAATTGAAATTAATATGATTTTTTATAATATTTGTATTATTTTATATAAAAATTAACTGTGCATAATTTTAAGGCAAACATGTGTTTCCACACTTCAAATTATGTCAGCCATAAAAAATAATAAAAGATTCCAAACACAATTTAAATCTATATTTTAATCCTCGTTGATGCAGAAGCTTTATGTCGCCGTCAAGATGACAAACACATATTAAAGCGTATGTTTATATGATTTTTAACAATGAATGATACATAAAAGTTAACATATATTATATATATATATATATATATATATATATATATATATATATATATAAATATAAATGCCTTGCTACGAGCACTTTATTGACGAAACTGTGACTTCACACAGCACTTACTTACTGTTGTACTCATGTTGACTTGATTGCTTCTACTACTCTCATTTGTAAGTCGCTTTGGAGAAAAGCGTCTGCTAAATGACTAAATGTAAATGTATTTCAGCAGCGGGTGTGTGTCGCCCTCTAGTGCTGCGCATGCGCTACAGCAGCATCAAACACCAACAACATGCGCGCGCACGTCACATTCAAGAGTTCACAGCTTTATTTGTTTCTCCATACGTGTATTTATCAGTATGAATTTACCTGACTTACTTTAGTGATAAACGTGTTTGTGTTACTTCAAACATAAATCATATTTTGTAAAAGCGGCTGCAGACGCGCTTCATGTTTATGACCAGCAGGCGGCAGTAACGCGCTAACAGCGCTTCCGGCGGGACTCGCTTTCTCTGAGGAATCATGGGTAATGAAGTTTTTCACCAGGAATGCAGCCTCGTGAAAAATATTGGATTATTTTAAAAAGTAAGTATAAATAGTGCTGGCTGACGGCTTCAAAAGAAGAATAATTATTCGATTACCAATCTCGGAGCTCACAGCAGGGCTGTCTTTAAACGTTTATAAGTTATCATTAAAATGTATTCTCGCATGGAGAAAATGAAGGGAATTCTAACTTCCGGAAGTCCACTTTTCGATTGAACGCACTAATAAATATATAATTGTTCTGTCTTTGTAATCGAGAAAAGTCATTACTTTTAATATGCAAGTAATAAAGCTGATGGAAGATTGTTAGAACCGAGTGTTAATTTTCAGAAGGTATTTATATATATTTTTTAATATATTTACGTTCAAAAAACCTCCTCTAATAAAGAAGCTTTTAAAATCCCGCAATCATCAACTTGTTTCTTTTTTTCTGTATTCCTCCAGTTGTATAACACACATGTATAATATGATTTCTGTTTTTAAAGATCATGATTTACACTGTTTGTTTTGTCTTTTTTCTATCAACATTCTTATGTTTGTATTAATTGAAAATAATATGAAATGTGTTTTCCTAATATTTGTATTAGCCTATTTTATATAGAAATAAACGGTGCATAACACATTTTAAATCTACAAAATATTTAATATTAAATTTCTACAAAAACAATATTGGTGGAAATTAAAATATCAAATTCTGTAGAACTGTTATATAATAACTCGGTCTGTAGTGACTTATCTTTTCACATTTGTTGACCTTTAATGTTCTGTTACAGCTTGAATAATTTTTTTTTAAAAATAACTAAAAAAATCCACAGTAAATAGTAGAATATGTAATTTACGATAGTGTGGTTTGGATATTCAGTACTTCACATCTTAATTATGGCAAGATGTCCTAACCCAACCCAGATTAACTGATTTTGAAATATTTTCTACTTATTTTCTGTAGTCTTTATCAAACTCATTTTTGTGCGCGTTCAAGGACTTTTATTGTGTAAAACTCTCGCGCGCTGGTTTCCGGCTTCACAGAACAGCAGCAGCAGCAGCAGCATGGCTCCAGGAGGGAAAATAAACAGACCCAAAACTGTGAGTTTGTCCGTCAGTTGATTCAGTTCTGCGGATGAGTGTGTGTTTCTGAGTGTTCATCTTCTGTCTTTATCTCTGATGGACTGATAATAATCTGGAATTATAGAAGCACGTGTTCTCAACTCTATTATGGGCTGCTTCACTCTCTGAACACTTCATTACAGACTCACATAAAATACACAACAGAAAGAAGAAAAAACTAGGAAGATTATTACAAATCAGTGTTACAAAGATATTAATATTAAATCAATAATCAAAATAAACCTGACTATAATCATCATATGAAGAAAAGTTTTTTTGTCATTCTAGATTTTAACACTTTAATGTAAATGTTTGTGTTTCAGGAACTGGGAAAGAACGTGTTCAAGAGACGGAGAGTTCAGAGTCGAGAGAAGAAGAAGAACAGGAGAATCACAGGAGCCGTGATCGACCGAGACCTGATCACCAAACACCACCTGAAGAAGAGGAGGTGACACACACACACACACACACACACACACACACACACACACACACACCACCTGAAGAAGAGGAGGTGACACACACACACACACACCGCCTGAAGAAGAGAAGGTGACACACACACACAAACACACACACCACCTGAAGAAGAGGAGGTGACACACACACACACACACACACCACCTGAAGAAGAGGAGGTGACACACACACACACACACACACACACACCACCTGAAGAAGAGGAGGTGACACACACACACACACACCGCCTGAAGAAGAGGAGGTGACACACACACACAAACACACACACCACCTGAAGAAGAGGAGGTGACACACACACACACACACACACACACCACCTGAAGAAGAGGAGGTGACACACACACAACACACACACACACCACCTGAAGAAGAGGAGGTGACACACACACACACACACACACCACCTGAAGAAGAGGAGGTGACACACACACACACACACACACACACACACACACACCACCTGAAGAAGAGGAGGTGACACACACACACACACACACACACCACCTGAAGAAGAGGAGGTGACACACACACACACACACACACACACACACCACCTGAAGAAGAGGAGGTGACACACACACACAAACACACACACACACCACCTGAAGAAGAGGAGGTGACACACACACACACACACACACACACACCACCTGAAGAAGAGGAGGTGACACACACAAACACACACACACCACCTGAAGAAGAGGAGGTGACACACACACACACACACACACACCACCTGAAGAAGAGGAGGTGACACACACACACGTTTGTTTTTGTGAATTGTGAGGACTCTTCATAGGTGTAATGGTTTTTATACTGTACAAACTGTACATTCTCTCCCCCTAAACCTGCCCATCACAGAAAACTGCATTTTTACATTTTTAATAAAACATTGTTTAGTATGTTTTTAAAGCTAGGAAGAAAGTGTCCTCATAAACCATGTATAAAAGAACACACACACACACACTCACAGTAACAGGTGTGTGTCTTCAGCTCCAGCTCCAGGGCGAACATCACTCTCTCGGGGAAGAAGCGCAGGAAGTTGATCAAGCAGTTGGCGCACATGGAGCGAGAGAAAGGTACTGGATCGTTTGAGCCACTCTAGTGCCATGATCTCTAACGAAGCTCCTCACACACACACACACACACACACACAGCGTCCTCACACGTGTTTCATCTCTTCACAGACGAGACGAGGAATCCTCCCGCTGCTGTCGCTCAGAAGCCCGTCAGGATCTGCGGAAATCCTGCGGCGGAAGCGGAAGTGATGGATGTGGCATAGGACTGTGTTTCTTCTGTTTGGAATCAAAATCCTCTTCTGTCTCCAAACACTATAAACACGTGTGTGTCGAGAAGAAGAAACGCTGAGAGAACGACAGCATGAGTGATTATGAGCAGAAACTTCATTAACATCTTACCATCGTTACATTAATCAGCGTCAGTCTTTTCTTCTGGATCTTCATCATTTGCTCTGATGAATTAAAAAAGCTGTTGATGTGTTTATCATAGAGACGATACAAGATACAATACAAAATACGGTCACATGATCCTTCAGAAATTCTGATATGAAACATTTATGATTATTATCAATGTTGAAAACAGCTTCAGATTTTATTCTTCATGATTCTTTGATGAATAGAAAGTTCAAAAGAACAGCAGTTATTTGAAATAGAATTTTTTGTAACATTATAAATGTCTTTACTGTCACTTTTGATCGATTTATTGTTTCTTGAGCAGCAGATCATCATATTAGAATGATTTCTGAAGGATCATGTGACACTGAAGACTGGAGTAATGATGCTGAAAATTCAGATTTGATCACAGGAATAAATTACACTATTATATATTCACGTAGAAAACAGCTGTTTTACATTGTAATATTTCACTGTTACTGTGTTTTTGATAAAATAATTGCTATAAAACCAATAAATAAAATATTTCAAACACAATTTAAATCCATTTATTTATTCAGAAGCTTTATGTCGCCGTCAAGATGACAAACACATATTAAAGTGTATGTTTATATGATTTTTATCAATGAATGATACATAAAGGTTCACATATATTACAGCAGCGGGTGTGTGTCGCCCTCTAGTGCTGCGCATGCGCTACAGCAGCATCAAACACCAACAACATGCGCGCGCACGTCACATTCAAGAGTTCACAGCTTTATTTGTTTCTCCATACGTGTATTTATCAGTATGAATTTACCTGACTTAACCCCGGTTCTCTGTAAATGTTGTATCATTGTTGGAAGACTGTTCTGACCAGCAGGGGTCGCGTTTGGTATTTCCAATTACATACAGTAGTTTATTCTGTTCTCCTCTAATATGATATTTACGGTTGTCTATGGCTGTGTTCGCATTGGAACTGTAGCGTACTGTACAGTATACACTGTAAATGCTTTAATCAAAATAGTACGCGAAATTATTCATTTTTCAGCGATAATCGTTTCAGAATCTACGTTCGGTGTGGACTATTAACACACTTCTAAATGCGTAGTGTTCAACAAGCACACATGCTCACTGAACAGATACTGCAGCAGAAGTACGGGTAGTATGCGGTATGTCATTGTGAACACAGCCTGTGTCTTTCGGCGTCTCATGTGATGAAAACACGGAAAACGGAAGAGACTTTCGTGCTCTCGAGGTGAGAAAATAAACATCAAATGCTGGTATTAAATACATCATATAACCATTGCACAGCGCGCATGTTATAGTTTATTATATCCGTGTATACTTTATTAATCTAATGTTAGACGGAACAATGCAACGTTTTGATAGAAGTGTATATTATTAATTTATTGAGTGGAATAAAAGCAGGCTCTTGTTCAGTGCGGGACATTCGTCGATCTCTTAAATCAAATCTCATGTCACAGCACGATAATAAACCGCTTTATTCTGTCAGAATATTCTATATTTAATGTACTTTCAGTTTCAGTCGGTTCTGTGTCGTAACGATCCGTACAGATAAACCTCACGATTCTGTCTCGCTTCTCCTAATACATTGTTTTAACTGATTTTATTTTAGTTTCACGCAAAAAGGGAGAAAGAATCACGCGCTGATGCGGGAAATTCCCGCAGATCTGTGACGTCACGGCGAAAAACAATCCCGCAGCTGATTTCACAATATCCTCATTACACGCTAAACGTGCACGTAATATAATTTTAACTTGTGCTGTTAATTTGCGTAAATGTCAGGAAAACGAAAGTGTTACGAAACAAAACAGCGGGGCTGTCATTGTATTCAACAGACATGTGCTATCTTTTAAGAACGTTTTGCTAACATTACCATTAAGGTGTGAAAACGTTATTATTGAATTGTTCTATGAATGCCAGTTTTTTTTTTTTTTTTTTTTTTTTTTAAAACGTTTTAAGTATGTTTTTCTTGGTTATATGAACGTTAAGGGAACATTCCATTGCATCATTCTTCAAACATCATATGAACGTTACTTTTGAATGTTCTCTGAACGTTCTGAAACAAGTAACATTTAAAAAACATTCAACGAACGTCCAGCTAAACGTTCCATGAACGATGAATAATGTTTTTGTGCTAATGTTTTGAGAACATTATTAAAGATCAGATAACTTTGAACGAACGTTCTATTAATGTTACTGAAAGAAC
Organism: Hypophthalmichthys nobilis; assembly: GCA_037950665.1. Taxonomy (NCBI): domain Eukaryota; kingdom Metazoa; phylum Chordata; class Actinopteri; order Cypriniformes; family Xenocyprididae; genus Hypophthalmichthys; species Hypophthalmichthys nobilis. Next base: position 108,125 of record CM075489.1, read on the forward strand.
GTTTGTTCATAACGGTGAGAGAACCTTGACAGAACGTTCCCTGTTAGCTGGGTAATACCTGAAAAAAAATACTACAGTACTGAATTATTATTATTGTCATATGGTGAGGTTTACACTGGTACATGACCAAACATGAATTATAATAGATTGTTAGTGTTGATGCTGTTTTCAGACTTTTTAATTGAATCCACAGATTGATCCTCATGAATATTTAATGTGTTTTCAGGTGAATCTATAGAGTCATCATGCAGAGTACGGCGAACTACCTGTGGATGATGTCCGACCTGCTGGGTCAAGGAGCCACAGCCAACGTGTACCGCGGTAGACACAAGGTATCCGTGTCTTTATGTTCATATTACACATCTGACACATTGAGTCATTTGTCTGTGTTTAATTCACCTCAAATCAGAACGTTCTCTCAATGTTATGAACAACGTTCTTCCAGTAACGTTAATAGATCTTTCGTTTAGAGTTATCTGGACTTTGACAATAATAACGATGTAGACTTTATAACAAGATTGAAAATCTCTCTGTAGAAAACCGGTGATCTCTACGCTGTCAAGGTGTTTAATAACCTGAGCTTCCTGCGTCCGCTGGACGTCCAGATGAGGGAGTTTGAGGTGCTGAAAAAACTGAACCACAAAAACATCGTCAAGCTCTTCGCCGTAGAGGAGGAGGTGAGACCGACGCCGTTATGTCATATGTAACTTATTTAAGCACAATGTCACTCATCAACTTTCAGCTCATGTAAGAATAATATCAGTTTAGTTTTTGAGCAGAATTTAGGGGTCGATTATGTTCTGATTCTCTTCCCTGATTCACTTCCTCACATGTGTGTAACCTGTAATACCTGTTCGCTCTGAACACCAAACATCACTGTCAATCAGAAATATGTTGAGTTGATTGTTGTTGTTTGTGTCAGTCGAACACGCGTCATAAGGTGTTGGTGATGGAGTATTGTCCCTGCGGCAGCCTGTACACGGTGCTGGAGGAGCCGACCAACGCTTACGGACTCCCGGAGGACGAGTTCCTCATCGTTCTGCAGGATGTTGGTAAGTTCTACATTCACAAGTAAAGTAACATATTAGAAGTAACATGCATTACGTAATCAGATTACTTTCTGATGTAACGAGTAAAGTAACGCATTACTAGTAAAGTGCATATGCATATCCAAGTATAACTTCACATTCATCCAGTTATGTTCCAAAATGAAGCATTTGAGTTCAAAACTAAAGATTCAAACCAAATAGATTTTGTGTTACTACATTAAATTGCAGCATTTCTAGGCAACAGTAAAACAACTGGTAGTGTTTGTGAAAGCAGCTGTGATTCTCAGTGCTGATGTTTGTGACAGTGGCAGGAATGAACCATCTGAGAGAGTACGGGATCGTCCATCGAGACATCAAGCCTGGGAACATCATGCGTGTGATCGGAGAAGACGGACGATCCGTCTATAAGCTGACCGACTTCGGAGCCGCACGTGAGCTGGAAGACGACGAGCAGTTCGTGTCCCTCTATGGCACTGAGGAATATCTGGTGAGCTGAGGATGATGGGAAAATGTGCCGTGTGTTATTCGTTGATCTCGCTGTGTGTTTGTACCCAGCTGACAGAAATATGCTCTAAGAACGTTTTGCCAACGTTCCCATTAAGTTATAAAAATATTTTAACTTAATGGGAATGTTAGAAAATATTTCTGTTGATCTCGGTGTTTGCAGCATCCTGACATGTATGAGCGAGCGGTGCTGAGGAAAGATCACCAGAAGAAATACGGAGCCACGGTGGATCTGTGGAGCATCGGAGTCACGTTTTATCACGCCGCCACCGGCAGCCTGCCGTTCAGACCCTTCGAAGGGCCGCGCAGGAACAAAGAAGTCATGTAGGTGCCGTCAAACACACCTCATCTTCATCTGTTTGACCAGGATCTGTTAGTCACCTAATTGTTTGTGATCTCGGCAGGTATAAGATCATCACAGAGAAGCCGTCGGGCGCAATCTCAGGCCATCAGAAGTTTGAGAACGGAAAGATCGAGTGGAGCTCAGAGATGCCGATCTCCTGCAGCCTCTCAAAGTACGTCAGAGTTTCAGACCGTCTGGTTGATGTGGAGAAGCGCGTCTGATGGTGTGTGTGTTTCAGGGGTCTTCAGAGTCTCCTCACTCCAGTGCTGGCCAACATCCTAGAGGCAGACCAGGAGAAATGTTGGGGCTTCGACCAGTTCTTCGCTGAGACCAGCGATATCTTACACCGCATCGTGGTCTACGTCTTCAGTCTGCAGCAGGCGACGCTCCACCACATCTACATTCACACATACAACACGTGAGCACACTTGTGTACACACACACACACACACTTTATCGTAATGGACCCTTTTTACAGACTGTGATTTGAACAGTTAAATCTAGCTTGATATTTTCTCTTCGCTCAGGGCGAATCTCTTTCAGGAGCTGCTCTTCAGACGGACCAACATAACGCCGTCCCATCAGGACTTCCTCTACGAGGGCAGACGTCTCATCCTCGACCCCAACCGTCAGGCTCAGACCTTCCCCAAGACCTCCAGAGAAAATCCCATCATGCTGCTCAGCAGAGACCCCGTCAACACCGTCGGCCTGCTGTTTGAAGACCGTGAGTCTGACGCTCTCGTGATGAAATCAGTCATGTGATGTTTGATAATAATGATCAGTGTTGGAGAAAGTTACATTAGTTAGTTTTTATGTTAAGTTATGTGTTGTTATTTTTTCTCACCTGGCTGAATCTCTTCCAGGCCTGTCTGCCATACAAAAGATCTCTGAACGTTACGAGTTATATTTCCTAGTGTACAACTCTTTTATTGGAAGTTGAAAGTAACGTGTTTTGTTAGTTTTGTGCTTTTCGTCTGTTCCCGTGCATGCATTCGTGTACATGTCTAATTGACTACGTTATAGAGACGAGAACATGTTTAAGCAAATTTATTTAACTTAAAAATAACATGCATTAGTTTTTAAAAAAAGTAACTCAAATAAATGTATAAAGTAATGTGTTATTTTACACGTTACATCATAAAAGTACTGTGATTACATAATGCATGTTACTTGTAATATTACTTGTAACATCAAAAAAGTAATCTGATTACTTGTATTTCATTACCCACACCACTGATAATGATCACCTGTGTTTGCAGCCAGCCCACCTAAAGTACAGCCACGCTACGACCTGGATTTGGATGCCAGTTATGCCAAGGTAAGAAACTACAGGAACTGTTAGTCTAAAGTCCGTATACACTTTTTGTCATGGATCAAATCTGAGGTGGCAGCAGCAGGTTATTTAATGACACAATGATTCAGAGCCGTAGAGCTTCTTAACCTGAGTTTAGCTTTTGAGTTGATTGTAAAGATGTTTTGATTGCTTTCAGCATGTTAGTAAAGATGTCAGCCGTGTTTCTGCTCAGACGTTCGCAGGTGACGTGGGATATCTGTGGAAGACGTCCGATTCTTTGCTTTTGTACCAGGAGCTGGTGAGGAAAGCCGTCCGAGGCCTGAAGTGAGTTCATGAATCTAAAGAAACGAAGCGACTCGCTCTGATAAATTGAACTGAATTGAGCTGAATAATGACATGATTGTCTTCTGTAGAGCTGCTTTACAGCTGAAAATGAATTTGTTTCATAGCTGATGAAGTTTACACAGTTATTGAACCGAATTGATTTGTTGTTGCAGTGAGCTGATCAGAGACGAGTACGGCGAGACGATGCACAAGAAAGCGGAGGTGATTCACGCGTGTAACTACTGCAGCCAGTCGCTGGAGAGAACCGAGCAGCTGTGAGTGACGCGCGCGAGTTCAGACGGAGCTTTGAGCGAGATCTCGTGTCTTCATCATCTCCGTGTCTGTGTTACAGGTGTGAGGTTCTGATGCAGGGCAACATGTTGTCTGCGGAATACGATGAAATCCGGGACATGAGGAAGAAGGTGATGCGGGTGAGATGCTGATGATTCTCCATGTCCTGTGAAGGTTTGAAGCTTCTTCATGTCAGCGCTCTCATCACGTCTGCTCTCTCTGTGCAGCTGTCCAGCTCTCTGGGCTCAATGGAGCAAACGCTGCAGGACATCAGCACCATGTTCCTGCCGGGAGGAAGTCTGACCGACACGTGGACGCAGCAAGTGGGAACGCATCCGGAGGACAGGAAGTGAGTGATTCTCCTTCAGCATTCTTTACACCGGAGAACCAAAAAAAGTTGTTTGTAACACTGCAAACAGTGACGTTCTTCCTCAGTGTTTCTGTCTTATTTTCCAGCACAAATATCTAAACATTCAGAAGTGAGTTTGTGTTTAAAACAAGAACAGATATCTGCCAATGGAGGTGAAATAATCTCAATTCAAAGGGAAAAAAAGTTTATTTTTCTGAACACTTTGGCAATAGTCATTGTGCTTAAGAATGTTTAGATATTTGGGTTACAGTTGTCAGTGTTACAGTGTAATTATACATTTAAGTACCGAGTAATATTAATTAGCATGCACTTAGAATACAGTTGCATGTAATTATGAAAAATTTACTGTTATAATTATAGTAAGTATAATAAAATAAAGAAAGTGTTAGTGATATTTGTAAAAAATACTGAGGAAGACATTTTAAGCATGAATTCAAGAATATTTGATTGGCATGTCAGACTGACTGTGTTGTTGTGTTTCTCGTCGAGTGTGGAGAAGATCAAAGTTCTGCTGGACGCCATCAGCGCCATTTACCAGCAGTTCAAGAAGGACAAGGCCGAGAGACGTGAGTCTGAGTCCCTCATGAGCGCTCGTTTGCTTTTCACATCATCCGTGTGTTTGATTCGTGTCTCGTCTCCTCAGGTTTGCCGTATAACGAAGAACAAATCCACAAGTTTGACAAGTGAGTGTCGTGTGTGTTCTGCTGCAGTTGAACTGATCGTCTGTCACGCGTCACCATGACACGAGTATCTCTGTTTTCTGCAGGCAAAAGCTCGTTCTTCACGCCACCAAAGCGCGGGCGCTCTTCACAGACGAGTGTGCCATGAAATATCGCCTCTTCATCTCCAAGAGTGAGGAATGGATGAAGTAAGAGTCCTCCGTGCCCTCGCTCGAGAGTCAATGACGCTGATAAACAGCTGTGCACCTTCTGATTATTCTAATTAATGCTATTATTAAATGTCTTTATCATGTTGCCCTTGCTGAGGTTTTATAAAAGCAAAAAGCTGTTTGAGTTCATGTGTAAAGGCCCGTTCACACAAAGAACGATAACTATATTAGAGTCCACACCACCATCCTTCTGTTTATTAGAAGCGCTGCAGTTTTGTCGTCTGTTGCTTTAAATACTCTAGCTCTTTAAAGCAGGATTGATTCTGATTGGCTGTCAGTGTTTTTATCGTTCATCAGCTGGAAAATCGCTCTGAAGGTGATTCCATCGATGTTGTTCCTCTGTCATTATCGTTATAGTTGTGGAGTGGACGTCACTATTCTCTCAGTTACACTGCAAAAAAAAAAGTTCTTGCTTAGTAGTTTTATCTTGCTTTCATTGCATTGGCAGATATTTTAAGCACAAACTCACTTAAGTTTTCAGAAAATAATTCTTAATATCTTCAGTCATTTTGCTTCTCCAGTAAATGTATCTTGATTTAAGAATGTTTAGATATTTGTGCTGGAAAACAAGACAGAAACTCTTTTTTTTTGCAGTGTACATCAATTATTAAATCGTTATAGTTATTGTCCTTGTTGAATAAAAATCACTGTCACATGACCTGCTGTATTCTGACACGAGTGTGAGCGCAGTGATCTCATTGGCTCTTCTGCTCTGTTGCCATGGAAACTGTGACTGGAGATCAGCTGCAGATGCAGTTCACTGATGAACGAACGTCTCGTTGCAGGAAGTTCCATCACGTGCGGAAGCATCTCCTGTCTCTGACCGGTCAGTTCGGCAGCATGGAACAAGAAGTGACCCTGCTCATGCAGCGCGTCTATAAAGTGAGTAAACAGGAAGTGCTCTCTGTTTAGCTGTGCTGTAATGACACAAAGACGCTAACGGGCACCATTGTGTGTGTGTGTGTGTGTGCAGCTGATGGAGCAGCTCCCTCAGAAGATGATGCCCATGACGGCCGGTGGAATCAAACCGCAGGCGTATCTCAGTCCGAGCACACTGGTGGAGATGACGCTGGGGTGAGCGTGACACGTGTGAACGCAATGTAATGTGAAGTGACGTGTCTGGTGGTGATGTCACTAAAGTAACTCCTCCTTCACTGACGGATCACTCCTATTGGCTGTCGCTCCCGAAAGTCGCTCTTCATTTGCATAAAGTTACACAGAGACAGAGCGCATTTCTTCTAATCTGAAAACCACGCCCACTGGGGGGGAAAACAATCCAACTGTCTCCATTGGCTTTATATAGCCTGAGGCTGCCTCCTTGTCATTTCTGACTTATTACAAAAAACAGAACAATGCCTAAAAGCTGCTGTGTGACAAGGTGTACAGAAAACAAGCTAAGTTTTTATAAGCTGTCGACCCCAAAAAACGAATGTTTAAGGACACAAAATAGGATACAGGCAATGAGACAGAGCGCAAACGGTCATATTACTATAAGAAATACACTGGAGGGGAACGTAAATGGCGACAACATATGCTAAACAAACAAACAAAAACAAACCATTCATTATTTTTAACCATGTCAAAGAATTATTTCACCTGTCGCCGAATACGTTCCCCTCCAGTGTATTTCTTATAGTAATATGACCGTTTGCGCTCTGTCTCACTTCCTGTATCCACTTTTGTGTCCTTAAACATTTCGTTTTTTGGGGTCGACAGCTTATAAAAACTTAGTTCTGGGTTTTTTTAGCTTGTTTTCTGTACACCTTGTCACATAGCAGCTTTTAGACATTGTTCTGTTTTTTGTTATAAGCCAGAAATGACAAGAAGGCAGCCTCACGCTATATAAAGCCAATGGGGACTGTTCGATTGTTTTCCCCCCCGGTGGGCGTGGTTTTCAGATTATGACACGTGTTGCTCTGTCTCTATACCTGAATGTTGTTGTGTCGTTGGACATGCCCACATCCTGTCGCCAACGGTCACTGTCGCCCTGTTGGATCATGTGAATGCGGCTTTAGACCGGATCATTTCAGTCCGAGCAGCTTAAAAATATAACACTGCAAATGTCTTCTCAAATATCTAAACATTCAGAAATCAGGATACATTTACTGGAGAAGCAAAATGACAAAATGACGTTCTCTCGAGGTTGTCTCAACGTTATGAACAAACGTTCCTCCAGTAAAGTTATCTGGTGTTTAATAATGTTCTGAAACTGTTAGCACAAAAACATCGTTCGTGGAACGTTATTTTTCTGAAATGTTTCAGTTGGACGTTTTTTAAATGTTTCTACTTGTTTCAGAACGTTCAGAGAACATTCAAAAGTAACGTTCCCATAATGTTTGAAGAATGATACAATGGAATGTTCCCTTAATGTTCACATAACCAAGAAAAAACTTTTTAAAAAACAAGAAACCCAGAAATAACGTTTTATAACTTAATGGGAACGTTAGAAAAATGTTCCTAATGTTTTTTGTTTTCTGTAAAAAAACAAACAAAAAATCCATCAAAATGAAGCGAGTTTGTGCTTGAAACAAGAAGAAATATCTGCCAATGGAGTCAGAGAAAATCTCATTAAAAGTCTCAAAAGTTTATTTTTCTGACTCCATTGGCAGATATTTCTTCTTGTTTCAAGCACAAACTCGCTTCATTTTGATGAATTTTTCTTAATATCCTCAGTCATTTTTCCTCTCCAGTGAATGTATCTTGATTTAAGAATGTTTAGATATTTGTGCTGAAAAAAAAGACAAACACTGAGGAAGAACATCATGTTTGCAGTGTTTGACTGTTTCATACGTTAGATTTGCGTGAGGAACGTTATTCTCAGTCCTTCATCTGTGCTTGTATAATCTAAGAATGTCTTCTGTGGATGGATGTTCATTACTGAGATTTAATTCACTGTTACATTCACTCCAGGATGAAGAAGCTGAAGGAGGAGATGGAGGGAGTGGTGAAGGAGCTGGCGGAGAACAACCTGTTCCTGGAGAGGTGAAGCTTCAGCCCTTCTTACAGGACAGATTCACCGTCATAATCGTCTCACTGTTATTCAGGTTTGTGGTTTTGTGTTTCAGGTTCGGCACGCTGACGGTGGACGGCGGCATCAGGACCGTGGATCGGATGTGACGGATCTAAACTCTGTCAGTTGTACATATGAATAGATTGTAAATACACATGTCAGACGCGGCTGAAACTCTTCATGCCATTATTTTAATCTTGCGTTGATTCTCTGAATGTGAACATCAAACTAGAGTTGCTATTCAGTCCAAATAAGTGATTTTGTCATGAAAATGAAGTATATCTCATCAGTTTGATCCATAAACATCTGCGCGGTTATTAAACGCTCTTGTGTTCCTGCAGCCCAGCTCACAGATACGTTATAAGAACGTTCTGCTAACGTTTCCAGTCCATTGTATCATTCTTCAAACATTATGGGAACGTTATTTCTGAATGTTCTAAAACAAGCAGTAACATTTAAAGAATGAATGATGTTTTTGTGATAACATTCTGAGAACATTATTAAAGACCAGATAACTCGGAACGAACGTTCTATTAACGTTACTGGAATGTTTGTTCATAACGTTGAGAGAGCGTTCTGTCAGCTGGGCGAAAAGTTACTAAATGACTGTAATGTTTCACTGTGTAAATGAAAACTATTTATAGACATTAAATGAACATCAGTTCTGATAAAACCTTCATCTGTTTCACATCTTTAAACGTTGACTTGACGGAATGAAATGAAAATGAATCATCAGTTCTGAATGACCCGTGTGATTCGTACAGGAGTGATTGACAGCTCGTTCATGACTGGTTCAGTTGTATCAGAGACATTTGCATGTTCATGACTGAAACCTCTCTGAGCGCTGGGGTCAAAGGTCAACACAAGGGAATGTGAGCGGCTCAAAACTGAATGTTTGTCTGTAACTGAAATTAGAAATGATCTTCCTCCACACACACACACACACACACACACACACACTCTCTCTCTGAGGATACAGCTATTAGTCACCATGACAACAGACACAAAAGAACAACCTCTGCTCAGCAGCTGTGTTGCCACGGCAACACCCTCAGACAACAGCATCAGCACCAGTTCGACAGATTCGTTTCATCCACTCCTATAATGACACTTACTGAAGAATAAACCCTGCAGGTCACGTGACACTGACGTCAGAGTGGATAATAAACAGCTGCATCCATCCTAATGTCCTCACAGTGAAAGTAAAACACATTGTTGGCTTTATAAACATGCTAAATAATGTATTCATGAAAACGTAATGCAGAGTAGGTTAATAAATATTTAACGTATAAGTGAAAATCATTAATGGCTCAGTACGAAAACAAAACAACAAATCAGTGTTTTATATGAGCCCCACCGGGACAATAAAACAAACAATTCGTGGCTCATATGAATAATTTATGAGCACAATCAAACTGCCGCGTCACGGATTTACATACAGGGATCTGATCTGAGTGCGCGCGCGTCCGCGGGTCTGATGATGAGAGTGCGCGCGCGCGCGCTCGTACGTGTGTCTGCTCGTCTCTGGAGATGCGAGTGGATGCTGTGATTGATTTGTCAATCTGAGGAAACGTAAAGAAACGCGTTGATGAGGAGAAACGACGCGGATTCATGATGGAGGGAATAAACGATCCGAGGAGAAGAAGAAGAAGAAGCAGCTTCAGACTCTGAGGTGCGTTTCCATCTGATCTGACGAGAACAACACGACGCTCAGGAGGACATTATCATCGTCACGTTACACCCGCTTTACTGACGCTCACATTTTCATAAACATCCACGGATCAGGAGCTTATTTCAGAATATACAGTGAGAAATGAGCGTTTGTGATGATATTGAATCATAACAGGCCTTCGTATGTAAATATAAACGATGATGAATTCATAATGAATCTTTTGGTTTTGAATAGTTTTTTTTAACACATACATGTTCTAAAAACGTTCTTATTAAATTATGAAAACGTTATTTCTTAATGCTCAAAAAGTACAGTTTTGAAAAAATGTTTTTATGTTTATTATGTTTTTTTTTATTAAGAGAACGTTAAGGGAACATTCCATTTTATCATTCTTCGAACATTGTGTGAACGTTTGTTCATAACGTTGAGAGAACCTTGTCAGAACATTAATATGAGGCAAATTTATGTGAGAACAGTGATTTACAATGTTTCTAAAAGGTTAAAATGACCTAGTTTTGTCGAGATTAGAATATTATTTAAAAGTTTACGATGTTAAGCACAATATTCTCCTATTAATTGAATGTTTATTTGTAATTATATCCCAAGTTGGTTGACATTAAAATATCATAAGTAACATAACGGTGTTCCAAAAATGTTCTCAAAACGTTTTCTCTCAACTTTCATCAAAACAAAAAACAAAATGTTGTTCAGCATCATGAGAATGCATATCAGATCTTAATAATGTTATAAGAAGGTTGTATAAATGTTGTTTAAAGAATGTTTTATCGGGATGCTGAGATGAGGATGTTGTTGATGAATTACAGCGTCACCAGAGTAAACTTCAGCACAACACACACTTAATGAGAGTCTCTGGAGGAACATCTCTGAGTCTCCAGTCTCTGATGGCTTTAATAGAATATAAACTCTCTGGATGATTTACATCTCGCACACTACGCTTTAATTCACTGATAAACATTAAATCTGTCACCTCTATGAAATGTTTATGTTTCTACAGACAATATCTGAGTTTTGCTCAATCACAGATCTGAGCCGTTCTAGAGAGCAGTTAGTGTTTTATCTCTCTAGAACTGAGAGAGAATAAATAATTATCATTCACTCACCTTCATGTCATCTGCTCTTTTCCTATAAACACCATAAGAGTATCATGAAGCCGTCCACACTTCTGTCTCTGTAATCGGACTCACTCGGTTCAGGTGATGACGAGTCTCTGCTAACGAGCTGATCAACTCAATCAGGTGTTCAAGGGCTCATTTGATTTGAATGTGTGAATGTAAGAGATTGCTTGTTTCCTAACATATCTCATTTTCTGAGCTCAAATCCTTCAGCAGCTCAGCAGTGTTGTGTGTGTAAAACAGGTTCTTAATAAAAGGTTCTAGAGGACCAAACCAGATAAATCATGCCTGGTTACGGGTGACGGGGTAAATTCACTCGGCACAACAGCCGTGGAAACACGTTTGACAGGGAAAACAGATGATCACGGATTCTGCTGTGTGTTTAGAAAAGAACATGATCAAAAACACGGTTCTAGATCAGATGTTCATGTGCTCAACCTTTAACCTTATATTATCACACAGCTCTCTATATTAATTTGGATGTATATTATATCCAACCTTTCCTGCATACAGACACTTCACTCATGTAAAGCGATATATATTATATAGCAAATCTCAACTGCCTGATTGTTTAAATCATTGCAAAATATAAACTATATTATCACACAGCTCTAATTTAAAGGACAGATCTAGTAAAGCTGCTGTGAAACGGTGTTCATTATAAGATGAGGTGATGTAACTGTACCTGTCGTATCTTTCAGCTCTGATCCGACACAGAGAGGCAGATGGTGTACTTCCTGTCCATGGAGGGCGTAAAGCCTTCGTTCCACTCCGCCGTCCTCTTCAACTACTCAGACAGGAATGATTCCTCCACGCCGCCGTCCGGATCGCCAACACCGCTCATCTGTCGTCTGGACGCCTCCTCGTCCGCCGCCTCTCTCCAGAGCAACGGCTCGTTGACCTCGTACGACCTGACCCCGGCGGAGGTCACGCTCCTCGGGCTCATCTTCGGGGTGTTCTGGGTCATATCGGTTCTGGGAAACTCGCTGGTGTGTCTGGTGATCCATCGGAGCCGCAGAACTCAGTCGACGACCAACTACTTTGTGGTGTCCATGGCATGTGCGGACCTGCTGCTGAGTCTGGCCTGTGCGCCGCTGGTTCTGCTGCAGGTGTCGGCGGGTCACTGGCCTCTGACCGCGGCCGCGTGTAAGGCTGTGAGGTACCTGCAGCATCTGTGCCCCGGTGTCCAGGTCTACGTGCTTCTGTCCATCTGCGTGGACCGGTTCTACACCATCGTGTACCCGCTGAGCTTTAAAGTGTCCCGCGAGAAGGCCAAGCGGATGATTTTGGCATCCTGGCTCTTCGACGCGGCCTTCGTGTCTCCGTGTTTGTTCTTCTACGGATCCTCCACGTCTCGAAACCACTGCGACTTCTTCCTAGCGGACAGCTGGGACGGGTTGGCGTACGCAGTCGTGCACTTGCTCTTCGGGTTTTTGGTGCCGGCGCTGCTCATCGTGTCCTTCTATCAGAGGGTGGTGCGGTACATCTGGAGGATCGGCGCCGACGGACGAACGGTGCGCAGGACCATGAACATCGTCCCCAGGACTAAAGTCAAAACCATAAAGATGTTCCTGATGCTCAACGGTATGTTTCTGCTCACCTGGACGCCGTTTTACGTAGCACAGCTGTGGCACCCGAAGGAGGCGTCGGGCTCCGGCAGACAGGGGGCGCTGTTCTTCATCGCCGTGGCTTGGATCTCCTTCAGCTCCACGGCGTCCAAACCTACGCTCTACTCCGTGTACAACGCCAACTTCAGGCGCGGCATGAGAGAGACGTTCTGCATGTCGTCCATGAAGTGTTACCGCAGTAACGCCTACACCATCACCGCCAGCTCGCGGATTGCGAAAAAGAACTACGTGGGCGTGGTTGATCTGCCAGTGCCGGCAAAGACCCTCATCAAAGACTCGGTTTACGACACTTTTGACCGAGAAGCAAAGGAGAAGAAATTAGCATGGCCTATTAGCGCTAACCCACCCAACACTTTTGTCTAAAGGCTCTCGGTTGTCGTAAAGCAACGGTTCACTCAGAAATTTATGTGAACTCGTTATAAACACAGTGCTGTTTCTCAAAAAGCCTGTGGAACGTTTAAAAATCATACATTTTAAAAACATTATGCGAACGTTAAGTAAACATTCCATTCTATTATTCTTTCAGACATTTTGGAAACGTTCTGAAACAAGTTGTAACATTTAAAAAACGTCAGACAAACGTCCAACTAAAATGTTTCAGATAAAAACGTTACTTTTTTGTACTTTTTGAGAACATTATTAAAGACCAGATAACTTTGAATGAATGTTAGATTAACGTTACTGGAAGAACGTTTGTTCGTAACGTTGAGAGAACCTTGCCAGAATGTTCTGAGAATGTTTCCTGTTAGCTGGGGTGCGGGTGAGTAAACAAAACCAAATTTGGAGTGAACTGTTGCTTTAACTGCACCACGATCACTGAAGGTGTGATCACATTAGCGATATTTCAGGCGAAAAAAGGTACAATATCTCGTCGAAAGTCTAGACATTTTCAAAACAAGCCGCTTTCTGTCGGTCAGCACAGCGAATTTGATGAAAAATTAGCAAAACTATTCCTATTGGAATAACTGGATTTCGCCTGGGAAATCAGCAGTAAATGTGAATGCACCTTAACTTAAAACTAAATCTGTTGAAATGCAAAAACGTGGTGCTAACTGTGAGTTCTACAAACCGCTGACTGACCCAATGAAAGGCAGCGTCTGACCGTCACGTGTTCTTCTGTTTGTGTTTCTGGTCAGTCTGTGATCCTACAGGATTCATGTTAATCTTCGGAAGATGCGTTTGTGTTTTTTGTGCCTGTAGTTACAGATAAACTTTGTCTCATAGTTTTGTGTGTCGTTTCATGATGCAGGACAGACGTGTCCCTGTGATTTTACAATTAAACGTTCTGTACGATTCAAACGAAACCCACTGTCTGTGTTCCTTAGCTGTTGACTGAGGATCTGTTTACTAATGCTGCAAACGAATCAAAATTGTTTATTCCCACAAACTGTGAAGATGAACCGTCCATAAACAGGAGCTTTTAATCGAAGGTCACAGGAGTGTTAGGGGCTCTGAGAACAGTAGTGTAAAAATGTTAGATTACACTAACTAAATAAATTAATTTGATTAAAATAAAAATGAATTAACACTAAAATTACAAAATTAATTATACTAGCCCTAACCCTATTAAAAAAAAATTAATAAACAGTGAAAATAAATACATTCAAATAAATTTATTAAAATAATTATTTCATTTAAAAATAAATAATTTGATTAAAATACAGAAATAAAATTTTGCTTAGATAAATTAATAAGTTTGAACAAATAAATTAAAATAAATAAAATTTTATTTAAATAAAAAATAACTACATAAAAACATCTGATTAAAATAGATGAAAAAAAAAAAATACTAAAATTAAAAAAAATTGTACTAGCCCTAACCCTAATTAAAAATAAATTATTTTTTAAATAAATAGTGAAAATAAATACTTTAGATTAAAATTAAATTAATTAAAATCAATTAAAAGAAATATTTAAATTTTAATCAAATAATTTGATTAAAATAAATAAGATTAAATAAATAATTATTTGATATTGTCACACGAGGACAGGAACGATTCTGACGACTGTTATTCGGGGGAAAGCAAAAGGAATTTAATGAAAAATCATGATCAGTGTTTTTTGAATGAATCTCACTCAAAGACTTCACTTGTATCATTACTGGATGAATCAGCATTTTGTAATGAATCTCTTGAATGAATGATTCAATGACTCACTCATAGACTTCACTTGTTTCATTACTGAGATTTCAATGGACAATGAAAACACTTGTGCAGTGTCTCTTAAAGTCTGAAATGCATCAGAACTGATGAACTTGAAGAGCTCTAATAAAGAGGCAAGAAAGACGAAGATTCAGATTCAGGTTTTTATTGTACAGGTATTCAAGATCACAAAGCAAAGCTACATGGTTTAATAAGACATGCTTATAATCCTGCAACAAATTACAACCTACATTTCAAACACGTCATATAAAAATATACATTTCAGCTCTAACATTATAGATTATGACTCGGGAGAATTTACACTAATAAAAACGATCTGGACGCGGGTTTGTTTGGGCAGATCAACAACGATGAAACAGTTTTACATTCATCACATGTTTGTTTTGGGATCATAACTCATCTGTGTTGAAATTTATTCGTTTATTCGTTTGTGGCAAACTGACCAAATCAAGGGAAAAGACAAAACTTAAAAGTACAAAAATTAGAGCTTTTAAGGAAAGTGCTTTAAGGTTCAGTTAGTGATATAAATATAAGATTAACAACAAACTAAACAAGTCTATTTGTACAAGAGGAGAGGGGAAGTAAGTGCTACGCGTTGAAATCATTCAAATGGTTGTAAAGTGCAAAAAGATTTTGGCAACAGTCCGTTTTATAATGTCTAATATCTAACGTCGCAATGGATTAAACAGATTTTATCACACATCAGAGTGACGCATCATCACATTCATCATCAAAAAGGCTCCAAAATAAATATATAAAGGAAGAGGAAATGTTTACAAATCACACAGAACATTCCAGACAAAACCTGAACCATATAGATGCACATGAACTGAAGGTGATGTCATTGTGAATTTGTACTCGGGAATGAAGCTTATTTAAGACTCTGAGACGTCCGATTATTAAGAAGCGTCTCATAAACACTGTGTGAATGAACATACAGGATCCACACGGATCTTCCCTTCTAAGACGTCTTGTTCGTGGTGGATCCGTACTTGCCGTTCTTGGGTATCTTGTTGCTGGAGCTCTGAGGCGCTTTCTGCTCGTCTCCGGTTAAAAGGGCTTTGATTTCCGACGGGATCTTCCCCTGATCCATGGCCAAACACCACTGCTTGTACTGCGGACACAACAGCACAGGGACACAGTCAGAGAGACCTCTGGAACCGACTCCGACTCTTTGTTCTGTAACTGATTCAGAGAATCGATTCCTCACCGATGCTTTCGATTCTTTTATATTATTCATGAAACACGTTCACATGATCTCGACGTGAACAGGATATAAAGCTGGCAGAAATGAGTAATATGAATCTTTACCTCTAAATATAGAGTAGAACTGCACGATTCTGGATAAATTGAGAATCACGTTTTTTTGTGTGTGTTTCGAACAGAGATCATGATTAAGAACAGACAACTAAACAAAACAATGTGATTTACTAGAGGTTCAGACAAAATGTTAATTGCTGCAGTCTATTTAAAATGTTTAATTCATTAAAAATCTTTTTTTTTTTTAAATCAGTTTGAATGAATGATTCAATGACTCACTCAAAGACTTGTTTCATTACTGGACGAATCAGCGTTTTTGAACAAATCTCCCTTGTCGCCACCTACTGGTGTAACGATGTAACGGATACAGTCGTTATTTGAAGCATCAAGTTACTTTCAAAAGTTGATTTACTCTATTTTGATTGCTACCGTAGACATCAGTGTTTATATCTGAACTATAAACTTTTATCCCAGTACTTCTGTGATAATCTGAATTATCGTAAGACAGAAATAATGATGCGGTGTGTTTGAAAAGACTGTTTGCCTTTTAGCTCTTTTGAATTGAAAAAGGCTTTTAAAGAGGAGTCGATTCCCCTTGGGAATGGAGTCGACCCTGGATTCCCAACACCTCGGAATGGATGGTGTTTGGAGATGAAGGTGAGCCGGTGTTTACCATGTCCAGCTCCTCTCGCAGCGCACAGATGGCTCTCTCTTTGCTGGACACCAGCTCCTCCAGATACTGGTAGCGCAGCTTCTTTCTGGCGCGACACTCTCTGGCGCTCTGACGGCTGCGCTCCAGCTTGGCCTTCAGGTCGATCTTAGCAGGTTTGCGGCCGCGTTTGCCTGGTTTCTTCACTTTAACAGCCACCATCTACAGATCACAAGAGACTTGATAGTAAAACACTCATAGTGGCACATTTAAAAACAACACAATGTGAGACAGAAGTGCTGTAAACAACATTTACAGACTGTCTTTTGCAGAATTAAATGCGTTTCATAAGTGACTAATTTTGCATCAACACTGTTATTGAATGTGAATCAACACTGAACTGAACTGACTGCCCAGCTGACAGGGAACGTTCTGTCAAGGTTCTCTCAACGTTATGAACAAACGTTCTTCGAGTAACGCTAATAAAAAGTTTGTTTATAGTTATCTGATCTTTAATACTGTTCTTAAAACGTCACAATGAAAACATTCATACATCGTTTTTTTCCCCCTGAAACGTTTCAGTTGGATGTTCGTTTTTTAAGTGTTTCTACTTGTTTCAGAACGTTCCCATAATTTTGAATAATGACATAACCAAGAAAACCCGTTTTTAAAGCATCTGGATGTTTTGAACATTAAGAAATAACGTTTACATAACTTAATGGGAACGTTAGCGAATTATTCTCAGAACACGTTTTTGTTAGCTGGGCGGTACTGTGGTAAAGATGGCATCAATATTAGTTTTTAATACCATGATTCCTGTACAGTGACATTAATATGCTACTCCAATTTACTTCAAAGAACATTATGGCACATAAACTGTGGTGTTACAACAGTTGCTTTTGTTGTGACTGAACTGAAGTGACATTAATCCAGTTAAAAAACATGAGCTTAATGTTCATTTGTTCATTTAACGCACCTTACTGTCATCCATCGCGTGTTTTCCACTCAACGTGGGTCTTCAGTCGTGTGCTTATCCTCGATCATTCAACTTTAATCGATTAGAGAGACCGATTGAGATGATGTTTAACCAATTTTACAGCGGAACTGGCTGTGTTTTTAGCAGAATGCTAACAGAGCTCTTCCGGTTCTGGCGCAGGTGACGCCCCCCGCGCTGCATGCTGGGGCCTGTAGTTTCTTCCTGATTTGGCACTAAATAATTCTAGAAAGATCAGCAGGTTACACATGAGAAACTAACATTACTTATGTTTTATATATGCGCGTTACAGACAGTAATTCCAGTTTTACACATTTAAATTACATCGAATCATTTAGCAGATTCATATTAGCCAACAATACTTTCAACAAAACTTCAGTATTTATTATTGTTGTTGTTTTTGTTATCATCATTGTTAATAATAATAATAATGATACAGGTGGTATTACTGTTATATTTAATGTTTCTGAAGTATTATGTGCCGTGTTGTTGTGTGTGATCAGTCTTTCATGTTGTAAAGGTGTGTGTGAGTTCAGACATGAACACCTGCTGCTGCTGTCAGTGTCACAGCGGGACACACACACACACACACACACACACACAGACACACACACACACACACACACACAGGGCCTCAGGGACCTTAGAGGACACCAGGAACGCATGTGATGTCTCTATTAACCCAACTAACAAAAATATGTTCTAAGAACGTTTTCCTAACGTTTCCATTAATATGAAAATGTTAATTCTGAATGTTCTCTGTACGTTCAAAATGTCCAGGTTTTTTTATGTTTTAAAAACGTTTGAGGGAAACATTATGGAAACATTACTTTTGAATGTTCTCTGAACGTCCTGAAACAAGTAGAAACATTTAAAAAATGTCCAACTGAAACATTTCAGAAATAAAAAGTTTCATGAAGAATGCATAAATCATCTTTGGTAACACTTTAGTTTAGGGTCCGATTCTCTCTATTAACTAGTTGTTTATTACCATGCATATTACTAGGATATATTACTTGGCTGTTTATTAGTACTTATATAGCAGATATTAATGCCTTATTCTGCATGACCATATTCTACATCCCATAATCCAATACCTGAACTTAACAACTACCTTACTAACTAATAATAAGCAGTAATTAGCAGTTTATTGAGGAAAAAGTCGTAGTTAACAGTTAATGGTTAATAGTGAGAGCTGGACCCTAATAATCTAAAGTGACGTAATGTTTTTGTGATAACATTTTGAGAACATTATCAAAGACCAGATAACTCTGAACGAACGTTCTATCAACGTTACTGGAAGAACGTTTGTTCATAACGTTGAGAGAACCTTGCCAGAACGTTCCCTGTCAGCTGGGAATCAACTTAATGTCACAGTTAATGACAGAGGGGTTTATATGTCACTTTGGAGATGTGTAATACGTCATGAGTGTGTAATTAATAGAGTTCTGCTGAGAGCCGAAGCTCCGCCTCATTTACACTCATTTACAGTCTTTTACACAGATTTTACACACTTTCAGTTCAAATTAAGAGCTGAGCGCAAGTTTCTGTCCTCATGAGTGGATCTGAGCATTTATTCTCTGATTTTCAGCGCTGTTTATTGAGTGTTTGAGGCCGGTTTGTCTTTCAATGACGCCATGATGTTATTTTTACCCGATGAGCTCACGAGCGCCGAACTCCCTCAGAGTTCACCAGGGCCGAACTGATCGACTTTAACTAGTTTAACTACCCATCTGATCATCTCCTCTGTGGATTTACTTCAAAATGAGACGGACTGAAACTTTCACGGTGAGTTTCGGACACGAGTTAAATGAGAAATAAGTCGCGGAGGCCGCAGTGTGTGTGTGTGTGTGTGTGTGTGTGAGACACGATGTTCTTCTTAGTTTCGTTTACTGTTTGTCTGAGAAAAGTTGGTAAAAATGATTTTAAAGTTCTACAAAGTAGCGCGTGTTCAGCTTCTTTACTCTGCTGTCATTAAATACGATATATATACGTGTGTGTGTGTGTGTGTGTAAATGAGGAAATTATGTTATTATCTAAGGGAGACAGTATATACTGAGACAGAAGCACTGAAAACACTCGTCACGTACTCAGTTGTTCAGCTGTAAAGTACTGTAGTAATATGGTATTGTGATGTATCATATATATATATATATATATATATATATATATATATATATATATACATACATATATATACACACACACACACACACACACACCATGAAACTGAATGATTACCATATTTGTGTACCTTTTACACAGTATTTAAGAGAATACTATAGTATTACCACACTGTATTCTTTTCTTTATTAGATAATAACATAATTTTCTTCATTTGTATGTCAAAAGATCTGCTAAATGAATAAATGTAAATCTGTCCTAATAATAATCATGGTACTACAGTCAAATCTTTAAATAAAAACATGGTAATAATACCATGGTTAGTGAGCAGGTCACATGATCACGTCTCTCGTTTCAGGATATTTCTGTAAGGGAAGTTCAACATGTTTATTTCAGCAGTGGCATCATAAAAATCACCTGTGGAGGAACAGAAAGCGACCCTGCTTTTGTTTGTGTGACTCTGTTTCTCGGGTTTCAAACACAGCTTAGATTTAAAGACGGCATTTCCCATCAGGCGTTCCAGTTCACTGCGAACAATGATGTTCTTCCTCAGAGTTTCTGTCTTGTTTTCCAGCACAAATATCTAAACATTCTTAAATCAAGATACATTTACTGGAGAAGCAGAATGACTGAAGATATTAAGAATTATTTTCTTCTGAGTTTTATCTCTAGATCATCGGTGGTTCCTTCACGGCTGTGCCGGAGCTCGTTATCGTCTCCTCGTTAAGCAGGAGGCGCTCATTAGGCTCCCAGCGGTTTGTTGTGGTCGGGAATCTCGCTATGAGGAACTTGTCAGGTTCTGGAGGAATCGAGAATTTCCCCTCATAAAACCAAACATATTCACGTCACTCGGGTTTTCATTTCCACAAATGTATGATTGGAAAAAGAAGCTGGTTAAATCAGGATCTTGCGTGACCTTTGACTTTATAAAGCAGCTTGTTGTGTTGGTGTAACCTAGTCAAGTCTTTTTTGAGCGTTTTATACAATACAGATTCAGAGCAGCTTCACAGCGAAATGCCAGTGAGGTCAGAAACATAATCTTGTTTTTCCTTTGAATTAATTGTATTGTATTTTTCTGACCCCACTGGCAGATATTTGTTCTTGTTTTAAGCACAAACTCTCTTCATTTTGATCATTTTTTCAGAAAACAAGTCTTAATATCTTCAGTCATTTTGCTCCTCCAGTAAATGTTTCTTGATTTAAGAATGTTTAGATGTTTGTGCTGGAAAACAAGACAGAAACACTGAGGAAGAGCATTAGTTTTTGCAGTGCTTGTACATTAAAGATATTTTTAAAATTGACCTCAGAGACTGAAAACTCATTGACAGGCTTCACAGCGTCTGTGGTTTGATTTCAGCAGCGTTTGATCTGTTTGTGTTCAGATGGACGGGTCAAAGTCCTCCAGCACTATTATCTCTATCAGGCAGGTTGAGCTGTTAACCTTCGGCCAGTAGAAAATCCCACAGCAAACAGTTTTAATTCATCTCGGCCTCTGCAAACACTCAGGGAAGGTCAGAGAAAATTGAAAACCGCCTTGAAGAAGAAACAGAGATGCCAATGACGTTTAGCTTTACCACAATTTACACAGTCATTTATCACTCGGAGCTCAAGCTCAGTGTTTGTGTGCAGTTCATTAGTGTCAGTAAAAGAAATCAGCCGTTAGCAGGTCCAGAAATAAACATTACGGCTCCTGTAATCAGATCTGTTTCACACACGCTCCAGTTTCAGGGTATTATTAGAAGGAAGCGCAAGATGCAGAAACTCTCGTTTTGTTGAATAGGATTGATGGGAAATTGTGATGATATCACATGATCTCCCATTCACTTCGGTCTCGCTCAGATCCGGAGGTTTACATATGGAAGCTTCTTTCCGCCATGGAATAAGAATAAAAAATGTAATTGCAACTTTGAGTTTATAATTTGCAATTCAGATTTTTTTCTCGCAATTCCGAGTTTATAACTTAAAATCAGATTACCTTAAAAAAAAAAAAGAAATGCAGATTTTGAGAAAAAAGTCAGAATTAAAGGTTATAAACTTGCAATTGCAAGAAAAAAGTCAGAAGTCGCAATTACCTTTTTTATTATTCTGTGGCGGAAATAAGCTTCTGTAGTGTTGTGAAAAGCACTACACAAATAAACTTGAATTGAGTTAAAGAGTCATTTGAGAGGCCGTGTGTGTTCCAGATCAGACGTCTGTGTGTGTAACTGTTGTGTGTGTGTCTCTGCAGGAGCTCTTGATGATGAAGCGCAGCGGTGATGATCGAGGTGCATGAGCTCCGTCTGTATGGAGCCCCTGTAATGCTGTGAAAGAAACCCCATCAGCCCACTGTCTCTCACACACACACACACATACACACACACACACACACACACACACAGTCTCAGTGTCAGTGAGTTTTTCCTCTAGAGTTTCCTCTTGCTCTTTTGGCCGCCTGCCGAACGCCATCAGGGTGACATCATCATCATCATCATCAGCTGCGCTACAATGGGGCCGTTCATCTCCTGAGGGCCGAGAGAGAGAGAGAGAGAGAGAGAGACGGACTGAAGGATTGTGGGTATGTGTGAGCCCCTGTGCGGCGCGCGGCCCATCGGGCCCGAGGGTCTGGTGGCGCTGCTGGAGGGCGGTCTGGACCACGTGCTGCTGATCGACAGTCGTCCGTTCGTGGAGTATAACGCCTGTCACATCCTGGAGGCTGTCAACGTCAACTGCTCCAAACTGATGAAGAGGAGATTACAGCAGGACAAGATCCAGATCAGTGAGCTACTGCAGCACTCGGCCAAGAGGAAGGTGCGTGAAACTGCCGGAGTAATGATGGAATAATCACACACTCACACTACAGCAGATGATCAGCAGAGGGCGAGTTTTTATTTCATGAGAAAAAAGTCAGGATTGCGGGATATAAAAACTCGTAATCGCGAGAAAAAAGTCAGGATTGCGAGATATAAAAACTTGTATTTGCGAGAAAAAGTCAGGATTGCGAGATATAAACAAAAATATGCTGGAAAAAAGTCAGTATTGTCACATATAAACTCGAAATTGTGAGAAAAAGCCAGAATTGTGAGATATAAACTCGAAATTGAGAGAAAGAAGTCAGAATCTAGACAGTCACAATTACCTTTTTTATTTTTTTTATTATGCAGCAAAAACAAGCTTCCATATATTATTATAGTTTTCCTTACAGTTTTTGTAGTTATTGTTATAGCTTTCGTTCTTGGTGTGAACAAACCCTAACTCTATAAGAATAGTGAGTTCACAGCACAACTATAACACAGAGAAACCATATCAGCTGATGAACGATAAAAACACTGACAGCCAATCAGAATCCATCCTGCTTTAAAGAGCTCGAGCATTTAAAGCAACAGACGACAAAACTGCAACGCTTATAAGAAACAGAACGACATCGTCCGCTGGTGTGAACGCTATAGTTATTTTAGTTATCGTTATAGTTTACATTATATTTATCATTATAGTTATCGTTATATTTAGTTTTCATTTTAGTTTTTGTTGTAGTTTTCACTAAAGTTTTCGTTAAAATTATTATTATAGTTTTCATTATAGTTATCATTATTGATGTGAATGGGCCATTGAATCATTGGTTCGTTAAAAACGCGGATTCATTCCGAAAGGAAACACCGCTGTGTGTTGCTCAGAGACTGTGGCTTTATAGGTAATATTTTCATTGGCAAAATTGAGCAAAAACAGACAATATTGTGTCTGTTTAACTTCTTACTTATTGAGCTGTTGTATAAAAATCAGCAGTGTGTGTGTGTGTGTGTGTGTTCATACAGCAAATGAAACAAACAAGCCATCGTCTCTTACAAAGGCCATTGAGACGCCTTAGCAACAGGTTGCCAAGTGACCTCATCCCATAGTTATCTGTGCGCGCTTCCCTTTTTTTAAACGTTTAGTTAACTATGCTAGTTAGTAGCTTCACTGACACAACAGAAGCAACATGAGTGTAGATCAGAACACTGAGGATCAGAAATAAACTAAAACAGATACTTTTACTCTAAATAAACCAGTTTGTAACTCAATGTGTGTGTGTTTTCAGCTGGAGCTCCAGGGTCAAGAGGTTGTGGTGTATGACCAGAGCTCGTCTGACCCCTCCTCCCTGTCACCTGATGCCTTTCTCAGTGTCCTTTTGGCCAAGCTGGAGAAGAGCTTCCCATCAGTCCACCTGCTCTCAGGTGAGTCGCATCACACACCGAACACATCAAACATCACTAGTACTAGTTCTCATACTGACAGCGCATGAGCGTGCGTGTGTGTGAGTGTGTCACACTAACCGCTGACATCACACAGGAAGTGAATCCAGAGACGGAGGATGTGAGAAGAGTTCTGAAGCTCGAATATGTCATTAATTGTTTTGTGCGTTGGTGTTTTACTGTAATGTGCGAACATGATCATATTTCCCTCTGGGTTTTTTCTTTGATTGATTTCGGGGGGGTTAGTTGTCAGGTGATGATGTCATTGGTGAGACTGATACAGACTGATAATCAGGTCAGGTGATTGTGACGCTAGAACACACGGTTACTGATCTATCGAGAGATCAATAAATGAGGTCAAGAGCAATTAACATGAACAAATACTCACCGTCTGTTGATTTACTGACTGATCCAGCTGATCATTAACATGAACGACTGAGAGCTGCTGCCAATCAGACACAATTCATCTGCTTTCACTCATATTCAGCATGTTTGATGCCAGACCCTACAATCACGCTCTCCTCAGCACATGAATCCTTCGTGAGCATCTCGTTTCCGAGGCTCAGTCTGTCTTCATTGTCCGCAGGTGGTTTCGCAGAGTTCTCGCATCTGTTCCCGGGTCTGTGTGAAGGGAAGTCCACGCTGGTGCCGTCCTGCATCTCTCAGCCCTGCCTTCCCGTGAGCAGCAGCGGGCCGACGCGGATCCTGCCGCACCTGTACCTGGGCTGCCAGAGAGACGTGCTTAACCAGGTGAGGTTCACTGCAACATGAGGGCGTCTGACGCGGATCAGAACGCGTGCTGATGCGTGTGACGTGTTCCCGCAGGAGCTCATGCAGCAGAACGACATTGCTTACGTGCTCAACGCCAGCAACACCTGCCCCAAACCGGACTTCATCCCAGAGTCGCACTTCCTGCGGGTGCCGGTCAACGACAGCTTCTGTGAAAAGATCCTGCCCTGGCTGGACAGATCGGTGGAGTTCATAGGTCAGACAGGCTTGTGATGCATTAGTGCCGCCCACTTTTTTCATTCATTTATCAGCATTACATACTTTGATTTAAAGCCAAAAACCTTTTGAAAATAGGAGAAAAATACAAGACTGAACTAAATTAAATATTTTTTATATTTAATTAATTTTTTGTTTTTATGTTTAATTTAAAATTCACTTAAATGTAATACTTATTAAAATGAAATATTAGCTAAATTAAACTAGTTTAATTTCAACTATTTAATTTAATTTTTAATTAAGTATTAAAATTAAATTAAATATTAAAAAATAAAATAGAAATGAGATAAGAAATTGGTGATTAAAAATGTTACAAACAAAAAGAAATATATAAGACTTAACGGCTTTATTGAGGAAAAAACTACAATCCCATGAGGCACTGCAAATGACATAACCAGATTAAAAATAATGGCAGGAATATTAAATTATTCATTTAAAGTTGTATTGTTTCTATAGAAAACTATGCACACACACACACACACACACATATATATACACTACCAGTCAAAAGTTTGGAATCTGTAAGATTTTTAATGTTTTTAAAAGAAGTTTCGTCTGCTCACCAAGGCTGCATTTATTTAATTAAAAACACAGTAAAAACAGTAGTATTGTGAAATAATATTACAATTTAAAATAACTGTTTTCTGTTTGCATATATTTTATAAAGTAATTTATTCCTGTGATCAAAGCTGAATTTTCAGCATCATTACTCCAGTCTTCAGTGTCACATGATCCTTCAGAAATCATTCTAATATGATGATCTGCTGCTCAAGAAACATTTATTGTGTACAATATTTTTTTTTTCAGGATTCTTTGATGAATAGAAAGTTCAAAAGAACAGCATTTATTTGAAATATAATCTTTTGTAACATTATAAATGTCTTTACTGTCACTTTTGATCGATTTAATGCATCCTTGCTGAATAAAAATATTAATTTCTTTAAATAAAAATAAAAATTCTTACTGACCCCAAACTTTTGAACGGTAGTGTATAATGTTACAAAAGCTTTGTATTTCAGATAAATGCTGTTCTTTTGAACTTTCTATTCATCAAGGAATCCTGAAAAAAAAAAAAAAAAAAAGTACACAACTGTTTTCAACATTGATAATAATCATAAATGTTTCTTGAGCAGCAGATCATCATATTAGAATGATTTCTGAAGGATCATGTGACACTGAAGACTGGAGTAATGATGCTGAAAATTCAGCTTTGATCACAGGAATAAATTACTTTATAAAATATATTCAAACAGAAAACAGTTATTTTAAATTGCAATAATATTTCACAATATTACTGTTTTTACTGTATTTTTAATTAATTAAATGCAGCCTTGGTGAGCAGACAAAACTTCTTTTAAAAACATTAAAAATCTTACCGTGTCCAAACTTTTGACTGGTAGTGTATACAATGTGACTGCAAGCTCTTTTGGTGCAATTTGATCATCACGACTGTGATTGGTGGAATTTTCTGCACAGTGTCATGGGTAATGTAGTTTTTCACCACAAATTCGGCAGCTAAACATGATTATTTTGAAAATAAAGCAATAAAGTCTGTCTTTAAAGGTTTATAATTTATGATTAAAAATCAGTTCCCCTGTGGAGAAAATGAATGAGTTTGTACTTCTGGAACTGACTGATGCGCTCTATCATGATTCTTCATGATTCTTCTGAAAGTCTCTGTCATGTTGATTGTGCTGAGAGTCTGACGTCAGCTGACAGGAAGTGCTGTGGTGATGTAAGCACTGATTTGTGTGTGTTTCCTGTCAGAGAAAGCCAAGGCCAGTAACGCCAGAGTCCTAGTTCACTGTCTGGCGGGAATCTCTCGCTCGGCCACCATCGCCATCGCCTACATCATGAAGAGGATGGACATGTCATTAGATGAAGCGTACAGGTAAGGCCAGATCATGTGACCGTCGTTCTTCTGTGAGCCTTTTTGATGACACATTTTACTACGGTAGTGTGAAGTATGACATTTAAATAGTGGAGTATTTATACATCATGATAGGATTTGATTACCTGCCTTTAATTGATTTAAATGTCAACGTCGGTAGTTATATCATCTTCATTCCTTTGGTTTTGGGTTGAGATGTGACTCATGAGCTTGACCGTCACACCGTATCCTAACCAGATGCGACCAAATCAATCCAAACTCCAGCCAATCAGAAGAGCGTGTGGGTGGAGTCTCTCTGCAAGAGCACTGCACTCTCAATATTGTATAGTTTGTATGTTGTCGTTCAGCAATGATGCTGAAAAATAGAATTTATTCTATTCTAAAATTGAATCTGTCACTTGTCGCGTATTGTTGTCGCGGCTGGTTAAGACAAAAAGTCTGATTAACAGGGAAAAGATGTCTTTTAAGGCCCGTTCACACCAAAGATGATAACTATAATGATAAAGATAAAGATATCGCTCTGAAAATTGTTCTAAATGTAAAAGAATAGCAGAGTAACACCACAACTATAACGATAACGACAGAGACAATATCATTGGAATCACATTAATTTTTTCCAGCTGATGAATGATAAAAACTTTGACAGCCAATCAGAATCCATCTTGCTTTAAAGAGCTCGAGCATTTAAAGAGACCGATGACAAAACTGGAGAGCGCTTATAATAAACAGATCAACATAGTGCGCTAATACAGTTATACGGGCCTTTATCATGTGACGTGTGTTTTCGACACTCTGTGACCGTGTGATCTCACCTCCTACAGGTTCGTGAAGGAGAAACGGCCGACCATCTCACCCAACTTCAACTTCCTCGGTCAGCTGCTGGACTTTGAGAAGAAGCTGAAGAGCGACACGGTGGTCAAACCCAGAGCGGACGCGTCAGACGAGCAGAAGCCGTGCGGCTCGGACCTGCTGGAGCCGCTGACGATGCCCTGCGTTCTGGCCGGCGTCCCGGAGGAGCATCTGCTGGCTCGGGCACTCTGTGGCCTGCAGCTCGGAGAGGACCCGGAGGAGAGCAGCCGGCCCAAACGCTCCTTCTCCCTGGACATCAAGACGTACGGCGAGTCCGGAGCGCCTCTGCGAGCGTTTGCCGACAAACCGCCCTGCCAGTTCTCGCCGGTGCAGGAGGTTTCAGAACAAAACACACCAGAGCAAAGTCCAGACAAGGAGCGGGACAGTAAAGCCTTGTGTCCGCAGATGCTCCAGCGCAGCGGCAGCGTGGACGAATCCCCATCCGGCGTCCTGCCGCACTCGTCCGTGCTGAAGGGATGGCACTCAGACATCGTCCTCGGAGGCTGGTTCCTCTCCTCGGAGTCGGCGCGCTTCTACTCCACCTCGGCCATCTTCAGCGGCGGCGGCTGCGCTCCGGGTCTGGAGGCGGTGAGGAGGCGCGGGCGGCAGCGCAGCGGGGACTGCGGAGACTCCCGGAGGAGCTGGCACGAGGAGAGCAGCTTCGAGAAGCAGCTGAAGCGCAGGAGCTGCCAGATGGAGTTCGGAGATGGTGTGTCGGAGACTCGCTCCGGAGAGGAGCTGGGAACAGTTGGCAGCCAGTCCAGCTTCTCCGGCAGCATGGAGATAATCGAGGTTTCCTGAAGACTGACATTTCTCAGTGTCAACACACGACACTAGATGCTTGCTTCGTTTGGCGTTTGTTTCTCCCATTTGTTCTCATTCAAATTTGTACTCGTCTCTCGCAGGATATCCAGTACCTCAACAATCCAAATGAAGGCAAGACACTACAGGCGAATAGGGTGAAAACCTTAAAAGAGGCCATATTATGTTTTTGTGCTCTACTAGAACAGGTTTTCCTGCTTGAATGTTGATTATTTTCCTCATATTCTCCATTGTTCAGCTCCTCTCTTCCCAGTCTGTCAGTAACGCTCTGTTTAGTTCCTGTCTCTATGAAGCCCCGCCTTCTGAAAAGCACAATGTGCTCTGATTGGTCGGCTGGAGCAGTGTGTTTGGGAAATGTCCCGCCCCTTACCATAACCGCCAGTTTCAACACACTACTAACTAACTCAACCAGGCCCCGCCCCTTTATTCTGAAACCCACAGACACAAATAGATAAAGTGCAATAAAGTAAACACTTGTAGAGCTCAGAACAGTTTGGCCTGTAGTGTCTTGCCTTGAGCGTGTCTTTCGTCATTGTATTTTGTGTCGGTTGTTGAATTATGATCTCAGGAAGTTCTGAATCTGTTCAGAGTGAAGATCGAGAATCAAACACACACAGATCTGATTCTCTCCATCATCAGGCTCTTTTCTATCACGGTTGAACAGTCTCAGTGTTTCTCATCTGCACCGTCCATCATTCACGCTCGATCACAGAAGGATTTGATTGGATAAACTGCATCCAAACCCTCCAGAGCTTCAGGTGAGACACAGAGGAGAAACACTTCACAGAGAGAAACTCTTCAGTCTGCGTTGCGTTCTTTTTCAGTGGTGCTTTTAGTATGAAAGAAACGATCCAGCACAGTGCTGATGTTTGTGTCGTTTCATTCACAGACTCCTGAGACTGGAATCACGGGAAATACTGACCTGTGATCAGTCTTGTGTAGCTGTTTATTGAAGGTTTGCCTTGTTAAAGGGTCATCAGAGGTCAAAGCAGAGGCATTGAATCGCCATACGGACTCATTCCCAGCTAACAGGGAATGTTCTCTTAATGTTAAGAACAAATGTTCTTCCAGTAACGTTAGTAGAACGTTCATTCAAAGTTATCTGGTCCTTAATAACGTTCTCAAAACGTTTGCACAAAACATTTCTACATCGTTAATGGAAGGTTTTTACCTGAAACGTTTTAGTTGGACGTTCATCTAACGTTCAGAGAACATTCAAAAGTAACGTTCTTTTTTTTTTTTAAATTGATGTTTTGAACGTTTTTCAAAAATAACGTTTTTATAACTTAATGGAAACGTTAGCTAAATGCTCTTAGAACATACTTGTTAGCTGGGTTCAGACCTGAAACGATCTGTATTTGATGATTTTGATGAGAAGGACAGAATCAGAGTTTTCTAAAGCTGTGAAAATGAGCTGAAGACGGAACGAATCAGAAGCAGCGACTGAATCCCGAATCTCTGAATCGTTCGATACGGACTCGTTTAAGCATCGTTCATTTACACGGACCTCAAATCTACAGTGATCAATGTTTATTTTTACAATAAAGTCAAACAACTGATGATATAATCATTCATGAGACAGATCAACCATTATTTTTATGAAACGATTCTGTGTGTAACGAGTGCGTTTGAAGAAGCATTTCTGGAGATATTGATCTGTTATTGATTGCTGAAATAAAACAAGTGGTACTTGAACATGTTCAACAGTCTATTAAAACATTAATACATTTAGAGCTGCTCTTCGTCTGATAAAATGGCTCATCCAGAGCAGAAACTTTATAATTGCCACTTAAGACTGTGTGAATGGGGTGAAATACTTTAAAACATACACTAAATAATACAATTTATCAACATTAAAACATTATATAAATAGTGTATTAGCGCTCTATCCAGCTGTTCAGAACATCGTGGCTGTGATTGGTTCCCAGATGATCACATGACTGATGAACGCCTTTCAACCAATCAGATTAAAGGGCTACAAGTATGAGACGTCAATTTCCACTGACCTCACTGTGTAGCAATAAAGTAAATTCTGTTCAGTTCTATTTCACCTTCAGTGTTACTGATCGCAGAGCTGGGGTGAAAAATCAGTCGCTTTGAGGTTTTATGACCATAAATGTGAGAAATCATGAAGGTTAAGCATCATTCAACACACACTGGCTCCCAATTTGCCTACTTATACTACGAACTAAAAGTACGTACTCTTTTTGTGAAGTGTGTAGCAAAAGAGTGGACCAAAGTCCCTTTAAGACGAGTCATTTCACTCGGCGGCCATCTTAGAAACGCCTCTCGGGCGTGCACGTGCAGCTCCTATCTGAATGAATGGGGAAACATACAATTCTACAAAGCTGTTCGCCAAGCTTTCAATTAAATTTCATATTTGAAATCACCAATGAAATTTTGTTTCTAAACGCTCGAATCATGACAAAAAAACCCGCATTTTTTCAGGCTGGATCACACTAAGCAACCGGAGCTTCTAACGGCCGCTGCAGTGACGCGATGATTCTACCAATCGGCGATTTCTGTTATTTAGAAGGCGGGACTTATTCCGCCATATTGCTCGTTGCACTTTCTCCCAATCATAATAATACAAGCTTCGTGACAAACTATCACGTCTGTCGCATTGTTACACACATCCTGTCACTGTAAACTGGCCTGTCAATCATCTTGTCACAGTTAAAATCCTCCACATTTAATTTAATTTAAGTTCCTACTGTGTTGGAGAGAAAAGTAGCAGCACGATGATCTGCCAGTCGCGGGTCTTTCACAGGAGACTCCTCATATGTTTGCATAATGATGCATTTAAAAGTTAACGGCTTAACGGATCTTTATAAAAGTCCACATTGTTATTGCAGATGAAACATGGGTAACATTAAATAAATATTTGTATTAATTGTTGATTAGTCACTCAAACTCCTTTATCTAAAACTCTTTTTACCGTCGGTCGCGCGACACACACACCTGCCATGTTTGTAGTTTTTTATTTTTATTATTATTTTTTTAAACACTTTATTCGTGTTTGTAGTTCTGAACAGAATCCTCCTCCAAAGCGCATTGGGTTGTGGGCAATATTAGCCGTTATAGTGTGCACAGATCCACACTTCGAGTTCAAAGTAGACCATCCGGGGACTTTTGCATACTCTTTTCAACATACTATACTTTGGGACACACTTATTGTAATCTCACATATTATTTAGGATGGATAGTATGAACATTAGGACGCAGGGACACAAACCAGGGAACGTTGTGGCAAGATTCTCTCAAAGTTATAAACAAACGTTCAGCACAGAAACATTATTTGTACGTTTCAGTTGGACGTTTGTCTATTTTTTTTTTTTTATGTTACTACTTGTTCCAGATTCAGAGAACATTCAAAAGTAACGTTCCCATTTTGTTTGAAGAATAATAAAACGGAAAGTTCCCTTAACGTTCACATAACCTGGACGTTTTGATTGTTCAGAGAACATTTGGGGGGTAAAACGCTCTTAGAACACATTTTTTCTGCGCCTCTCCGGTGTGACTGTCGCCTAGCAACAGAAGCACGTTTCCACGGTGACGTCACGGCCGTTGTTCTCAGCACAAGTGTCCTCAGCGATGCAAATGAGCTGCTGTCAGTCAGTCAAAAAAATCAGAGCAAGAGAGAGAGAGATTGTATTATAGTCGCTGTGAAGATTTCGGGCGTCCAGCAAACCAGACAAAACAACCCTTAATTACAATAATTCATCAAACAAACACTGACTCTCGTGCTGTGACGACAGAAGAGGAAGCAGTTTTGTTTCTGCGACAACAGCGAACAATCATTAGTGACGATTGATGAACGAATCGTTCGTTTGATCCGATTCTTTATAACGAACCGACAAAAAGCCTTTAGTATGTTTACTATAAATGCAAATCATATTAACCGAGTTAATCATATCTGCTGCAAATTTGAAAGCTCGATAATTGTGCCTCAGACAATATATAAATTAAAATACAAATTTTCCACCGTTTACTTTACCAGGTACTTTACTAACCTGAAAATGAGAGTCCTAATAAACATGTCTAAGAATTAACGAACACATGAAACATCTCGATTAAAGAATAAAACACATAAAACACATGAATCTACCTTCAAATAATAATAATTAGAACAAACAAACAAATATATTTGCCGACACAGACATTTAGTAAAATGTGTTTGAAGCATTAAAGTATTGAGAAAATGTAAAAATAACATTTGTGTAAATGAGCGGTGGATGTTAAACATAGATGTTGATGCCTCATTACACCGCTTCATACATGTTGGCGCGCCGCCATCTTGCAACGGGCAGCATATCGCCACTCACATTAAGAATCAATCACGGCACAACATTGCGCAGCTTCTGGTTGTGAAACCGCCAAAGATTTAAATTCCCGAAGAAATGGGATAAACTTCCACAGGCGAGAATGTGTTGGTTTGCGTTTTTGTAAGTATTAACTCAATATTACATATTTTTTTTACTATGCACTTTTAATGTTTTTACTTTTACCATGGTAACTTTTCGACGCCTTCGTCTTGATGTATTGTTTATACATGCATCTAACTACGGTTGCAGACGCCGTCAGCTTGCTCTAGAATGTTCACGGACCGCTCCAATATGGCGGACGGCCTTTTGAACGGCCGCTAATGAGGCATCTATGTGTATATATCTACGGTTTTAACTATACATGTGAAGCAGCGGCGCCACCGTGTGGACAAATGCGGAACGTCAGCCTCATAAATGGCCAATGAGAATAATTTTAAATGTAAAAGTTCACTCAGTTTTATTAAAAAAAGGATCATTTCATTTGTTACAACAGCTTATAGTCGTGACTGAATGAGCTGTACACATCCATTTTTATACAATGTTTTACACGTAAAGCATGTACAATGTACAAAAACTCGAGATAGTGGAAATTTCATGACTGATGAGAAACCAAATGTTGGTCACCTTTGAACACATCCTCGCAAAGCACCACGGGAATCCAAATAAACATGAATAATGACGAGATTCTGTCGTGGATCAATCCTGCTCACTCCTTCAAAGTGCTTTAGACATTTTTCCCGCAATTCCAGCAACAATGTCTGACCCGTGACGCTTCCCACAGGGTTCAGTGGCGACGAAAGTTCAACTAAAACCCACCGACGGATGATTCTTACTGTCGGCTGACGGTAATGAGACACAAACGCACGAACAAACTGAACCGCTCCTGTAAAGTGCAGTTGAGAAAACAGAAATGCTGGTGTGAGCAGAATCATAAAGGAACTAAAAACGTGGCGTTACCCAGAAGCCCTTGCAGAACAGGATTGGGACACAGAGAGATTTGGAACCGCTGTTTCTGACACACACATTCATGACTGTACCGAAGCTGCTGTCTGACACACAAAACAACACAGTCACACCAGCAAAAGATGAAGACTGATGGGTAATAGGGGATATTTGTGCTGGTGAGTTTCCCTTTTTTATAAAAGCTCCTGCAAAAGTGCTACGAACACAGAAACCAATGCATTATGGGAAACTAACAGACACTAGAGGAGCTTCAGCACACAATAAACACATCACAGATTGTCTCGGGACTGTTGGTTTACTGACAGGACGAAACAGGGCAACAGCAGCACTGCAAGGACATGATGATGATGATGATGATGATGATTATAGCTTATAAATACAGTATCTACACAGTATGTGGTACAAAAATAATCAACCTTTTGTGGGCACTGAGATTTAAAAAAGTGAAAAATGATTCTTTAAAAAACGCTCAGGCACGAGAAGTCGTCCGTGACGCGAGCGAACGAAGGCCGCGCTTCAGAAACTAAAGCAGTTCTGCCTTCGTCAGGCGCAGATGAGGGCACATCCGTGACGTCTTCAGTAGAAAAATAGTAGAAAAATACGAGTACCATCTTGTGATTGTGAGTCAGATCACAGTGTGGTGCTGCTCCGAGCCTGCAGGGGGCGACACGCCTCGTCTATTTGGCATTGACGCACACGGGGGCGCGTTTGATTCCGAACTCCTGGATTAAGGCAACGCATCACGTCTGTGTGGATTTAATAAATCTTTCTCTTTAAAAAAAAAAAAAAATGTACAAATTTCTTTTAATACAAAGCTCTATGGCGTAATCAATAAACACTGTATAGAAAATATATAAATATGTTTTCTTTTCTTTTAAAAAATGTACAGAGAGCCGCCAGACCCAAGATAGAGTCTCCAGACGCACGTTATTTACACAAAGGATGTGGGCGGGGCTTATCGCGACGGGGGCGGGGCTCAGGACGAGTCCGTGCAGGGCGAGGGAGGGGGCGGGTACAGGTGGTGCGAGTAGCTGCGTTCGGTGTAGGGCGACGGCGGGCAGCTTTCGCAGTTCTCCTCCGCCGACAGGTACTGGCTGCGTGGGGTGGGCGGCGGCGGCAGCGGCTCCGAGTCGTAGTTTAGGTCGCTGGTGTAGCCCTTGACGGCGGCGGCGGCGCTGGACGTGTGCGGAGCCCGGCGGCCCGGCGTGTAGTCGCTGTCGCACACGTCTGTGCTGCACGGCGTCGTCGGAGGGGCGAAGTGACGGTAACTGTACGGCCTGTAGCTGCAAACACACACACACACACACACACAGAGTCAGACGCTGAACACTGTTGTGACACGTCATCATCTGCGTCATGCTGCGTTACCTGTACGACCGGTGCGTCGATGGGCTGTTGGACGAGTATCCGAACTCCATGGTGTACTGCGACCTCACGGTGGCCGGAGACGGAGGGGGATTCAGGATCTGGAATGATGGGAGAAACAACGGTTTTTAAAATCAAATTTAACATTATTGTAATAAATAAAAATATAAAAATTAATGATACATTTTATATTTATTCAATAGTACATCAACCAAAATTAATACAAATGTATACTCAACACATTTGAATTTTGATTTGCTGATACGATGATAATGTCGTCACCTTGACTTTAACTATATTTAAGACTTTTAAGACCTTAAACTAACTGAACGTAAACTCTGATAAGAGACGGAAGCTAACAGCGACTGACCGGAGGGAAGTATGTGCCCTTGGTGCTGGAGGAGCTGCTGGACGAGGCTCCGGTCACATGAGCGCGGTCGTACGGCGGCCCGCTGCTGCCGCCCATAATGCTTAGCGAGCCGATGACAGATTTCCCCCGAGACATGCCTGAGAGAGAAACACACGTGAGCATCCGCACACACACCTGACGTCTCTGCGCGAGCGCCGGCGCGTCCCTCACCTGGCAGCGAGCCGCTCAGAGAGCCGGGGTGCGGCACATATCCCAGCGGCACCGACGAGGATCCGTGGACCACGAAGTCATTGGTCATGGTCTCGCTGTCATCCTTCATCTGAGGACACAGGACACGCTGGCACACGAAGTACACGGCGCCCACCACGAACAACACCATCACGACACCCACGATGGAGCCGATGGTGTTGGTGGGAGGAAAGGAAGGCTCTTCTGTCGCATCTGAGGACGAAACCAGAGAATCAGACATCACGAGTTAACCTGAGTATCTGCAGGGTTTCAGATGACATTTAAGGCTTTTAAAGAGTTGGTTCACATGAAAATGAAATTTCTGTCATTAATTACTCACCCTCATGTCGTTCCATAGTCATATACCTCTCAGATTTCATCAAAAATATCTTAATTTGTGTTCTGAAGATGAACGAAGGTCTTACGGGTGTGGAACGACATGAGGGGGAGGAATTAATGACAGAAATCTCATTTTTTGGTGAACTAACCCTTTAAGTTTTAACACGTGCCAGCTTCCAGTCGCTTGGCATAAATGACCTTAAATTTGAATGTAAGACTGTAATGACGTACAGCAGCCGATCTCGTCAGAGTTGTCCGTGCAGTCCGTGTTGTGGTCACATTTCTTGTGTCGTCCGATGCACTGGCCGTTGGCGCAGGCGAACTGATCCACGGGACAGAGAACTGCAGCAGAGACGGACAGAAGCGTGAGTGAATCGCACAGGAAAACACGGATTATCGCGAGGAGTGGCTCGAGGGCGTTACCTTCACAATTGCTCTCATCCGAGCGATCCTGGCAGTTGATTTCTCCGTTGCAGCGCAGCGACACGTCCACGCACTGCTTGCTGTCGCACTGGAACTGCTCGTCAGAGCACACGGGACAGTCGCGCTCGTCGCTGCTGTCGTCACACTCGGCGAAGCCGTCGCAGCGCCAGGCCTGCGGGATGCAGTCGACCTCGCCGGACACACAGGAGAACTGCTCAGGAGAACAGGTGGGCGGCTCTGAGGAGGAACGGACGGACATGTGAGCATGAGAGAAACGTGCTGTGAATGTTGTATAAACTGACGAACAGAAGCACCTCCACAGGAGAGCTCGTCCTGCAGCAGCACCAGATGAACGGGACACGAGCAGCGCGTGGTTCCGTCTCCTTTCACGATGCAGATGTGCGAGCAGCCGCCGTTATCAGACGTGCAGGGGTGTTTATCTGCGCACACACACACATAGATCAGCTGACAGGATCAACACACACTTTCACTCACTCACACACACACACACTTACTGTACTCCTCCATGTCCAGCTCGTGGACGGCGTGGATGTCGGTCAGAGAGGCGATGCGCGCCTGGATCTTGGTGCGTCCCTCACGCGTGACCTTATCGATGCGCTCGATCATCTGCTGCTGCCGGTCGATCCAATACAGGTAATTCCCGAACACCGTCAGACCCACCGGCTGCAGGATGTTGGAGTCCTCGATCACGATCCGATTGGCTCCTGGAGGGGTGGGCGGAGAGAGGGGAGTGGTCAGGGACTGAGGGGCAGGGCCAAGGAAAGCACTCATTGGACAAGGAGATTTTGAGACACAAGAGAGGAAATAACAGGGAAGGAGACGTTCCATTTTAACTTTTTTTTTGTCATTTTATGGGTTTTTTTAGTCTTTATTTATTTTTATTTCAGTTTTAGTGATTTTAGTACAAGTTAAACTAAATAATGCAAAATTTAGACTTGGCAAACAGCTGAAATAATATATATATATATATACATATTTTTAAATTCAGATAATATTTATTTGATTTCAAATATGGCTTTAGTTTTAGTTAAATATGCTAATTCTGAGGTTTGTGTGAAATGGTCAGACAAACGCGTGCAGGACGAACACAGTGCCGAGTGTCTGACCGTCACACAATCAACGGCAAATGCTGTGCGCATGACCTTTGACCCCGCGGGCTCACCGGACAGGTCGCTGCTCTCGATGCGCCGCAGGTCCATGTCGACCCAGAAGAGTTTTCCCAGCTCGTTGTCGACGGCCAGAGCGACCGGCTTCCCCAGATTGCTGAAGAACAGAACCTCGCGCTCCGTCCCGTCCAGAGCGGCGCGTTCGATCTTCGGTGAGCGATCCTGCAGATTCGTGAAGTACATGTACCTGCGGAAGAGACGGCAGACGCTGAGAACACACGACACACACAAGCGCATTCAACTGAATAACCAAAAAGAGCAACGCTCACCCTCGCTCAGGATTGACCACGATGGCGCGGGGTTTGTCGTGTTCTCCGCGCAGCACCACGCCGACCCTCGAGCCGTCGGTGCGCGTGACATTGATGACGTTGGTCACCTCGCTGGTCCAGTAAATGAAGCGGCTGTAGACGTCGATGCTGAGGTCATAGGGCTGCAGGCCGAGGCTCGGGCCGCCGGACACCACCGTCACGCTCTGAGAAAGAACACCACGCAATCCATCAGACGAATCCGACACAATCCCACGAGTCTCTGGGTCTCACGGCGGCGGCGTTTACCTGATTGCCGTCCTCCTGTGCGCGGCGGATGACGTTCTGCTTTGAGTCGATCCAGTACAGGTGGCGGTCGAGCGGGTCGTAGTCGATGGAGCGCACGTTCCTGAGGCTGTGGATGGGCAGGATGATGTCAGGACTCTGCAGCTCGTCGATGACCATGCGGTTGATGGCCGTCTTCTGACTGAACAGCAGGAAGGATGTGGGCGCTGACGGACAGATGGAGTCATTTAACTATTCATCATCTTTAACAATGACTGTCTATTCGCTCGAACACTTACGCTCGCTCGCTCACAAACTCAGTTACACTCGCTCACTCATGCGCTCAAATGCAGCAGGAAGCAGACACGCTCACTCACCACTGCAGGTCTTGTTGTCGTAGTTGAGCGAGTAATGCGCCGGACAGCCGCACACGAAGCTGCTGACGGGAACGGCCAGACACAGGTGAGAGCAGTGGCCGTTGGTGGAGGCGCAGGCGTTCCAGCCACCCTGTCTGGACGAATGAAACACCAGGATGTCCATGACGTAGTCCAGGTGCCCCTGTATGACCGTGCGGTTCTGCCCGCTGGTCTTGTTGGCGCGTTCGATGCTGCGCTGGCTCCAGTCGGTCCAGTAGATGTAGTCCTGGTACTGCGTGAGGCCGAACGGGTGCGGCAGGTCGTCAGCGATGACCTCTCGCTCCAGACCTGAGAACAATAACATGAGAACAAATTAAAACAAAAACAAGTTAAATTCAACAGAAAAGCATGTATTTTTAGACTGACGTCACAGATATTTACCCAGCATGTTGGAGGACTCGATCAGCGTGGTGTCCAGGTCCGTCCAGTACAGCCGTCGCTCAGCGTAGTCGATGGTCAGTCCATTCGCACGGCCAACGTTCGGCACCAGAGTGATGCGTCCAGATCCATCCATGGCAGCGCGGTCGATCTTCGGCCGTCCGCCCCACTCGGTCCAGTACATGAAGCTGAGAGGAAGACAGGCCGAGCGTGAGACAGCGGCGCACAAGTCACATGACCACACACACAATAAACACGCACGCACCCCTCGGCAGGGTCCAGCGCCAGCGCTCGTGGGCTGTCCAGATCCTTCCACACCAGAACCTGTCTGTGCTGCCCGTCCAGTTTGGCCACCTCGATGCGGTTGGTTCCCGTGTCGGCCCAGTACAGGTTCTTGCCCAGCCAGTCCACGGCCATTCCCTCGGGATAGTCCAGACCGAACTCCACCACGTGCTCCAGAGCGCTGCCGTTCATGAACGCCCGACTGATGGTCTGAGGAACACCAGAGACTCGTCAGAAACACACAAATAAGACTAGAACCTTCAGCTGTGTGTGTGTGTGTGTGTGTGTGTGTGTGTGTCTCGTCACCTTCAGCGTGATGTCCGTCCAGTAGATCCGGTTGTCGGTCACGTCGAAGTCGAGCGCCGAGGCCTCCTTGACGCCGGT
The DNA here is from genome assembly GCA_037950665.1 of Hypophthalmichthys nobilis. Classification (NCBI taxonomy): domain Eukaryota; kingdom Metazoa; phylum Chordata; class Actinopteri; order Cypriniformes; family Xenocyprididae; genus Hypophthalmichthys; species Hypophthalmichthys nobilis. Next base: position 147,783 of record CM075489.1, read on the forward strand.
GAGCGGGATGGCCACGTTATTGTTGTTGGTCTCCAGCGAGATGCGGCGGATGTCAGTGTGGCGTGAGAACAGCAGGAAGGCCTCGGGGACGATGCAGGTGCTCAGATCGGCCATGAGCTCCAGACCGATGGGACATGCGCACGACACACCCTGAGGTTTATACAGACACAGGTGACTGCAGCCGCCGTTAGCCTGCGCACACGGGTTCACACCTGCACACATCATCAGAGAGAAGCAGTGACATCATGTACCAACATACACAATCATGTGTGTAACGGACTTCATCAGTCTTATGAAACAGATCCGGACATGATTATGATTGGCTGAGTTGCATTCAAGTGGGCGGAGCTAAAGAGCTCTTGGTGTAATTGCTTGCCACAACTGTCTGATTGGTGGAATTTTCTGCACAGCATCATGGGTAATGTAGTTTTTCACCATAAATTCAACTGTTATACATATTTTTTTAATCACTTTTTTGCTTGGAAAAAGAATTATTATTTGTTATCAATAACGTGTGCTTTATCTTAATTAACCTTGCGGGGTGTATGAAGTAATCATTTTATAAAAGTGAGCTGTTCCGCTCCGCCTCGGCCGCTCTAGAATCAGCGTGACCCTGCGTCCTCACCGAAGGTCTGCTTGACGTATGTGGCCTTGATGCCCATGAGGTCGGGCAGCTGGTCGATGATGACCTCGCGCTCCAGGCTGCGCTTGTGCAGGCGCTCGATGCTCCGCCGCTGCCAGTCCGTCCAGTAGATGTAGTCGCCCAGCAGCGTGAAGCCGAAGATGTGAGGCAGGTTATCGTCCACCAGAACCCGCCGGCCCGACCCGTCCATCTCCATCACCTGAACAACAGCAGAGGAACAAACATCACGGATACAAACCCTGTCTGTAATAATGATAAAAAATAACAATAAAAAAATTAATTCAAATGTGCTTAAAGTAACAAAAGACATTTTTTTCTTAAGATAAACAAAAATAAGATATTTTTATAATTTTTTATTTAAAACAATTTTATTGTTATGAACAAAATGATCTTATTTTTATTTTTTAATAAACCATTTTTAATAAGATCTTTTTAATAAAATTTAAATATAAGAAAAATAAGATTAAATTAATAAAAATAAGATATTGTTAATAAATATATAATATACAAAAATGAATTAAAATATGTCCAAAGTAACAAAAAAAGAAGAAAAAAAAATCATCTTTTTATTTCTTAAGATAAAACAAAAAATAAAAAATATATTTTTTATTTAAAACAACTTTTTTATTTTTTAATAAACTATTTTTAATAAGATCAAATAAAACTATAAGACAAATAAGATTATATTAATAAAAAAAGATTTAAAAGTTTTTAATTTGTTCTTATTAAAAATAAGAAAAAGACTAAATTAAAAGCTTTATAAGATATTTTGAGATCTTTTTATTTTTTATCTTATTTTTTTAAAGACATCTTATTTTTATGTTCTTATTGTTTTAAGATATTTTTTTTCTTTTAAGATCAAATTAAATAAAATATAAAATTAAAAAAAAGATTTGAAAAGAATATAAAATAAAGAAAAAAATTCAATAAATGAATAAAAACTGCTCACTGCTGTGGGATGTTTAGTGAAGCTTAGCAACAGTAACCGAGGGGGGCGGAGCTTAGCAAAGGGACACTAACAGCACCACACATCATCTGAATAACAGGAAATGCTGTAAGGCTCGTGCTCAACACTGCATCCATGGAAACGGTGACCGTGGTTACTAATGACGCCAGTCACTCTGAATTTAAATCAGTGTCCAGCAGATGAATGAACAGTGCTCACCGCTCACCTTTAACCAGAGAACTGTCCTTCAGCTAAAGCAGCAAGAGCATATAAACATCTGAACTCACTCGCCGAGTCTGAACGTTAGTGAACACTGAGACACAGAGCTCATGTTTACAATCGTCTGAATCCTCAGGAATACTCCAGCGCATATGTGTAAGTATATATACACCATGACAGCGTGTTTCTGGTGAAATGAAGTTTCCATCTTGGGTCGGATCGTGACCGCAGCGCTGTGGCTTTCAGACTCCGGCTCTATTCTAAACAGAGCGACCGCAGCTGGACTGGAGCCGCAATCGGAACCAGATGTGGGTGAAACCACAGAGCGGAGCGGGCCGTCCTGCAGCCGACGCGTCACGAGACTCAGAACCGATTCAATCGACGAGTGCAGCTTGGTTTGAGTGGGAAATGATGCAAAATAATCATGTGTCTGTCAGAGTCCCAGCGAGTGTGTGCCGTTAGCGTGAGCTCTCAGCGCAGCAGATAAACACACACACACACACACACACACACACACATTCTGTCAGGATCACAGCAGTTCCTGTGGAGCCGCGGCTAATGAGACGCACTGAAGCACCAGAGGCTAATCGTGACCGATGACTGACAGCACGAGAACACGTGTCAAGCTAATTCCCAAAAACTTCTCTATAAAAGCTCTGTTTAACGTCTCAATAGTTTACAGGAAAATCTCTCTACTTTATTACTGTGTATTTAAGTGGAAAATGACTGAATTATGGAAGCTTGTTTCTGCCGCAGAATAAATAAAGAAAAAAAGGTAACTGACTTCTCACAATACCAAGTTTATAACTCGCAATTCTGACTTTTTTCTCGCAATTCTCAAGATGTCATTTAGCCGTGTTCATCAGCGCTGCGTGTGAAGCTAACACACACGTGGCGAGTCGTCTCACCTCGATGACGTCAGTCTTGGCGTCGCCCCAGTAGATCTTCCTCTCCGTGTAGTCGAGCGCCAGTCCATTCGGCCACCCCAGAGACGTGTTGACCAGCACCAGCCGCTCCGTCCCGTCCAGAGCCGCGCGCTCGATCTTCGGCACTTCACCCCAGTCCGTCCAGTACATGTACCTGCGGCCACACACGGGACAGACACGCTTCAGCACGCGCATGAATGTGCAGAAACACGATTCTCATTTTGGGCTGAGTTACTGTCCAAATGATAAACAGCCGTCTAACTGAGGTGTGAAACACAGAGTGTTGAGAGTACAAACGTCTCACCCGGCGACGGGGTCCAGCACGATGGCTCTGGGCTCGTCCAGCTCCTCCGATATCAGGATCTTCCTCATGGTGCCGTTCAGCCGGGTCACCTCGATCCGGTCCGTGCCGGTGTCGGTCCAGTACAGGTTTCGTGCGATCCAGTCCACCGCGATCCCGTCCGGGTGGTTCACCTGCGAGGTCACCACAAACTGTGCATCACTGCCGTCCAGGTAGGACCGGCGTATGGCCCGCACCTCGTCGTCAGTCCAGTAGATGTGTCCGTCCACCGGGTCGTAGTCGATGGCGATGGCGTGTCGGATGTCGTCGGCCTGCAGCACGATGTCGGTGAAGTCGGGAGTGTCCAGAGAGATCCGCCGCAGGTCTGTGCGTCGGGCCAGAAGCAGCAGCTGAGTGGGACCTGGTTAGGGTCAGAGGTCAGACGTGAAGTGTATATGCTCAAGTGTATAAATCAGCCAGAAAAAACACATTTTCATCATGTTTTTTGGAGTAAAATGTTGTATTAATCAGGTAAATGATATATGAACAAACCTTCAGAATACAGATATGAATAAAACTGTAAAGCTGCTGATTGGAGATTTCTGACTCAAACTTTAAAGATTGAAATCTACAGAAGCTAATGGATAAAGCGCAATAAAATAAACACTTGTTTTCTTTCCACTAGTCTGAAGTTATAGAGCTCAGAACTGAGCCATGTTTGGCCTGTGTGTGTTAAACATGTTCAATCACAGTCAGACCGAACGATCTCCCATCAGGCCGTGCTGTGGGGGGGGCCACGCAAACAAAAGGCCTTACAAACGAGCCTCTTTCAGCCAAACACATTCAAACAGTGACGATCGCTCACTCAGAGCAGACAGACAGCTGCAGTCACGTGACCCGCTCGCTCTGATTGGAGGAAATGAGGCAGAAACAAGGGATCACACGTTACCATGGCAACCAGCGGACGGTAACCCTCGAGTGTTAATGCAGGATCTGTGCGTGCGTGTGTGTGTGTGTGTGTTTCAGATCTGATCGATACTAGAGTCAACATACTGATGCGGATACAGATCAGAAAACCAATGATCGTTTACACATTTATCCACTGGGAATCAAACCCACATTATTATTATAACAGATTAAACCACATCCTAATTTTACAGACATATTAGATTATTATTACAAGATCTGCTCATTCACACTCCTGCAATACAAATGCAGGTTCTTGTAAACATGTTTGACTATTTAAAAATGACTCATTAACAGTGAAACCTGTTGAACTCTGACTGGTGAGGCGATCTTGTGTTTGAATCCAGTTTCTGAGACACAGATAACATCATTAACTGGCTGATGTGTGTGTGTGTGTGTGTGTGTGTGTGTGTGTGTGTCTCACCGTCTCTGCAGCTCTTGTTGTCGCCCAGCAGCCGGACACCCGTCGGACAGGCGCACTGGTAATATGGTTTGACCGGAGACAGCAGACACAGATGGGAACATCCGCCGTTCTTTAGCGCGCAGGGACTCGTCACGTCTACCTCACACACACACACACACACACACACACGAGAGAGAAAGAGAGAAATGACAGCATGGCATCAAAACTCTACTACAACAACTCTTCCTCTTCTCTAAAGCAGCTCAACATGTTCTCGGGGGCGGGGTTTATGTAAATTTTAGAGTTAGTGATGTCACCAACCCGGGAAGAAGCTCGCTGTAGTCTCTACCAGCCTTAAAAAGAGATTTCTGTAAAAGAAAATATCTCCCTTTGCATTAAACTTTGAGTGACGTAACTTTGCAGATGTTGTTTATGTTCACACAGCAACTAAAGTTAAAAAAGTTAAAACGGAATTTAAAAAATTATTTGGAAAAATAACTAATTTCATAGTGCCCTAAAAATCATATTTTTGTAAATTGTTTAATAAAATGTTGTTAAATTGTATAAGTTTCATTATTTCAATTGATTAGACATGCTTTTTGATCACAAAAATTTAACAAGCATTTAAAAACAGAATCCAGAAAAATGAAAACGGAAAACAACCTAATTTGTGAGAACTGAAGCGGGCGAGAGAGGCAGTGATGAGCGAGAGACGGAGGCGAGCGCAGGATTCTGTCAGCGCCGTGAGAAATTCTCTGCGTTCAATCAGCGCTGCGGACAGAACAGACGCTCCATTGTGTCCGTGAGTCGTGTGTCAGAACCATTCCTGCAGAGCCTCTTACCCAGCAGCCCCTCTGTGCATTGTTCCAGAGCATGATGGGAAGGGAAAGCACACACACACACACACTTACCGAGCGGTTGGCGCTTCTGGCTGAAGACGTGTATGTCCATGGGTGAGAAGATGTCGGAGTGGATCTCGCGGCTGTTCTGTCCCGTGTGTTTGTGGCAGGAGTGAATGGAGTGCGTGTTCCAGTCGGTCCAGAAGAGCGTGTCCTCGTACAGCGTCAGCGCGAACGGGTGCGGCAGCGAGCCCTTCACCACCACCTCCCTGACAACACACACACACACACACACACACACCCCAGCGTTAGGACGGCCAACAACATCGATCTCAATGAACCGATATGGATTTTTAAATCCCGAGAATCAAACTATCAGTCTGTGCGGTTTTCAAAAACAAAACTTCACTCAACATGATTTGTAGCTCCTGCCGTCCAATAATCTTTGTGCTTTGATATGAAACAGTGTCAGCTTTCAAATTCTGTCAGTTTTATAATGAAATTCACACAATAAATGTGTTGTGTGTCTTTAATGTGTGGTGACAGATCATGAACCGATCATCTCTTTATCTTTACTACTAGTTACAGCAGCAAATAAACATGAATGAACATCAGAAGATTCAGAACAACTTACTGAAATGAATCATGTGTCATGTAATCGATCTGTGTTTCAAAGACGTCAATTAAACAGCTTAGAAACATAATTATGTCATTAAAAAGTTATTATAACTTTATTATAAAAACTGGCTTTAAATATTTGTACACAAATCAGTAGTTAATATTAACCTGTAATATTAATGTAGCGACTCACAGTTTACAGCTTTAGTTCAGAGAGATTTGATTCCTTAAGAAACATTGACATGAACCGAACCTCATATATATAGCCAAATGAATCCTTACTGAATCGAGATTGCAAGCTTCATCATTATCAAATTGCAATCGTACCTGAATCAAATCGCAAGCTTAATTGTTATCAAATAGAGATTGTAAACTCAATCGAATCTTTATCGAATTGTGATTGTAACTGGACTGAATCCCAAGCTTAAACGTTATGGAAAACTGATTCAAATCCCAAGTTTAATCGTTCTCGAATCGAGGTCGTAACTGAATCGAATCACAAGCTTGTGAACCGGACTGAATGGAGAAGTGTGTCCGAGCGTCGCACCTGCCGGAGCCGTCCAGGTTGGAGCGGTGGATGAAGTTGAACTTGGCGTCGGCCCAGTACAGCTTCTGCTGGCCGTAGTCGAGCGTCAGTCCGTTGGGCCAGTAGATCTCAGAGTCGATGATCACGGAGCGACGAGTCCCGTCCATCCCGGCGCGCTCAATCTTCGGGATCTCGCCCCAGTCCGTCCAGTACATGAACCTGAACACAGATGAAGAAACAAACATTGTTACTGCATGCTGTCTTGCTCTACGAGAAGCTCAAGTACAGATGTGACTGTGTTCAGAGCACTGAACCCTGAACATGTGACTATAACATTTACATGCATTTGACAGACGCTTTCATCCAAAGCAAATACATTATAATCAATTTATACAATAAAAATATAAGAATATTTGTCATGTGACGGGCAGGAATATCAATCACACAATCAGTAGATCATCCGAACACGCACACCTGCCTCCAGACCAACACAAACTCAAGCGGTGATGACCTTTGACCTTTGCCAGCGAAGCAGGAGGGTCACGGGACTGACGGGTCTATTTGGCTGGTGAAGCAGTCGTCCCGCGACTGAAACGACCGCACTTATAAACCACACTCCGCTAACCAACCAACCAACCCGGTTAAATGTACCAGCAGGCCATGTGACACGGCTGTACTCGTACCCAACAGCTGACTGAGCGCCTGTGAGAACCAGCAGCAAACTGAGCAATAATGATTACAGCATTATTTTTATTTAATGTTTTTTATTTATTTATTTTTTAAGTGTTGTATCTTGATTTGTTTTTTTTTAATGTATTTTCATTTTACATTTTTAATTTTTTGCGTTACATTTCATGTAATTTACATTTCCAACGTGATTTCATGTGCGAGTGAGTGAGTGAGTGTGTGTGTGTGTGTGTGTGTGTGTTTGAGTGAGAGAGAGAGAGAGAGAGAGTGTGTGTGTGAGTGTGACTCACCTGCAGAGCAACACAGTCGTCATGTCAACGGGGGCGGGACGTCACATGAACGCGTCACATTTGTCGTTTGTTCAGCTGCAGCTCTGACAACATTAGCATTTTATTTTCTTTTATTTAAACTTTTTTTATATTAATTTTGTGGGGGGGTTTTTTTATTTATTTTTGATTATATTTTTGGCCAAGTGTTGCATTTTGATTGTTATATACCTAAGAAATTATTTTAATTTTACATTTTTATTTTGATAGTTTCTAATGAACAAAAAATAAATAAATAAATAAATAAATAATAAAAATGTAAAATTATTGCAATTATAGCATTTCTAGTGTTTTTAATGTTTATGTTATTGGTCAAAATAAAGTGTGACAAACGCACATTACATCTGTGATTTCAGAAGCCAGCGGAGCGTCATGCTAATAAGTTTGAGGGACGCACAGCATGCTGGGTAATTCATGCAGAAGGAACCAGCCGTTGGGTGATCGGGTTTGTATCTAGAGACCTGTAGAACAATATCATTTCAATACACAAATCCACAGCGGCCGTGAGCTGCTCTGAAGGATCACATGACCTTCGTGCAGTGATGACATCAGCGTCAGAAGCCCGTGACGGCCGGCGTTTAAAGCGCTCGTTCAAACCGCCACGACTGCTTCAGTGTAAATCACACTAACGAACAGATGGGTGTTGATTGACAGGTGTTCATCAGTGACATCATGTGCTTCAGGTGCGCCAGTGTTCTGCCTTTCCCAGGTCAAACCGGCACAAATCAACTTCCTCGACCTCCTCGACCTCAGACCAGAACAAAAGTGTCTGTGTTGGTCAAGCTCTGGATTACCCATCAGGCCTCCTGAGAAAACCAGTCGCTCGGGTTACAGACAGACTCACCTGGTCAGCTGAAGGAAACACTAAACCTCACATGAGACTCAGTTACAGGTCTGATTTCACGGGGTCTTCAGACACATCAACAATTACTTAAAGGAAGCCAAAAACACTCTAGATCTACGGTGAAGCATCAAGACATTATTATGAAAGCCCATTTCTGCCACATAAGAAAAAAAACATGTTTTTGTAAATCATAACTGCCAAAAAAAATAAAAAAAAATTATGACAAATCATATTTATGACTTTAAAAAGTCAAAATTCTGATATAAAAAGGTCATAATTTAAAGGATAAGGACATTTAAGAAAAAATTCGACACTGACAAAAACTCATAATTTTGACTTTCGTCTCATAAATATGACTTTGTATGTCATCATTTCTCCCAATATCGACTTTTAATGTCATAACTTTGACTTTTTTTTTACAGTAACTGCTAAAACTCTCAGGTGAAGGATGATCTGATCTCTCAAACATCTGTGTCTCTGACAAATGGCCTGAAAGCTGTAAGAACATTTGGTGTGACGCATGGAGCTTCGTTTAGAGGGAAATGGAGTGTGATTTTAACAGCACGACTCTGACCCGCTCCGGTCCGGAGACACAAAACTCTGACCCATCCTCACAACATGACCTCAGATGGTTAGTTTTCCACAAACAACCTGAACTAAATGAGCTGGAACAGGCTGAGATCTACGTCTGTGTTCAAGCAAACCTGTAACTACCGGCCTGTTAAACATAAACATCCAGAAAACAAGACGCAACACGTCGCAGTTCCTCGACACGAGCCGTTTCTCAAGCAGAAGAGCCCACGCTACTCACCCTCGGCCCGGATCCAGAGCGATGGCTCTCGGCTGGTCCAGATCCTGCCAGAACAAAACTTTCCGGTACGTCCCGTCCAGTTCGGCCACTTCTATCCGATTGGTCTCCGAATCAGTCCAGTAGAGCTTATTCCCCATCCAGTCGCAGGCCAAGCCGTCCGGAGAGGCCAGATTGGACACGACGGTGGTCTGAATCCCGCTGGGCGTGGAGCCGTTAAACAGCGTCCGTTTGATGGACTCCTCGCTCACGTCGCTCCAGTAAATCAGTCCCTGCGCGTAAACGTAATCCACCGCTGCCGCGTCCTCCAGACCGCCGATCACCACGGTGGCGTTCCCCCGACCGTGAGCCGCGTCCACCAATCGCAGGTCCCGCCGGTTCGCATACAGGAGGAGCGGCAGGCCTGTGAAGAGAGAGAGAGAGAACAGGTCAGAGGTCACGGCAAAACAAAACGATTCTGAAACCATTTTCAGGTGTGAACAGCTCCTCACTCCCACCTACGTCACATGTGACCTTTCCAACGTGATTACGTAATGCGTGGAGCATCACAGAGCAGTGCAAGATGAGCATTTGTGGTTAAAAAGTCTATCATTTTATTTTTTTTAGAAAATGGTCGATGGTTTCTCTAGATAAGACTCTTATTCCTCGTCTGAGATCATGTAGAGCTCTTTGAAGCTGCACTGAAACTGACATTTGGACCTTCAACCTGTTGAACCCCAGTGAAGTCCACTATATGGAGAAAAATCCTGGAATGTTTTCCTCAAAAACCTTCATTTCTTTTCCACTGAAGAAAGAAAGACATGAACATCTTGGATGACATGGAGGTGAGTAAATTACCAGGAAATTTTCATTCTAAACTAATCCTTCACATCTTGTTTACCGAAAAATTAGTTTGTGCTGTTTTTTTTGCTGTGTTGGGAAGGAATCACTTCAGATAATATCATGTACAGTAACTCCAAACATTCACCTGCTACTGTAAAACTAAAACTGTGAAACTAATTGCTATTTATTCCTGCAGATCCAGCGAGTGTGACGGAGGCCGGTGACTCCACGGGGATCTGGCAGCGAATCAAACCTCAATTTGACACATCCACCACAAAACACCGGCACTTCGCTCTGGATCGACCTCAAGCTTCTCGCCTCCAGCCGACGGCCTGTTTTTCTAACATGGGGAATTTCCTTTTTCAAATATTTAGAAACTTGCAGAAGTGACTGAAGCCCGTGCCAGAGCTTGGCCAAGAGCAGATTTTAGAAATATGGAGCTTTTTGGACACTTAATATTTGGCCTTGGATCATGTCAACCTTTTAGCTGATCTTTTACACAGTTTCTTGCTTTTGTTTGTCTCATAAAAGTCTCACTGAACAGCTGTTAAACACAACACTGTTTACCAACACTAACAACTCACTTCTTGGCTAAAAAGTGTTTCTCTGAGCTCTTAAAAAAAATAAAGGTTTTTTTTCTACAGCAAATCCACAGAAGAATCACTTTGTGTTTTCAATGATCAGTTCTCAAAAGAACCATTTTATCTTGGAGTGAAGAACGTCTTAAAAACCCTTTTTCCTCACTATAGAGAACATTTGGTGCTATGAGAAGATGGTAAAGGTTCTTCGTGGACCCTTTATTTTTAAGAGTGAATCACACAAACACAAGAGCGAATCGAACACAAATCCTCGAAAGAATCGAGTTCAGCTGCAATTTGAGTGTGTAACTTCACAAACTGAAGCAGAAGAGCTGCTCTCACACAAAACTCGCTCACAGGCCACAGAAAGGACGAGAAATCATTGAGATATTCGAGGGTTTTTGTTGCTGCAGCTGAAAACGAGCGAGTTTGATGCAGAACAAGGCAAAGATTCACACGGCCGCGGTTCTCAAAGCGAGCTCACAAACACAAACAACAAAAACAAACACGTTACACATCTGTAGATCCAACGATAAAGCTTATCGACACACTGAACAACAGCACTAATTCACACCACACGAAACAACGCGACTGATTCACACACACGCACGCGCGCGCGTATTTACAGAGATTCGATCCTGAGGAATCATTAGATCAAGGCGATTCGTGAACAAATCAAGCGCCGTAAATGAAACTCACCCCGTATCTGCAAACACAAAGTACACAGTAAGAGACTCTGTAGTACGGCACACATCTTCAACGCTCAGCCGCGCCGCTTCGCTCGCATCGCTCCGGCTGCGTGTGTCTGTGATTCGGATTCTTCGCGTTGATTCTCCGTTGCGGTTTTTCATCGATTTGATTGTTTCAGTGTTTCAGTGTGTCCGTCCGTCCGTCCGTCTCCTTCCGCTCACAGGAAAAATGCCCGGACGCTTCCAAACCCTTCCGCCTGGCTCTCCGGCTCTCTTTCTCCAGATCCCTGTCTCTGCTCACTAGTCACTCACTATTGTTGTGTTTCACCTCATTCGCCTCACTCTTTTTCTCTGTATCGGATCATAGTGCGACGGAGACGCAGAACAAACGCTGTGATGTGGGATGTGGAGCGTCGCGAGCGTCGTGGACGCGCGTATAAAGGCAGGGAATCGCATTCCGATGGGACTAGTTTTTCACGCAGCGGTTCGTGCTGCGGCCCGAAACACAAAACAACACAAAGCAACATCATTAATGAATTACACTTCATTAATACTCATTTATCGTTCACTGTCTCCCATTTATTCTCCAATATCACCTTATATTGCAGTTTCTATCAGTCAATAGATTTGTGTGTGTGTGTGTGTGTGTGTGTGTGATTTGTATCACTTCCCTTACGAAAATTAACCATAGTTTTACTACAAATAAAACCATGGTTAATATAATCAAACCATGGTAACCACAAATTATCTATGGTTTTGCTACACTAACCATAGTTTAACCATGGTATTTGTAGTAAAACTGTGGTTATACAAATGGTAACCAAAAACATGGTTACTACACATTTACTATATATATATATATATAAACATGGGGGATTGCAGGGATATTATACTACGTTTGTATATATTACGTCATCCTAACTGACAGGGAGCGTTCTCAGAACGTTCTGGCAAGGTTCTCTCAACGTTATGAACAAACGTTCTTCCAGTAACGTTAATAGAACGTTCGTTCAAAGTCATCTGGTCTTTAATAATGTTCTCAAAACGTTATCACAAAAACATAATTTATACATCGTTCAATGGAACTTTTTTTTTCTGAAACGTTTTTTAAATGTTACTACTTGTTTCATAACGCTCAGAGAACATTAAAAAATAAAAGTTTAAAGTAAAGCGTTTTTTTTTTTTACCATGCCAATAAAGCTTTATGAAGCTGAATATTCTACTGTTTTCTATGTGAATATATAGTAAAGTGTAATTTATTCCTGTGATCAAAACTGAATTTTCAGCATCATTACTCCAGTCTTCAGTGTCACATGATCCTTCAGAAATCATTCTAATATGATGATCTGCTGCTCAAGAAACATTTATGATTATTATCAATGTTGAAAACAGTCATATTTTTGTGGAAACTGATATAATTTATTTTTCAGGATTCTTTGATGATTAGAAAGTTAAAAGTCTATTTCTTCTACCTAGATGAATAAAATTATTAATTTCTTAAAAAAAAAAAAGCCTGTTGTGTAAATCTGTGGTCTCTATATATTGTCAAGTAAAAATCTCATATATCAGTTGACTACTAGTTTTGTGCTTCTGTTAGGGACTTAATGAGCTTTTGAAACATTATTCACTCATAACTCACACAGAAGAGCTGAATTGTAATAAGAAATCTTGTAAATATTGAAAAAGCCTTTTTATTTCTTGCAAGAGAAATAGTCACATTAATCTCAAGGTGTCTGTAAAAGCCAAGGCTCACCAAAAAAATTACCAACAACATATAATAACAGATTAGAAAATACCGAAGCAGAATAAGATGAAAAGAAACTGAGTGAACTGGACAGATTTAGTGAATCTGCTGCATGCTGTGAATGACTGACTGCTGCTGCCACCGCCTGGACGAGCACAGGAACTACAAACATCCACACACTCCTTCAATTACACTGAAAATATAAAATGCATGTGGAAATCTCTCCAGCAGTCATGTGACACGACAACACTGTGAAATCAACAGCCACGACACTGAAGTACACGTGAAGTGCTTCTCACAACAGAACAGAACGTTAATGATGTCTGCTGAGAGAACGAGACGCTTGTACAGTCTGAGAAACATCGAGATCTCAGCCTTCCCTTCATCGTTTGAGGCGACCTGAGTTCAGTGTATTGCTTTTTATTTCTCTCCTCGAAGCGTGGAAACCAAACGGCCTAAACAGATTCAAATACAAATCTTTTTAAACCTCGTAGTGCAGGTCGTTGAGCTCCAGGCGGGTGTAGTGGCGTCTGTCGAAGGACTCCATGGCTTTACGAGCCACCAGAGCGAGGATGAGCACGAGGAAGATGAGCGTGATCACCACGATGGCCACCAGGCTGTTCTTCCACATCATCCGCGACACCTTGGGCTTCAGCGGAACCAAACCCAGACCCCGGCGCTTCGACTCGCTCTCCGTCTCAAGCACTGCGGCGGTCGGTCGCTCGGCGGGTGGAGGCGTGGGAGACGTTGTGGTTGTTATAGTTGTTGTGGTAGTTGTTGTGGTAGTAGTTGTGGGTGTAGTTGTGGGTGTAGTTGTGGTAGTTGTAGCTGTTGTTATGGTTGTAGTAGTTGTAGTGGTGGTGGTTGTAGTGGCGGGTGTGTGTGTGACAGTCGTTCTGACGGGCTTCGCTGAATGTGTTTCTGGTCTGGGCGGTTTGTTGGGTTTTCTGCCTCTGTTGGGTTTGACGGGAGGCCGCGGCGCTTTAGTGCTGGTGCTTCTAGTGGTTGCTGTAGTTGTTGTGGTGGATTGTGTGGTGGTGGTGGTTGTCGTGGCAGCGGGTGCGGTTGTCATGGCGATGGTTACGAGCATCACGGGCGATTGTGACTCAGTCAGCGGTTCTTCAGTGCTGGTGGTCGGTGGAGGTGTCGTGGTGGTTTTGGGTGTTGTTGTGGTGGTGGTGGTGGTTGTGGCTGTAGATTTTGTAGGTGGTGGTGTTGTAGTGGGTGTTGGTGTTGTTGTAGTTGTGCGTGTTGAGTTTGTGGTTGTGTTTGTGGGTGGTGTCAGTGTGGTGGTCAGTTGTGTCTGTTCACTGGCTGCAGGTTTGGCTGTTATTCTTCCACTTGCTTTAGTTGTTGGATGAGTTGAACCTGCAGAGATCAACACAATTGCAAGAAAAATTATTTTTCAGCCTCAGAAACCAAATACTTGATCAATATAATGAAAGACAATCCACATTCATTACAGATCCTTTGATTCTTTATAATGTTTTACACACACACACACACACACACACACACACCGATCAGGCATAACATCACAGTCCCTCCAGGATTCGCTGAATTTATCGCAAAATCAAGCAAACTCCGCAATATTCGGAGGAACTTGCATTTTTTCTTAATTGCTGCAGATTTTCAGCAGATTTTGTCCCGTGACGTCATCGCAACATGCATTTAGTCAACCCGTTTCAGCTGCGCAGCTCCGAGCAATAATAGTTCAAGCGCTTTCTTCCCAGCGCTGTGATCTGGAAACCATGAGACACATTGTTCCACGAACACTGACAGAAATGATCTAATGTTTCCAGGTGCTTTTAAGTGCTTCACACAACTTTTCCCAGCATTTTCAAGGCTTTAAATATCACCCAATTTGAATGTTATTTTTAATGTGACATCCAAAACATTATTTGTTCATCCTTCATATTGTTTGTCCCCATTTGTAAAACGAAAAGTTTCACGATGTAGGAAAGCAAACACTTTAATAAAAAAAGACAATAAATTACCACAGTAGAAGATGCTGCAGAGGAGCACTTACTGGCTTATTAGCCATTTCCACACCCTAATATATATTTTTAATATTTATTAATAATAACATAAAAGTTAATAACAACTCAAGCTCAGTCCTCACAGCGCTGCCAAATCAGGGGCCGGTGCCACCTTAGATCCTGAAGGGTTAGTTCAGCCAAAAATATAATTCTGTCTTTAATTACTCTCCCTCATGTCGTTCCACACCCTTCAGAACACAAATTAAGATATTTTTGATAAAATCCGAGAAAGGTAGAAAGGTACTAAAGACATATTTAAAACGTTTACTGAAATCATGTTATTTTGGCGCTCTGAACCACTGAATTGAAACAAAAGATTCGTAAAGCTTCACGAAGCAGTGTTTTGAAATCACCCATCACTAGATATTGTGAAATAAAGTCGTTATTTTGTTTTTTGGCACACAAAAAGTATTCTCGTCGCTTCATAATATTAAGGTTGAACCACTGCAGTCACATGACTGTTTTAAATAAGTTTTTAATAGCTTTCTGGACATTGAAAGTGTTCCTTATCTTGCTGTCAATGCAAGCCTTACTGAGCCATCAGATTTCATCAAAAATATCTTAATTTGTGTTCTGAAGATGAACGAAGGTCTTATGGGTGTGGAACGACATGAGGGTGAGTAATTGACCCTTTGCCAGGAGTTTGATTGACAGGCGATCTAACCAATCATAACGCCGAATCCACCATTTTGTCCGACAAAGCAGTCAGGGGAGTCAGCAGATTAACCTCATCAACTTGAAAAATGGTGTCTTTCCGCGATTGAAACAACATTCCTTCTGATGTTCATTCATGTTTATTTGATGCTATAAATTAACTAGCAGGAAGAGATGATCAGTTCACGAACCGCTCGAGCTGAGGCGCTACAGCGATCCGTCACAACACATTAAAGAGCCACAAAACAGTACTTCTTGTTTAAATTTCTTTAAAAATGACAAAATTTGAAATTTGAGACTTTTGAGAAAAGTAACCTGCTCTGCCTTGTCTGTCGGTGTGTTGTCAGTGTCCTCTCTGCTCCACGATGTGTTTTTCTCTGTGTGAGAACATCACGTGTGGCGTGAGATCGGCATTTCTTGTCGGACATAGCAACAGTAACTAAAGGGGGCGGGTCTTTGCGAACGGTCAATTAATGACAGAATTTACATTTTTGGGTGAACTAACCCTTTAATGGTTGCTAATGCTATTGGTGCTACTGCCCTCAAATGTTAGTCCGGAGCCCTGCAGGCTCTCGAGGTCAGGAAAGTAATATCGATGATAAATGAATGTTGACTGTTGTTTATTTTCACTGCAAAATAACAAGAAACGCTGTAAATATTTCAGCAAATTTTGAGAAAAGCCGCTGCAAATTCAGTCATTTTAGGACGCAAAAATCAGAAAAAAGTCCTGACTTGAACTAACATTGAACAACTAACGTTATTAAGAATAATAACTACTGTAACAAATTAATATATTGCTCATTGTTAGTTAATGTTAATTAGTAATAATGGCAGCTCATTGTAAAGTGTTCCCACTGTTAGTTCTGTGTTTTGGTGGTGTATGTAAACACAATCATGAGCTGTGATTGGACCTTCAGCTGATGATGATGATGATGATGATGTTCTGCTCACCCTTGAATATGTTGTAGGTGTTGATCCCTTTTTTGGCCGGCTTCAGCGGACAGTCCCTCTCGTTCGGACAGTAGAACAGCTGGCAGTTCTGATCTCCGGGCCGCTGCGGCGGGTTATACACCACCAGGTTACACTTGAGACCTGCGGGACGAGAACAGGCGTCAGGAGCGCTGCGGCGCGGCGGTCATTACCTGCACACGCGGTCATTACCTGGCCTCACGTCCTCCGAGCAGCAAGTCAGGATGCAGTCCTTCTCCGACGGCTTCGTTCGGGCCTCCATGACGGTTCCCTTCTGAACCAGAGCCACACGCGTGTTTACGGCGACGTCCCGGTGCTGGCGAGAGTAACACGTCTCTCTGTTGAGGTCAAACGTCCCGCCGAGGGCCTGCAGGACGACACACGCGAGCAGGACCGCCGTCCGGACGAACCCAGAGCTGATGCACATGACGGAGGATTGGAGAAGAGAGACGTCCTCACAGACCTGAGCGAGAACAGCTTATCTGAAGATCAGTACTGAAGTCCAAAGATCTCGAGCCAGTCATCAGCTCTTGTGAAATCTGACCTAATATACCATACATTCAAAATCATAAATCATATTATGATGCAATTACTGAAAATGGAGCAGTATTTTTGTTTTTACATCTCAGTTCACAATGATTTGATACGAACTGTGACAAACTAACATGCAGGAGAACGTTTTGCTAAAGTTCACATTAAGAAAACTTTATTTCTGAATTTTTTTAATGTTTTTTCTTGGTTATACGAACACTAACATTTTAACATTTTATCTTCAAACATTATGTGAACGTTACTCTGAATGTTCTCTGAACGTAAACAAGTAGAAACATTTCATAACGTTGAGAGAACGTTGCCAGAACGTTCTGAGAACATTATTAAAGACCAGGTCACGTATAAGCTGCTCGTGGCCTTTCAGATTTGAGTGTTTTATGTGGTCATAATAATAATAATAATAATAATGAGTTTTGTAATAATCTTTCTTATAAAACTCAATGAACATATAAATATGTAAATAAATAGTCATTATAAGAGTAGATAATGAAGATTTCACTGACCGATGTTGTGCGTGTGAAGGCTGATCTCCATCTGATTCCTTCCAGTCATTCGGGTTCACAGATCACACACTCACACACTCACACACACACTTGCTGTGAATCTCCGCAGGCAGAACTTTGATCCCTGTAGAGGAAGGTTTATCACAGAACGTCATAAAAGCACAAACATCAGAGATCTCACACTCCTTCAGCTCCGATACATTTCATACATTCATGATGGAAACTGCTTCTTTGTGTGATGATGATGTGATGGTGCTGATGCTGCTGCTGGTCGCCATGGAGACTGAGCATCACTGGAACAGTGTCCGGTGTGTGACGTGATGCAATCCTTATGAAACATCAAACACCTGAAAACCGCGATGCGCTTCTCATTAAAGCCTCGTTAGTTACATATAGCGAAATAAAAGATATGAGCTGCTGATTTTATTCGCTAAATCGACACGATGTGCAAAAGCACTGGATGTCCTGATATCTGGACCAAATGTGTCGACAAAAACCCTGAAACCCCCATAGAAGAATCTCGCGAACACATTCAGACTTTGATTTGAACACAATGAAGCTTCAGCAAATTACAGAGATCAGTCACCTACCATGTGATCAGCCGCTGCTGTGACCCATTTCTGTGTCTTTGTCCTCCGCGGGATGATGATGATGATGGTGATGATGCTGTCTCTCGATCACACACACACTGATCTGAGATGCACACACATCTAAATGTTCAGTAGCAGTGAATGAGCACACCGAGAGTCATTAATTAAGTGCTGATTTCCTCACACATCCTTCATGTCACTGTGAACTCTTAATTGTGACGTGCGCGCGCTCAGTGTCGCTCCATTGTGTTGTTGATGCTGCTGTAGCGCATGCGCAGCACTAGAGGGCGACACACCAACCTCACCTGAGGGAGTGACGACAGCGAAGAAAACATCATCACACACAACTTCCTGTTTTTATTTGTTTTATTTGCAAAACTTAAAATTTAACAGTGACACAACATTACAGTGAACAAGAATATAGAGAGAAAAAAATAAAGTTTTTTTTATTGGAGGGAATGTCTTGAAATGACGATAATAGTAACGTAGAGTTCTAACCATCTTCCATTAGTTTTAATAATTTAATTGTCATTAGAAATAATACAATTTCTCGAAAATGTATTAGTAAATTTAATCGAAAATATTAACAGTCGTTCCATTTATTTCCTCCATATGGGGAATTAATTTTTAAAGATAACATAAACATTTAAAAACTTGCGTAATGTGAGCTCCGAGATTGTTAATGGATGATTTACTGCGCGTTACTGCCGCCTGCTGGTCACAAACATGAAGCGCGTCTGCAGCCGCTTTTACAAAATATGATTTATTTTTGAAGTAACACAAACACGTTTGAGTGTATTGTCACTAAAGTAAGTCAGGTAGATTCATACTGATAAATATACATTTATACTGATCAGAAATTACAGTAAAACAGTGACATATTATTACAATTTAAATAATCATATTAGAATGATTTCTGAAGGATCATGTGACACTGAAGACTGGAGTAATGATGCTAAAAAAAATTCAGCTTTGATCACAGGAATATTTCACTGTTTTACTGTATTTTTGATCAAATAATTGCTATAAATACAATAAAAGATTCCAAACACAATTTAAATCCATTTAATATTTTAATCCTCGTTGATGCAGAAGCTTTATGTCGCCGTCAAGATGACAAACACATATTAAAGTGTATGTTTATATGATTTTTATCAATGAATGATACATAAAGGTTCACATATATTACAGCAGCGGGTGTGTGTCGCCCTCTAGTGCTGCGCATGCGCTACAGCAGCATCAAACACCAACAACATGCGCGCGCACGTCACATTCAAGAGTTCACAGCTTTATTTGTTTCTCCATACGTGTATTTATCAGTATGAATTTACCTGACTTACTTTAGTGATAAACGTGTTTGTGTTACTTCAAACATAAATCATATTTTGTAAAAGCGGCTGCAGACGCGCTTCATGTTTATGACCAGCAGGCGGCAGTAACGCGCTAAATTACAGATTTAAGGGTTTATTATGAGGCGCAGTCTAGAGCTTAAATCTAACTTCATTCACGCACACATTCATGAAACACTTGCACACACACATACTTAGTAGTCACACATACATGTGTACTGAATACTCAGACAAATACATGTGAAATCCACAACACACCTACAGTCGCGCGCGCACACACACACACACTCTCTCTCTCTCTCTCTCTCTCTCTCACACACACACACACACACACACTCTCTCTCTCTCTCTCTGACACACACACACACACACACACTCACAGTAAATGATGTATATGATTCTCAGTGTAAACTGAAGGTTCAGTACGGTCAGATCATCAGTGAACATGAATTTGCGAGTGTCTTATTAATGGTTTTATTTGTATTTGCAAGCAGAAATGAGGAGGATATAATCGATTCTTTAACAGTGTGTTAAGGTGTGTTAGATATTAACAGAGCATTAAGTGTTCTGTCTTTGTTCCAAGAAGGGGTTCAAAACTTTGGATTGCCATTAAGGGTCAGGTGACCATGGCATGGAAAATGCTGAGGTTGTTAAATAGAAGAACTATTATTGCTGGACAGTGTCAATAATCAACGGAGAGAAAGATTATTTGCAGAGTTAAATAGAGTTGTGTCATACTGTTATTCTGACCTGTTCTCTTTCATACTTTATTCTCTTTGTGAGCTCAATTTATTCTGTCTCCATTATATTTACTTACTTACTCCAGATCATTTAAAGAGTTCAGGAACATGTGGAACAACCATGGATCATCAACTGAGGGGACAAACACCTCTGCAGTCATGACACTGGGGTGATGTTCGTCATATCAAGTGTGTTTGAAACTGATGACCATTTTTACATTGATGAGAATGGACCTGAGAACTAGAGTCCAGAAACAATATTGTAGATCCTAACAACAGTTACTAACCCAGTGACGTCACACTATTCAGCAAACACTCAGTCCAGCGCACGAGGAGGGAAATCGTGGAATTGATCTGTTTTTAGCGCTTGTACAATTTCTGGAAAGACATCAAGAAACATCTTAGTGTACACATTTTAATTGTGTACATTTGTATTTTTATCAGCTAATAATACATAAAGGGCTGTTAAGAACATTCTCAATGTTTCTCGAAGTTTTCAATGTTGTAAAATTGTCACCATATCTTCAGAAGTAAATCATAAGGTCAGTTTGCTGAACAAATTGTAATTTACTCGCTCTGTATGACTTACTTTCTTCTGCAGAATGCAAACGATGATGTTAGGGACACTCTTGTATTTTATTTTCCTCATACACTGAAGATGAATGCTGACTAAAGCTGTCCGTCTCTTACATCATTTTTTTTGCATTCTGCAGAAGTAAAACATACAGGTTTATTTAAAACAACCATTGCTCGATGTTCTGAACACTGAACTTAGTAAATTGTATGTATAAAAACACTGCTCATTGCATACTAAACTAAACAATACTAAACTGTTTTTTAATAAAACTAATAGCAAAACAAATATGCTAAAATAATAAAAATGAAGTAAAACATTAAGAACGTAAAGAATATTTTACATAACACTTTATTTTTGGGAGAACTGATCCTTTCATGTCTCTAAAAGAAGCCCACGCTTCCATAACACCTTCAGTCAGCTGGTGTTAATTCATAAAGACTTATTCTTTTCCAAATCCGTACGTGTTTTCAATGGCAAAGTCCATGTTGCTTCTAAATGCTCCACATGTGCAGTATATTGTAGGCACAGACGGTTGATACAGGTGTTAGAAACAGGAAATCTTCGTGGAATTTCACTCCAGTGGAAGGCGATGGGTGAAATCCAGTGATCGTGTTAGTGAAGGCGAGGAAAGTACATTTCGCAAAATATTAATCGCCTCTGTTGTTGGATCCGACATCACTGTACTATTTCTCCTTCAATTAATCTTATGATTCTGACGGTAATGGTTGTCGGACTGCAATACTCAGACGTCATTTGATTGGACAGTTGTGTACACGTCATCGCCTTGACGTAGCCTTGTGATCGAAAAGTGAAAACTCAGCAACTTCTAAACTGTCTCCGACCAATCATGGAGAACGAGTCCAGCTCACCCTCCGTTTACACTGAAATACCTTCTGTTCACAAAGAGAATTTGTGTGTGTCATATGAGTTTGTGTGTGTGTGTGTGTGTGCGTGACTCATATGAGTTTGTGTGTGTAGAAACCTGGTGATTGTGTTCATGAACAAAAGTCCAACGATTGCCTACTGAGGCTGTGATGTGTGGGTGTTGTGATCTCTAATGATCTCATGATCACACAGGTCACATGATTCCATTTATTCTGCACACACACTTTATATTTACAGACTGAACGTGCGGCAAACAGAAACCGTGAACCCACAGAGCGATTTGGCCAAACATCAGTCACGATACGGGACAAAGAGTAACGAGTCATCATGTGTCTGAGGTGTGATGTCATCATCGTCGTCACTGGAACGAGACCGCAGGAGGATTTTGGCCCAAAATCTGTCAAACGTCCTTGTGAAACTCAAATCATTCAGATCTGACATTTATGAAGCTTCTCTTTTGGCAGTACAATTCAGTACAAAACAATCATGTACAGAAATATTATTATGCTCGTAAATAAAAAAAACCTCTACAAGTTTGACAGTCTTACCCATAATTCTCCCTGTACATTCAAAGCGGCTGATAAATAAGACGTCAGTAGTGAATAATAGATCAAATCAATATTTGGTCCAAATTCCAGCCAGTCGTGGGAAAGTCTTGAGTTTTCTGATCATAAATACATGTGAATGTTCTCAAGGCGGAACTGGATGGCACTAGACTACATACTGCTCTGATGTTCTGATGGGAACCTACGGAGAACGCTGCAGCAACGTTCACCTCTCTCTACAAAAAGCGAACTTCCTCATCACGCGTGTTCGTCCGCGTCCGAGCCGGTTCCGTTATCGGACGGGTCCAAGAGTTCTTGACGGCGGCGCATTATGGCTGCGAACTGAGCGCGCTCCGTGGCGTCCTGAAAAAGGTCAGAGGTGACAGAGGTGAGTGAGGGGTCAGTGGTTGCTCCCCTCGTCGAAGGACTCCACGCCGGAATCGCCCGCCGCCGCCGCCAGCTTCTCCTGCCGCCTCCTCATGACCTCCTGCAGCTCCGAGCCGGAGCTCCTCTGCAGACAGACGGAGGAACAGTGAGACACTCGCAAACATCTCGGCAAACGCTCATTTAAACAAGCTGTGTGAAGATCAGTACCTCAAAACACCTGCGGCGTGATGGAGAGAGAGAGAGAGAGAGAGAGAGAGAGGAAGGGCAGAAATGAGTGAATGAGGACGAAGGTTCGGACGTGAGCGTGACATCAGCATCAGACGCTCTCAACTAAGATGGACGGGATTCTGGGAAAGTGTCTATTCCTGAAACTACGGCAGAAGCCACTAGACAACATCTAATTAAATAAGATTCGGTACATGAGAATGTGTGACAGTTTCATCAGGAGACGGCTGCACCAGCTCTGAGTTACTCCACTCGTGAAGCAAATGTGTTACTGAGTAATGCACCATTAAAGGGGTCATGAACTGTGTTGTTTTATTGTTTTATAATGTTTCCTGAAGTGCACTTATAATGTTAGTATGATTTTTTACATCATAAATGGTCATAATTTAGAAATAAAAGGCATTTTTCCAAACCTGATTTGAACGCTCTGTTTTAAGGGGCGTGTCTCTGTGAGACTTTAGTGTAAACGCCCACTGCTGTGATTGGCTGACATCTTTGCATATGAAATAGCTAATTATTACTCTCTCTTTTAGCACAATTTTACTATTACAGCTCTCAAGGTTAACTAATCATGAAAAGTGTTGATTATGGCATTACACTTAGACTGTGGCATGAAAGGTTGCATTTATCAAAGAATCCACAGTGAAATGAACCGAATACAAATAAATAAAGCTCAACTGAGACATTCACATTGTTGAAAATAAATAACCATATTCCTGCATTAGGATCCTTTGAAAGGTAATGTTATTTTAGTCCTGTATCGCTCTTCTCTCCTCCTCGTCTCACTGACACACCAGTGGGCGGGGCTAATGCTGCAATGATGAAGTAGGCGTTGATTTCTTCTGTGGAGGCGGAGTTTCACATATCTATAGACACATTCCAGGATCAGTTGTTTGCTGGGTGTGGTTAAAGATGTTTTTAGACTAACAAGGATGTGAAGGAAGTGTGACTGAAACCTCTGACCTCTGACCTCCTCTATATCAAAAGCTCAAGGAAAAGTTGTTTCTCAATTCATGACCCCTTTAAACTCCATTGAAACTAAATCTATGTATAAACTAATTATTTACGGATAAGAGCAGGAGTAACAGCTGGAATAAAACAGCAGATTGATTGAATTAAAATAGAAAACATTAAAAAAAATGTAGACAATTAATATTCAGTCTATTTAACTGAACTGACACTTTAGGATGAGAATTAAATTCTGTAGAGCTGCTTTACAGCTGAAATTGAATTTGTTTCCAAATTGATGAATTGATCTGTATTGTATAAAGTGCTATAGAAATAAATCTGACTTCTATAATTTCAAATACAGTTTCAGAAGGTTATTTGCATGTAAAAATCCCTGTTATGTTATTCATGATTATCATATTTCAATGTAAATATATTTGTACAGTTAGTTATGTGAGGCGTGAAATTGAACCCCAGCGTTTCAATAACTTCTGCTATCAGATCATTAAAGGTAAATTTATGACCTACAAGCTACAATCTGCATTAATAAGTACAGAGTTAGTTATAAACGAAGTAGCAGCTACTAAACCTCTAGTGTGGTGTGGTTTTTATGTTCCAATTTACGATTCCAGCTAACAAAAATATACTCTAAGAATGATTTGCTAACATTAAAAGTATGAAAACTATTTCTGAATGTTCTCTGAACATTAAAAACGTCCAGTTTATTAAATGTAAAACGTTGTTTATTGATTACGTGAACGTTAATCGAACCTCAATCCTCAAACACTGCGGGAACGTTACTTTTGAATGTTCTCTGAACGTTCTGAAACATTTAAAAAACATCCAACTGAAAAGATGTATAAGTAATGTTTTTGTGCTGACGTTTTGAGAACATTATTAAAGATAACTTTGAACGAACATTCTATTAATGTTACATTTGTTCATAACATTGAGAGGACGTTCCCTATTAGCTGGTGCAAACCGACCCAGACGTTCATGTGCGGTTCATGATGCGTTAACTAAACCCGTCCAACAGAGAAAAGACGCCTTACTACGATGAACTAAAGTACCTTCAGAGGAACGTGGATTACATGTGAAGATCATGGGAGGGTCAGAAGAACACCTGCAGACAGTAAAAACACCACAGAAAAACCAAAGGGACACTTGCCAGAGCTGAGCAACAACCAGCTGTTTGATTGGATTCTGCTGTAGACGTCAATAAACACAATTATACTATGGAATCGTTACGGTGAACGCGATGTGATCCGGTCCGAGACGCTCAATGATGACACAGAAATATCAGCAGGAGAGTTTTAGAAGAATGAGGAGAGAAATAAAGGAGGGATGAAGTGAAGACGCTGACCCACCTCGAGAGCAGCCTTCTGGACGGTGAGCTGGCTGAAGACTCTGGCGCCGTCATCCGGACAGACGGTCTTCAGCTCGTCTTTGTTCAGAGAGAAGAGCTGAGCGCCGGTCAGGACACCCAGACTGTTGATCGTCCTGCAGAACAAACCAACAAACTTCATGGTTATCAAACAAACTGTACATCAAGAAGAGGAGGAAATATTGAACGCAGACATTTACTATTGGGTGAGAACTTGAACTGACAAACTTCAGATCCGTATTGAATCTGGTTTGGATGTGTGTTAAACCGGTTCACTCACACGGCGCTGAAGCCTTTGACCTCCAGCCAGGCCTTCACCTCCTCCGGCGAGGAGTCGTACGTGATGTTGACCGCCGGCAGGCTGCTGGAGCGAGATGGAGCCTGGAACTTCTTCTGAGCGCTGCGGCCCAGAGTCAGTCTGTGCATCAGCTCGTCCTGAACCTCCTCCATGTTGGACTTCCGCCCTGAGAGATACAACAATCATGTAGAGTCATTACGTTCAGGCATCGGGCAGAGACTTCTATATAAAGAGTGTGTGTGTGTGTGTGTGTGTGTGTGTGTACGGTTGGCTGGCGCCGGTCTCTCTCTCTGATGGTCTCTCATCGTCACGCTGTCGCTCTCGTTGGCGTCGGTGGCGTTTTGTTTGGTGCTGTCGGTGGGCGGAGCCACTGGTGGGGGAGCGGCTGCGGGGGGCAGCGGGGCGGGAGGAGGAGGGGGCGTCGGCGTGGGCGGGGCTTCCGTCACCGTCGGCTTGGGCACATAATCTGACCGCTGCTTCTGTACGAGAGCCACACAAACATCACACTCAGACAACACTGACACCGCTGACATCAAGACCCCGTGAAACCAGAGATGATGCACTTCCTGTTCAGACCAGAGATCTAGGGGCGGGGCATAGCGAAGGGCTAGTGCTTTTTGTAATTTTGTCATGATCACATGATGGTGATGAAAATGAACTTTCATACTACATATTCTGCTGATATCATCTCTAAAACGACTCAATGTATTTCATCAACGCTCTGAATCAATCTGGATAATGACTCTATTGTCTTATTAGAGCTGCTTTATAGCTGAATTTGAATCTGTTTCATATCTGATGAAGTTTGCATCATTGATTCTGTTTATTACTGTGAAGCTGCTTTGAAACGATCTGAAGAAATAAAGCTGACGACTCACTGATGAGCTCAAAAAGACGTCAAAGCCACAAATCTGATTTCATGAGGTCTGTAAAGCACAGATCAACAGTAGTTCATAAATAACACTGATTCAATAATGCTGACCATCTACACAGACAGATAATAAACACTGTATGTCACGTCCTGAAGACCAAAACATGATTTATTATGAGTGTTTCACTGACTGTAGGGCAAATAATCCAGTTACCTCGTTTAACTCGCCCAGTAATTGCTTGAGAGAAAGAAAATGAAACATGAAAATGAAATTCAACACAACAAACACACACACACACACACACAGGGAGATAAACTGAACTAATGCAGGAAATCAAAACAAACTAAACGCACACACACACACACACACACACACACTCGTTTACTCATCTAAATGAGGTCATTCCATAGACTTGTTTTGTTTTATCTTATCTGAATTTCAGCTCTTGATTCACAGTGATACGAACAGTAACGATGGAATTACTGACGACTCGTTTCAGCAGTTCAGAATCACTTCTTTCTATTACGAGACAAAAACTGCATTTATCTGCACTTTGATCTTTTAAACTTTCACAAACAGCTCTATCACACACTGCATGAAAGGGAATATTCGAAAAAGCATAATGCGGCACTAATAGGAGGTTCTGTACCCAAAATATGGTACAAACAAACACACTGGGAGATTAACTAACTAAACTAATGCAGGAAATCAAAACAAACTGAACACACACACACACACACACACTCGTTTACCTTAAACAACTCAAATTCCTTTTTTGGCATCATTAGCTTTAGGATGAACAGATGAACACAAACAGTGATTGTATGATGTGGCAAAACAAGGGGATGAAAGGAAAAAGACAGTGACTCAGACAAAGACAGAAGCGTGTGATGAGAGTCACCTGTATGGTGTGGCTGTAGATGGGCTCCCCGCGGCCCGTCATGTCCACCGCCCTGCTGATCTCCAGGATGTTGTTTGGCACGTATCCCGCAGCGCCCGCCCCGTTCCGCACCTTCCACCACTGCTTCCTGTCATCCAGCACCTGATGACCAATCAGATCAACACGTCACAACACTGCACACGTGCACAGCTCGCTGACGTCACACCGTCACATGACCGTACCTCCACCACCTCGTCTTTGACCACGGACAGTTCGGTGTTGTTTCTGGCCACAAAGTCATATTTGGATTTGGCAAAGTTTCTCAGCTGGTTCCTGCTGTGAGCCTCCAGGTTTCTGGAGAGAAAATATCAATGAACCTCCACAAATGAGACAGAATTACACTGTAAACAAATGATGTTCTTAATATTTCTGTCGTTTTCCAGCACAAATATCTGAACTTTCTTAAATCAAGATACATTTACTGAGAAGCAGAATGACTGAAGATATTAAGACTTAAAAATATCTGCCAATGGAGTCAGAAAAGTAATATTGTTTTTTCTTTGAATTAAGAGATTTAAATATCGGTCAGTTTTGTTCTATTTATTCTAGTAAATGTATCTTGATTTAAGAATGTTTAGATATTTGTGCTGGAAAACAAGACAAGATTACAGACGAAGCACATCTAAAACACACATTCGCTCTTTAAACACTGAATCTACTGATGAATGGCGTTTTTGACTGCTGCCGCCGTGGAGGAGCGTCTCAGAGCTGGAGAACGAGACGGGAAGAGAGTCTTTACTCCATCTGGAGACTGAGAGTTCAGGTCAGAGCTGAGAGTTTATTAGAGAAACCCAGAAAGCCCCAGAACAGAAGCGTGAGCGGTGAGACGGTTCTCCAGGGCACGCGGTGCGGTCGCTCGTACCCAGGTGGGTTTTACCTATCTACATGACGGCTGACCGCTTGTTTAAAAGCAGCCACGGCCATGTCTGGCTCCAGCAGGTGCAAACGCTTGTAAGAATTGTTACTGTAGCCGTACCCGTCTGCGCAGGTGAAGTCCTGGACCACCGGCTGCTGTCGGGACAAAAAACACTTTCACTTCAACAAATCAAAAAAAGTCACACTGTGAGGTTTAAAGGAGAAAGCGCATCTCACGTGGTGCGGCGGTCCCTGAACCTCAGTCTGTGCCGCGCTGAGCGTCTCCGCCAGCTGAGCCACATCCTGCTCACGCGACACCAGCACCGGCGGCTCCCAGCCGTCCCGGAAACGCAGTACGTGCGGAGGAAACGGGTGATCCTTCGGCCACTCCAACCTCAAGACAAGACGAGTCACGTTTCTTCAGTGCTCTTCACAATCGTTTCAAAGCAGCGTTACAGAAAGTCATACTGTCATGTCTGTCATGCCTCAAGTTTTGAATTTATAGTGTTGTCTATCACATATATCAGTGCTGCAGTGACGTTTTTTCTATTAAGAGATTTAAATATCGATCGTTTTTTTTCTATTAAGAAATTTAAATATCGGTCGTTTTTTTCTATTAAGAAATTTAAATATCGGTTGTTTTTTTCTATCGAGAGATTTAAATATCGGTCGTTTTTTTTCTATTAAGAAATTTAAATATCGGTCGTTTTTTTCTATTAAGAAATTTAAATATCGGTTGTTTTTTTCTATTAAGAGATTTAAATATCGGTCGTTTTTTCTATCAAGAAATTTAAATATTGGCCGGTTTTGTTCTATTAAGAACATGTTAAATGTTGATTTAATAATAGTAAGTCTTGTGTTAACAGATTTTGTTCTGTTAAGAGATTAAAATGTTGTTCGGTTTGTTCTAAGCAAAACTAAGCGATTCTCAAAAAGTATTAATGAAACTATGATCGGTTGTTGCAGGTGAAAAGTCTGATGCTCGGACACACACCTAAACATTCAAAAGTAATTAAGAGATTTAGATAAATGTTGGTTTTGTTCTCAGCAAGAGTAATTTTAGAGATTTTAGAGGAAGCGAGTACGATTTCACCCAGCTGACTGAACAAAATACCGTTCTTTACACACGTTCAGGAACACATGAGAGGAAGAGCATGACGCTGCAGTACCTGCACTTGGTCCATCCGTCTCCCAGCGTGACCCACAGGTGTCTCTCCTCCGCAGAACCCGCCGCGTGCAGGAAGTCGATGGCTTCTCTGGTGAGGAGGGGAACGATGACACTTTTAGCCAGATCAACTCCTCCAGACATCTGGATCACCTGAGACACACAAACACAGGAACGTCAGCGTGACTAAACCGCTGTCCAGACGCACAAGCCATCAGAAGACGTACCAGTCTGAGCGGATTGAACAGGAAGTGAACCAGGTCCACAGCGCTGGGGTTCTGAATGTGGTTCTTCAACTTCCCCTGCAACGACAATCATCACATCACAGAGAACATAAATGAGATTCTCCTGCTAAAAATGAGTAAGTAAATTAATTTTAGTGATGCACCGAAATTAGCCGTGACTTATACGACTGGTTGACGTCACTCACCAGCAGGTTGAAGGCATGTTTGAACTTCTGGAAACAGTCAACAAACTCGTCCTGAGACGGAGGTTTAGCTCTCAGCGTCAAAACTCCCTCTGATGAACGACACACACCAAACACACTTGTGACACACTCGTGAGGAAGAGGAGGATCTGAGCGTATAATGTGATGAGGAAACGCTCACCTCCAGGTCCTTTCTTCTTGCTCTTCTTGGTTTTCTTGCGTTTGGAGAGCTCGTTAAAGGCCTCGGCAGCTTTCTGCAGTTTGGTGACGAAGTGTTCGATGTCGTCCAGAATGTGATTGAGGATTTGCTGTAACACACGTCAGTATTAAAACTGCTTAAAAAATATAAAAATTGCAATCGCTATTTTTATCAGAAAAAAACAGCATTGTTTCCCCAATTAGTTCTGCCTGTTTTTTTTTTTTTTTTTTTTAATGAAATCATGCAAATACAGTTTAATGGCCATAAAAATGACTTATGCCCATTTTCTCAAGTCACAAGCCATTGGCAGGTGTGGCAAAAAGTTAGTTTTAGGCAGTGAACAGTGATGGACTCGTCTCATTGGCTGGCAGACAGGAACAGGAAGTTGCGTATCAGTAAAGACACTCACCACATCTCTGTCCACCTGCGCCGCGCTCATCTCAGCTGACCCGTCCAGCTCTGTGTACAGTCTCTGTGGATCATCTGATGACACACACACACACACACACACACACAAAGTGAGACTGACTCTGGAACGGGAACGACAGACGCACTTCCTGTTTCATGATCCACTCACAGTCCTGCTGCTCATTGGTCCAGGCAGACCAACTGGCCACTCGGCTCTTGGCGTCCCCCTGATTGACAGCTCCTGGAGGCTGGGGGGCGGGGCCTCCCGGGGGCGGAGGGATGGTCCCGTCACTCTTTAGGATCATTCTGACGGAAACAGAGACACAGATGCTGCGTTACCGTGGCAACATCCAGCACCATCATCATCATCATAAGTCACGGCAGCTGCCGGTCTTACTTCAGCGCCTCCGGCCTCTTCTTGACTTTTCCGCCCTTGTGATCGCTGACGGCGCTCTCGATGTCCATGTGGATTAAGTTGGCCTGAAGTAGTTGAAGCACAAGGTCACACATGCGAACGAGTGACTTGATTCACTGTGATATGATTCACTGATTCGAAACGAATGATTCACAGCTTCAGGACTCTGACCTTGATGTCGTCGCACTGGAACAGGTGCAGGTCTGGTTTTCCCTGTCCGGATTCCTTACACACCAGCGCCAGGATGGAGTCGTAGCTGCAGGCGTTGATCACAGCCTGACAGTGCTGGATGGAGCCCAAAGGAAAGTTCTCCAGCTCGTTCTGAAACACACACACACACACACGTGATCAGTCCACACACGTGTGGCGCTCAGAGCTCTGGACGGGCGCTTCCGTACCTTGCTGTCGTTGTCGATGAGGCTGACGGCTTTCCCGTCCACCTGCAGGATCATGTCTTGTGTCCACACCTTCCCTTTGGCGTCCAGCAGACGCAGTTTCCGAATGCCGTCCTCGATGGTCAGCATGGCCTCTTTCCGGTCCATCACAAACGTGGTCAGATGCTGCCGGAGAAAATCACACGGAGCGTCTCAAACGGGGTTTAAAAGACAGTGAACATTCAGTAATATTAGCGTCTTACCTCCACATGATACTGCGACGTGTCCGTCAGGCTGTTGATGCTGTTTTTGGTGTAATTCTTCCTTTGCTCTGAGGAAACAGCAGATCGCATTATATCACGTGACGTCATGATCACGTCCAGACGGAATCTGCAGACTGATTCTGATTCTGGAGATGAATCTGATGCCAAAAGCCTGAATCTGCTGCTACAGATTCCGTGTGGACATGAACACGTCAGATCACACGCGTGAGGAGATCATGATGCTGGAGACGAGATCTGTGTGTCTACAGACAGGATTGACACTGGAAGTGTGTGTGAGGGGAGAGCTTAAGGAAACAGGAGACGTCTATGAAAGGTCACACACACACACACACACAGCTTCTACCTTTCTTTTTGTGTTTGGCTGAAGTGTGCAGGAAATACACTCCATCTGTTCCTGAGAGTGATGGTGCAGAGAAAACACACACACACACACACACACACACAGTGAGTTTGGAAACTTATTTTGTCTCCCAAACGTTCTGGCAAGGTTCTCTCAACGTTATGAACAAACGTTCTTCCAGTAACGGTAATATAACGTTCGTTCAACATTATTCGGTCTTCAATAATGTTCTCAGAACGTTAGGTCAAGAACATCCTTCATGGAAGGTTTTTCTGAAATGTCTCAGTTGGACGTTTTTTAAATATTTCTACTCGTTTCAGAACGTTCAGAGAACATTCAAAAGTAACGTTCACATGTTTGAAGAATGATACAATAAAATGTTCCCTTAACATTCACAAAACCAAGAAACAACGTTTTTAAAACATTTAAAAACCTGGACATTCAGAGAAATAATGTTTTTGTAATTTAATGGGAACGTTAGGAAAAGGTTCTTAGATCATATTTTTTAGCTGGTCTCTCTGTGTGACTGACATGCAGTAAGTTTCTCCACTGTGACCTTTGACCTCTGCTGTAAAGACACATTTTTTCACACTTTCAAGAATACGTCAAAATCTTATTTCACCTTAAATTCAAGAGGAATTACGTTCTCAATAAAGCAAACAAACAAACTCGATTTTCATGACAATAAAGGCATTTTCCACCCAAATTTTGATGATTGTAAAATTTTTAACAAACAAAATAATGTAATATTTAGATTAGACTGTAAAGTGTTAATACATCATAATAATAATATTAGCTGGTTTTACTAAAAATCTTCACATTACAGTATTTTTGAGAATAACTGAACTGATCTGAATAATGACTCTATTGTGTTTTAGAGCAGAATTCGTGTCATATCTGATTGATTGAAGCTGCGTTGAATCGATCTGTAGAAATAAAGCTGAATTGACTTGAATAAAAATACACTATTATTATCATGGTAAAATATGAGCCAGACGATTCTCAAACATCACTATGAATCTTTCGTTCTAAAGAGCAAAACACTGAACGTCTTCATCATGTTCTTCACGTCACACACTGATCAACACAATCCCATCATCCCTCCAGAGCGCGTCGTCATGGTGACGAAGTGTTTGAGCTGCAGTTCCCTCAGCAGACAGCAGAGGGAGACACGTACCGTACAGAGCTTTACCGCCGGAGGTTTTGGCAGGAACATCTGGAGACCGTGAGCCGTGACCGCTGAGAGAGAGAGAGAGAGAGAGAGTTAGTACACTCAAACTTTCTCTGCTCTACTTCTAGGAATGCAAGTAAATTAATAATCATTGTGACGTATAATCTGACCTCAGCCATTAAAATGTGTGTGTGTGTGTGTGTGTGTGTGTGTGAGAGAGAGAGTGAGTGAGTGAGTGAGTGAGTGAGTGAGTGTGAGTGAGTGTGAGAGAGTGTGTGTGAGAGTGTGTGTGAGGAGTTAATGAGTAAAGTGGACACTTGATCTGTTTCAGTGTGTAAGTCACACTAATTGTGCGACAGATCAATAATGAATGTGTCCAATAGATCAGGATCAGAGGAAACATCAATAAAACATCAGAACGTTCTGACAAGGTTCTCTCAACGTTATGAACAAACGTTCTTCCTGTAACATTAATAGAACATTCATTCAGAGTTATCCGGTCTTTCTCAAAATCATTCATGGAAAGTTTTTCCTGAAATGTTTCAGTTGGACGTTTTTTAAATGTTTCTACTTGTTTCAGAACGTTCAGAGAACATTCAAAAGTAACGATCCCATAATGTTTGAAGAATGATACAATGGAATGTTCGTATAACCAAGAAAAAACCTTTTCAAAACATTTAATAAACTGGACATTTTGAATGTTGTAGAACATATTTTTGGTCAGTGGATTCATGTAAAGCTGCTGAATTACTGGATCTCATGAACTCACTCGTCATTCTTTAGCTGTAATATAAATATGTTGTTGTTATTGTTGTGAGTGATGGTTTGATGACGTACTTCATCTGTGAGGCCTGCGGCATGACTCCGCTGTATCCGTTCATGTCTGGAGTTTACACACAGATCCTCCTGAAACACAGAAAACAGCGTCAGTCACACACCAGTCTTTGATCGTCACGTGACCAGAAACGAGCGGAACATCCCATAATAGTCCCTCTGCGTCGGAGTTCAGGATGATGAACTCAATCACGGCTAATTATACACAGATGCCAGGAATCATGGGAGAGAGCTGTCAATCACAGAGACAGATTCGTATCTCAATCACCTTCATCATCATCATCATCATCACATGACTGCAGTGATGCTCTGAACTCTCGTTTTGTGGCGTTTCAGCGTCTGATGATGATGATGAAGAGTATCGGGTGTGACGCTGCAGGTTAATGATCAGACGCGAGTCGCTGCAGGTCTATAATTAGCCCAGCGTGGGCCGTTAACAGGTTAATCTGACTGATTGAGTAACGAGAGCGACTGACACAGAGTTAAACCGGTGCAGGACCGCCAGCCTCGTCAATCATTGAGCTGAATGTCAACAGAAAGTGTGTGTGTGTGTGTTCTGACAGATGAACATGTGACCCAACCTCAAACCAGCATCTCTGGATCAGGGTTTACAATCTTCAGATCCACACACACACACACACACACACACACACACACTCACGTATGAATGTGAAGAGCTGAATGGAGAATCAGAATCAGGATCAGTAACAGGTCACAAGGTCAAACACTGATCCAGGACCAGCGACAGACAGAGAAAGATCCGGTTCAGCAGCTGCTGACAGTATGAATGATTGATCAGTGCGGTTTGATTCACTGATAGACGGAGACAAACAAACTGACTGAAATAAACCAACAAACACTGAAACACACATTCGCACTCATTGATCTGCTTTACCTGCATTCACTGTATTTAAACGTTTGGAATAATTACAGTTTTTAATGTTTCTGAACGCTGCATTTATTTGATCAAAAATACAGTAAATAAATTGTGAAATATTATTACAATGTAAATCAGCTGTTTTCTATGTGAATATATAGTAAAGTGTAATTTATATCCTGTGATCAAAGCTGAATTTTCAGCATCATTACTCCAGTCTTCAGTGTCACATGATCCTTCAGAAATCATTCTAATATGCTGATCTGCTGCTCAAGAAACATTTATGATTATTATCAATGTTGAAAACAGCTTCAGATTTCTGATTCCTTCAAAAACAAATCTGAATTATTCCAAACTTTTGACTGTGTATAGTGTGTGAAAACGTGAACTCTGAATCTTTCTAAATGACTCTTAATCAGATTCACATTCACACAGTAACAACAGGCATGAATCAGTTCAGTTTGATAAATGACCAACAAACACAAAATCCAAACACGTTCTGTTCCTTTGAAACGGATCGACTTGAGCCGCATCAATCCCAGTGATTCAGGAATCATCTGACCGACGAATCACACAGCAAACAGAACAAACTCTCTCTCTTATGAACATACGTGTACAAACACAGCAGTCGTACCTGTTCACAGCCTCGACATGAAGACGGCGTGACGCTCCATGTGTGTAACAGTGATGGTGTGGCCGCTTCTTCTCGCTCTGGAATCTTTAAGAGGATTTGTAAGGAGCTTTACAAACTCACACAGGTCTGTGATTATCCACTTCAGTGCAAAGCATGCTGGGACACACAGATTCTGGAAAACTTCTTCAGTTTTGTTCCTCGGTCGCGTCCTGAACTAGAAGATCTGTACGTGATCATAAAATAAATCTCTGTTGGACTGTCGGCTTTAATTAGCACACGTCTAATGGAGTCTGATGAGTCACTCTGATCTGAGTGTGTGAAGCTCGACTGAATCGATTCATTGCTGGTTCAAAGAAAAGCTTCAATCTCTGTTCGTTTTGTTAAAGTGTTTCTAAATGAGGACCTGCTAATGAATCACATTACAGACGGGTTTTACCTTCATACACATGATTCTGAACTTAATAACGACTACAAAATAAATAAATAAATAAATAAAAATAAAAACATAAACAAATAAATAAATATATAATGAAAAATAAATAGCTAAATAATAAAATAAATGAAAAATAACATATATATATTAAAAATAAATAGCTATATATAATAAATATAAATAGAAAATAATATATATATTAAAAAATAAATGAAATAAATAAAAATAAATAATAAACAATATATAATGAAAAATAAATAAAAATAAATAGGTAAATATAATAAACATAAATGAAAAATAATATATATATATATAGCTACATATAATAAAATAAATATAAATTAAAAAATAAAATAAAAATATATATATAAAAATAAAAAATATATTTATGTATTTTTTTTAAACAAACAATCAAGCTCAATAATATCTCTATTGTGTTTGTGTGTCTGGCTGTGAATCCATACGCTGGACATTATTCCTCTTAAACATCATCCGGGCTTTAATCCCGTTATCTCTTCTGTTTGCGTCTCCAGGCCTGTATGTACCCAGAATCCTCAGCGCTCGCTGTCCTGATCCTATTAAACACAGCTATATTAAGATCTATATTAGCACTCTAAATACAACATATGAAACAACACTAAACCAGTTTCAGCCCTCGTCCAACAGCAACATGAGGTCAAAGGTGACTGAAAACCCTTTAAAACACACCGTCAGTCAGTCAAGCAGGACAAACTGTGACGCAGTAATCTCTCAAACCCGTCACGATCACCCCGAAATCACGGAGACAACTGTGAACAAATAATGACATTATTTGAATGCTATTAAAGTGTAATATTACAGAATGTTGCTGTTCAAACGCGGCTAACAGAGAACGCTCTCTCAAAGTCATGAACAAACTTGTTTCAGAACGTTCAGAGAACATTCAAAAGTAACGTTCCCATAACGTTCTCAGTATTCAGAGCTTGATATAATAAAGTGTCAGTCTTACAGTGAGGAGGATGATGTTCATTCTGGTTCATCAGAGCTCTGTGTTTGTGTAGGAAGTGCTCTGAATTCTCTCGTCATCGTCTCTTCTGTGGTTTGTGAAGAGAAGCGTGAAACTTTCCTCTGTTTAGACTTCATTTACAATCTGCTCACAATCCCAGCGAGGAGACGAGAGCGCTGGTGTATATGGAGAAGCTCGGCCGCCCCTCTCTCTCTCTCTCTCTCTCTCTCTCTCTCTCTGGAGCGATAACACGATTTAGCTGGAATTACTGCTTCCCCATCTCAGAAAACCCAAGCCAGTAATTAAGTCTCACAATAGAAGCTTTCCAGAAACGCCCAGCTATCAATCACATCTGACCATTCACACACACAAACACACACACACAACACTGTTTCAATAGTTTTCTGTCGGTCCAGTACAGTTTTGAACTGCTAAAGCTCAATCAGATTCATAAAACAATCAATCATTTCTGAAATGTGCTGCTCAAACTGTTTAGATCAGGAGCTTCAGCTGTTGGTTTCTAACATTGCTGATGTTTGGTTGAAGGAATGATTCAATGACTCACTCAGAAATACAGTCACTAGTTTCGATCCTGAATGAATCAGTGTGTTCGAATGAATTGGTTGAATGAATGATTTAATGACTCACTCAAAGTGTTTTTGATGGAATCAGTTCCATGAATGATTCAAATGACTCACCCATAAAGAAAGTAATTTGCTTTTGAACACCGTTTTTGTTGAATAAATAATTCAATGACTTGCCTCAATTTAGAATAAATCAGTGAGCTTGAATGAATCTGATGAATGTATAAATGAATGAATGATTCAAAGACTCACTAATAAGACAGTCACTTGTTTCAATCCTGAATGAATCAGTATTTTTGAACAAACTGGATGAATTAATTATTTAATGACTCATTCATAAACAATCAGTTGAATGAATGATTCAATGACTTGTTCATAAAGCATTTTTGGAGGAATCGGTTGAATGCATGATTCAGATGACTCATTCCTGAATGAATCAGTGTGTTTGAATAAATTGGTTAAATGAATGATTTACTGACTTGTTCATAAAGCATTTTTGAATAAATCGGTATGACTTACTCATAAAGAAAGTCACTTGTTTCATTCCTGAATGAATCTGAGTGTTTGAATGAATTTGTTGAATTAATGATGTAATGACTTACTCAAAGCATTCTGAAGGAATCAGTTCCATGAATGATTCAAGAAACCAACCAGTGTTTTGTAACAAATCAGTTGAATGAATGATTCAAATGACTCACTTCATTTGTTCCTCAATGATACACATTGCTGAATGAATCGGTTGAATTAATGAATCAAAGATGTGGTTCAATGGCCTGAACTAACTGTTCTGTCAAAAGACTGAGAAAAGTTCTTCATCTTCGAGTTTATTCAAGCAAGATCATCACAATCCTCTGAATATTAACACAAAATCACAGCTGAAGGGATTTTCCTCACTTATTAGAATCGTATGACTCACTGAACTCTAATCACGTTCAATATCACAGGAGTCTTTCAGAATCAGTGTTGTGGACTAACACAAACACACACACACACACACACACACACACACACACACACTCATTCACTCACACACACTCACACACACACACTCACACACACACTCACACACACACACACACACACACACACACACACACACACACACACACTCACTAACTCACACACACACTCACTCACACACACACACACACTCACTCACTCACACACACACACACACACACTCACACACACACACACACTCACACACTCACTCACACACACACTCACACACACACTCACTCACTCACACACACACACTCACACACACACACACACACACACACACACACACACACACACACACACACACTCACTCACTCACTCACTCACACACACACACACACACACTCACACACACACACACACACACACTCACACTCACTCACTCACACACTCACTCACACACTCACTCACTCACTCACACACACACACACACACACACACACACACTCATACTCACACTCACACACATGCCTGAAGGTTAAAGGTCATCAGCTCCGTGTTTACATTTACTGGCTGATCTACTTCCTGCTTTCCCGTTCCGCCCAGAGGGAAATTACATCATCAACATGAGGATCACCCAGCTAACAGAGAACGTTCTGTCAAGGTTCTCTCAAAGTTACGAACAAACGTTCTTCCAGTAACGTTAATAGAACGTTCATTCAAAGTTTTCTGGTCTTTAATAATGTTCTGTTTCAAATATGAGGATCAGTGATTCCGTTCAGATCTGATGGGAATTTCTGCCTCCAGTTTATTCATGTAATTAAAGAGCCGAACTGGACACGAATAAACCAGCAAAAGATTTACACACACACGCAGCGCGAGAGACCCTGGTCACATGAGCAGCGTCACCATGGCAACCAGCAAACTGGAAGTTCACGGACAGTAAAAGAGAGAGAGAGACAGAAAGGATTCTGGGTAGAAACAGCAGAAAAAGTTTCCCAGAAATCCAGTGGCATGTGTCTGCGATGTTCAGACGGATGAATCATTACAGCGGCGCTGCGATCGCACCTCCAGAGCAAACACTGACGATCACTGCTGCTTAAATCTCTGTTAATGAAGATTTCTGTTAGTTAATCACAGTTAACACTTATTAGTACATTCCACCTACAGCTGGAGCTCGAGAACCGCAGGAAACAAAACAAGGCCAAACACGATTAGATTACTGGAGCTGCTGACTACAGTAAACACACCAGTGTGTGTGTGTGTGTGTGTGTTACCAAACCAACCAATTCAAAATATTAACAAACTAACAAACTATAAAAGCAGTGAGATGAAAGTCATGAGGAAGTTC
Organism: Hypophthalmichthys nobilis; assembly: GCA_037950665.1. Lineage (NCBI taxonomy): Eukaryota > Metazoa > Chordata > Actinopteri > Cypriniformes > Xenocyprididae > Hypophthalmichthys > Hypophthalmichthys nobilis. The sequence goes on from CM075489.1 coordinate 187,382, forward strand.
AGAGTCACTGATAGAGGCTTTATTTGAACACTATTTTCCAGGTTCACTATCAAACAGATAAATAAACACATCGATCGAACGGTCCTGAGGAACAGCAGAATAACAAGAGCAGGAGGAACCAGAACCTTCTTGACCTCTGCGACCTTCAGTAAACCGATCTGGCCGCACCCACAGCCTGAGGCCACGCCCCTCACACGCGTCACATGACGCTCTTACAGCACAGATCAAACACACACTCACTACAACACACAGTCCTCTGATTCCACAGCAACAAAACAAACTACAAAAACACACACTTATCCTTTAAAATGAACTTAACAATGTGAAAAATTTAGTTTTTTTATAAATCTTGACATGATGGTCATAAACACACCCACACAGATGCATAATTCATAAACATAATTATGATTAATGTTAATTTTAATTAATTCATGTTAAGTAATTATTTTTTAGAATTTAAAGATATAACAACGTAAGTAATCTTTTTTTTTCTAACTGAGGTGTGTGTGTGTGTGTGTGTGTGTGTGAGTGTGAGTGTGTGTGTTTGTTCTCAATGATCCAGAAGTGTTTGTGATAGTAAAGAAGAACACACAGTACAGCACTCTCTCTCTCTCTCTCTCTCTCTCTCTCTCTCTCACTCACGCACACAGGTTTGTTTTTGTGAATTGTGGGGTCATTCCATATGTGTAATGGTTTTATACTGTACAAACCGTATTTTCTCTCCCCCTACACTACATCTACCCCTAAACCTACCCATCACAGGAAACTGTGCACATTTTTACTTTCTCATAAAAACTCATTCTGTATGATTTATAAGACTTTTGAAAAATGGGGTCATGGAGTAATGACCTCATAAGTCACCCTCTCCTTGTAATACCTGTGTCATACCCATGTCATTATACACATTTGTGTCCTGATATGTCACACACACACACACACACACACACACTCTTGACCAGCAGCACAAGGTCGTTTCACCCAGAACACGGTGAACACGGGCAGGAGTCGCTCATGTTCCTGATGAACTCTACACATCTTGTTTGTTTTGCTGTCAGTCTGATAGAGAGCAGTGCGATCTGACGCAGATCAGTTAATGCGCACTAATGCCAACACCTGTTTACACTGAAACACAACGTCATTTCATTCTCCTGAGCTGATATGATAATAAGAGCCCAGACATACACAACATGAGCAAAGTAACACACATGTATCTCAGATGCTTTTGCCCTGATTGTCCGCTCGCATACAGGAAGTAAGAGAAACCGGATTCATTGTGTTCTGAGGTCGACGGCCACACAGAGAGCAGCTGAGCTATGAATAGAGACAATAAAGGACGTTATGACTTTGTAGATAAGGCAGAAGGAAACGCTCAATGGAAGAGCATTTGGCCAGACTGGTTTGAGCTGATCAGAAGCACACAACAACAGCTCGACCTGTGACGACACGTCAGAATCTCACAGATATCAGAGGAGCTTCGCTCTTGGACAATCCAAGCCGTTTTCTGGAATAAAAAGTGACCTCCTGGAACTGAAGTGCACAGAAACTCTGAGTTAATGACCGTAAACTGAAGATTTCTCAGCTCTAATGAGAAGATGACGCTTGAAATACTGCAGTCAATAACGAAGATTGTTTTAAAGCAGCTTCACCGTATTATTCAATATGCAAACCTCATCATATAGGAGACTAATATGCACATGAATGTATGGTGATTAATAGATCTGAACTGAGTAAAACAATCCGAGACTCCAGAGCCGCACGATTTTCCTCCAGAAATCCTCCAGAGACTCCAGCCTCCACCAAACAACTTCTCCATCAGCACTGCTATTACCCAGAGTTCTCAGCAGCAAACGGGAGTGCGTCAATCACTCCTGAAAAATCTGTGTGATATCAAACCCCCCGGCTCCAGATTCTGCTGAGATTCTCTCGCAAAACGCCATAACGAGCCGCCAAAGAAATGGTTACAGAATACAGCTGGTGTCTCTACAGAACAACACAAACATCCAGAAATACTCCAGCCGAATCACGGGCCTCGGGCCAGCAGAGGTTTCACATGGATTCTCAAGTCCCAGATGAGGAACGGCAGTCGCAGCTGTGCCCTGCTGTTTCTAACCTCTCAGAAATATCTTCAGTTCTGCTGTTTCTACCACAATAGAGCAAAAGTCTTTCCATAACACTGAAAGATGTTGATGATGTGATTTGGCAGCACAGAGCGGTGCAGCGCATCAGAGAAGCCTCACGTTTAGGTCAAAGCTCCTCTGTGAAAACTCACCCCTGAAATACTCCAGGACCAGCTGAAGATAACCCCACAGCTCAATGAAATTAATGGAAACATTAGCGGTTATGTAACATGGCTCCATATTTAACCCTGTGGCACTGGGACCTGCACTGCTCATAACACCAATTACTGAAACTCACTGGAGACTCCATCTTACAGAGCGTCCCTACTAAGAGCCGTTAACCATTTACTACCCTACACAGAACCACCTCAGATCAGCGCCTCTCAGAGTCCAGAGAATTTACACTCAAGGTTTAGAAAGTGCAAAATCATCATTCTTCTATACAGACAATAATGGACAGCAGCGATGTGTTCGTAAGTCTGATCTCAGCAGATATAAACATAAATGCAGTGATGTATTAATGAAGTCTGATCTCAGCAGAGATATAAACATAAATGCAGTGATGTATTAATGAAGTCTGATCTCAGCAGATATATAAACATAACTGCAGTGATGTATTAATGAAGTCTGATCTCAGCAGATATAAACATAACTGCAGTGATGTATTAATGAAGTCTGATCTCAGCAGAGATATAAACATAAATGCAGTGATGTATTAATGAAGTCTGATCTCAGCAGATATAAACATAAATGCAGTGATGTATTAATGAAGTCTGATCTCCGCAGAGATATAAACATAAATGCAGTGATGTATTAATGAAGTCTGATCTCCGCAGAGATATAAACATAAATGCAGTGATGTATTAATGAAGTCTGATCTCAGCAGATATAAACATAACTGCAGTGATGTATTAATGAAGTCTGATCTCAGCAGATATAAACATAACTGCAGTGATGTATTAATGAAGTCTGATCTCAGCAGAGATATAAACATAACTGCAGTGATGTATTAATGAAGTCTGATCTCAGCAGATATAAACATAAATGCAGTGATGTATTAATGAAGTCTGATCTCAGCAGATATAAACATAAATGCAGTGATGTATTAATGAAGTCTGATCTCAGCAGATATAAACATAAATGCAGTGATGTATTAATGAAGTCTGATCTCTGCAGCGATAAAAACATAACTGCAGTGATGTATTAATGAAGTCTGATCTCCGCAGAGATATAAACATAAATGCAGTGATGTATTAATGAAGTCTGATCTCCGCAGAGATATAAACATAAATGCAGTGATGTATTAATGAAGTCTGATCTCAGCAGATATAAACATAAATGCAGTGATGTATTAATGAAGTCTGATCTCAGCAGATATAAACATAAATGCAGTGATGTATTAATGAAGTCTGATCTCAGCAGATATAAACATAAATGCAGTGATGTATTAATGAAGTCTGATCTCAGCAGAGATATAAACATAAATGCAGTGATGTATTAATGAAGTCTGATCTCAGCAGATATAAACATAAATGCAGTGATGTATTAATGAAGTCTGATCTCTGCAGCGATAAAAACATAACTGCAGTGATGTATTAATGAAGTCTGATCTCAGCAGAGATATAAACATAAATGCAGTGATGTATTAATGAAGTCTGATCTCAGCAGAGATATAAACATAAATGCAGTGATGTATTAATGAAGTCTGATCTCAGCAGAGATATAAACATAACTGCAATGATGTATTAATGAAGTCTGATCTCAGCAGGGATATTAATGCACTAATATTAATGCATGAATTGAGAAGCGGACACAGGCGCGTGCTGGCGCGTGCTGGTACCTGCGCGTGACTGGCTCTGCCATGGCAACCGGGACAGTATTTACCGCGCGCAGCCATTAAACCAGCAAACGGAACATGACCGTGATCAGCACACAAAATAAACACAATAATAAACACAGCCATGGGGACGAATGAGCTGTTACTTACGTTTAAAGGGAATAAATGTACAAACACCGCCAGAACACAATCTACAATTCACAAATTCAAGTGTGTGTGTGTGTGTGTGTGTGTGTGCGGTGTGTAACACACTCACCTGTTTCTGTGTTTCTCCTCGCTTTTACCGCATGACAGAAGCACAAACACACACGGCTCGTCGGGTGACGGTGACTGTCAGTGAGTTTCTTGGTTTAATGACAAAATGAACAGCCGCTGGTGTGAGTTTGACTCGCGCTCCGCCTCACCGACACCCGCGCGCGACCCGCCAGCGCCTCCACGCGCGCACACGCGTCATCACACCTGAGCGCGCAGGTGAAGGTGCCATTCAAATTAATAACAGCTCATTCTATCTATCTATCTATCTATCTATGTGTATGTCTATATATATTATAATAATAATAATGACTATTTAATAATGCAGTTTCAAACAAAGCAAAGGTCAAACACACACTATTCTCAGCATTCACAACTCCATCTGTAATATGAAACCATATTCATTTCAAACACTGAAGTCGTCTGATGGTGAAGTTGATTTATTGTTTGGGTATTTCAAACAGAGCAGATAAAAGGTCTGTTTAACTGTGGGTGTGACCTGTAGACCTTTTATATATTTCTATTTAATGTTTTAAAAGCTGACGGGGAACATTCTCTTAAAGTTATGAACAAGCGTTCTTCCAGTAACGTTAACAGAGCATTCATTTAAAATTACCAGGGGCCAGTTGCATAAACTTAGTCACTACATTAAGACTGTGTCTTAAGAACTAGTTTGACCAACTTGCAGTTAACCAAGGGGTAATCAATGTTATTTTTCCAATTCAAATTACACCAATCTACCTTTTTATGTAACAGACTTTAAAAAATTAGGACCACTCTTCAAGAAAAACATTAGTGTCTTAACTTTTAAGACTAGTCTAAGTGGTTTATGCAACCGGCCCCTGGTCTTTAATAATGTTCTCAAAACGTTAGAACAAAAACAACAAAATGCAGTAAAATATGAACAATAAATAAACATAGTAATCATTGTTAAACAGTTAATGCTCAATAGTGTTACTTAATTGAAACCATTATTATGGTTGTAGTTCGAATTCATCAAATGTTTCTTTCATTAATATATGAAAATGAACATCATTTTCATATATATATATATATATAAAAAAAAAAAAACTTAGCAGAGGATGGTTTCGATCCATCGACCTCTGGGTTATGGGCCCAGCACGCTTCCGCTGCGCCACTCTGCTGCTGCCTCCACAGCGGGACTCACACTCGTCATGAACATGAACACGGACATATCAGCACGCTTTATTACAGAGCCGCTAGTGTATAATATGACAATATTGATATTATAATGATCACCCACTTTATATATATGTTTATATTTTCATTTTTATATTTTTATTTACATATTATTTATACGTACACATCTTCAGATGTTCAGAGTTCACTTCGCTTCTTCTATCTGGGCTATTCAATCCTCGTCTGTGCTGAGCAGCGCCCTCTACCAATAAACCGCCACACTTGCACACGAAAAAAAATCCAAATCTACCACTGTGAAAAAACATGTCTGTGAAAAAACATCGGGTGTTATAATTTTAAAACAAACAAACAAACAAACAAAAAACTATCCCCATCCATGCAGTAAGTGAAAACACTGCTTCAGGAAGCTTTTGTGTGGTTCGGAGCGTGAATCCATGTTCGCGTGTCGCCCTCTAGTGCTGCGCATGCGCTACAGCAGCACCAACAACCAACAACAGGACCCAGCAGGAACTTTGAAGAATGGCATGCATATATATGCCCATATACACACACTACCGTTCTAAAGTTTTAGATCGGTAAGAGTTTTAAATGTTTTAAAAGGCTCTGTCTTCAACAATGTCATTTTAGCTTTTTCTTTCTTTGCTTTTTCCCTTGAATCACATTTATCTGAAGCATTTATTTTAAGGCCCTTTTCATTTGTATAATTTATTTCTCTGCGTGTTGTCTCCTAACCTTATTCTTGCAGTTTAACACACAAATGTTTGTTTTATTATTCATAACACAACAATAAATGTCTTAATAGAAATTTTATACTATGGTAAAAAAGACAAAATTGTCTCTTTATTTTAAACGGGCACATACTCAGATACAAATGTATAGTATAATGCAATGTAAGTCGCTTTGGATAAAAGCGTCTGCCAAATGCATAAATGTAAATGTAAATGATATTTAACTGTGTCCGGCAACTTGAAAAATGTATTTTTTGTGATGTCTCAAAAAAAGTTTTACAACATTTAATTTTCTTGGAGCATTTCACAGATTTACTGTCAGTACACCATACTAATGTACCAAATGGGTTGAGCTTAAAAGATTCCTTATCCTGTGGCTCCCTCTGGTGGACAACATTAACAGCACAGCTTGTACTAATTAGAAGACAATCCTTAATAGATCCAGTAAAATATTATAAATATATTATAAATATTATAATATTATATAAATATAAGTTACAGCAGTAGAACATTTTTTAGTACAATTACAGTACAATATAAATAGTATGAAATTTAAGTGTAATATAAGGTCAGATGTTATAGTTCAATACAGTAAGTGGCAGTTTTATTCAATAGCATATTATTATTATTATTATTATTAATAGCCTAAAAATACAATTGAGTATGAGTATAATATAGTAGTAATAACTATGAATAGCAAATAGTATATCATAAATTGTCAAATAATATAGTGAATAAAATTAAAATAGCAAATAAAATAGTGACTAGTGAATAGTACAATCATATAATAATATAAGTCGTATAATAATATTATATATAATAACAGGCAGACGGTGTCTCTTGGAAATGCAGACAGACTTTTTCCAGCCTTCCTTGAGGTTAGTGTTGTCCTGGTGCCGCTGGCTAAACTGGGGTAAAAGTATAAATGAGCCACGATTAGATGACAGCCAATCAAATCACTGGCTTCATTGCACGGAAGACTCACTGACGATTTAGAATAGTTCACAATATAAACTATAATCTCAGACTTCACAAGAATCATGTAAACTTTATATTATGTCTTATAAAGTCTTAGTTTTCATATCGAACAAGCGTTGTCGCTAGCTTTTAATAGTCTGAGTTTGGTGGCCAACTAGCTGTCAAAATAATGTTATAATGACCAAATACTGCCAGAAACAACTGTTCAGACTTACATGTGAAAAGCAATTCCCCGATATGTGGTTTGGATTGTGCGACGGTTTGTAAAACCTCAAAATAGTCAGGCATCTTTTCTTCAGTCCACTTATGAGAGTTACGGTAAGTTGCCCGGACCAATATGGCGGCGCCGTTGACATGCGATCCAGCGGCCAATGGGGCGTCTATGTGTTTTATGTCTATGGCAGCCGATGTCGAACACATATTAGAGCAAATATATATGTTTTTAAACATTTTAATTGTGATATTATGGCAAGTTCTTCCTTTTATTCTTCACACAAAACGACTCAATCTCCAGCTCATAGGAATATGTATTCAAACGTTTATTTTTTCCAAACAAACACACATTAAAACTCTGTGATGGCGATTGTGGATTGCTCGGCTACTTGAAGTCACACAATACACAAGAATGGCACCAAAAGACAAACGAGTTTGACCTGGACACAAACTAAAGAAAACTGACCAAGTGAAGAGGCTCGTCCGCTCCGAATCCCGAGTTTCGTTCTCATCATAATAAACCAGTTCATTTAACACAGTACAGCATTTCTTTTGACCTTTCTTCTCGAAATAAACAGTATTTACAGCTCAGTGCCTAGTTGATATTATAAAACTCATTATCTCAGATGAGGGAAAGGCGTCTATGTTTGCCTGTAAACTCGAGACATTTGTAAACTCACTCGTGCGTTTGACAGAACAGGCAAATGTGAAAATAACGACCCAGCTAACAAGAACAACGTTTCGCTAATGTTCCCAGAATAGGTTCCCCTAAAAATATTTTAAATATTTAAAAATGTTCGAACGTTAAGGAAACATTCCATTTTACCATTCTTCCTGAACGTTACTTTTGAATGTTCTCTGAACGTTCTGAAACAAGAAGTAACATTTAAAAAACGTTTTAGAATTAAACGCTTCTTGAACTATGTATAGATGTTAATGTTTTGAGAACATTATTAAAGAACAGATAACTTTGAACTATTAATGTTAAGAACGTTTGTTCATAACGTTGAGAGAACCTTAGCAGAACGTTCTGAGAACATTATCAAAGCCCAATTAACTTTAAACGAACGTTTTATTAACGTTTACTGGAGGAATGTTTGATCATAACGTTGAAAGAACCTTGCCAGAACGTTCTGAGAACATTAGTGAAGACCAGATAACTTTTAACGAACGTTCTATTCATGTTACTTGAAGAACGTTTGTTCATAACGTCGAGAGAACGTTCCCTGTTAGCTGGGACTCCAGATTGAAGCTCTGAGCTCGAGTCTAAACCTAAAGATGAGACTAATCTCACGTCTTTCATTTTGCAGCATGCAACGTTCACAGAACACGACATGTGGAATCAGTGTCAGATTCAGCAGTGATGATATACAAGCTGCTGGACGCTCACATTCAGTCCGACCGACCGCAGGGCCTCACCGGAATTGTGCAAATGCCACTGGAATGAGTCGACAGCTCAATGCCAGTGACAATCCAGTGTTAGCAGGTAAAGTTGCCGGAGCTCAGCGGTTCCAGCTGATGGAACTTTTGCAGAAATCACAGGCTAAAACACACAATCCACAGTCACAGAAGCGCAGCTACCGTCGGCCTCTCTACAGCGGTACAGTAACAGATATGATCAGTGCAAAACCCACGGACGCGCGTGTCCGTACAGCTGAGGTCTGTTCGGAAAATCCCTCTTTCAATCCTTTATGACGGAAGCGGATCGAGCGTTGGCAGTGATAGGAGATTATAGGTCCATTAGCATGCCGACAGGAGGATTTTACTTCCGAAAATGCTTGGCTTCCTCTGAAGACGTGAAAACTAACTCTATTACAGACAGAGTGCGATATAAACTCACAAAACACACTTTACACCGGCCTAAAACAAGCGCAGACGCGTCCAGCAGATGATCCTGAGATTCACACACAAACTAAAGACTAGATGCTGATGGAACCGCGAGCGCCGGAGCTTCAGCGTCAGTCCTGCGCTGCCGCGCTCTCCGTCGGTCCGGGAGAACGAGGCAGCTCGTTTAAGGCATTTGATTTGTTCCGTCGTTAAATAAGAGCTTGTATGGGAAGTAAATGAGTGAAGGATTCTCCTCTGCAGGCCGCCGGTTGGTTAGTTGGTTTCTGGTGTCGATGTCGCACGTCTGTCAACACTGATGTGAAGAGAATCAGACCTGGAGGAGAGCAGAGAGAGACACGCGTCAGCATCGCGCGAAACTGGATTTTCTTTCCGCGAGAAACTGAACCTGAGCTCTTACTTCATTAGGACTTGCTGACGTTCTCGTAGATGACATCGCTCGTGTGCGACTGCTGCTTCTTCTTCTTCCACATGAGCATGACACACTGATGGATGAACACGTACTGCTCCTACACACACACACACACACACGTGTCATTTTACAGATCTGAGGCTGGTGTCATGAGAAATCGAGCCCCCCCCCAGGAATCGGGTCTCCTTTAGGACCCAGGAGGTAATGCCTGATCAGAAGTTGTTATGGTGATGTCTTGACTAATTATAACCTATCTAACTACGGTATGATGAGCACAAACAACAGGAGACCTGATTCCTGAGGGGACTCGATTCCTCACCACACCGGATTCACAAAAAATTCTGGTGTGCAGGTTCTGTACCTCCGTTTGGACCATGGACAGCCGGTGCGAGCGCATGTCCGACACCATGCCCAGGATGTCCACGTACTCGTGTTCCTGAATGTGCTGCATCAGACGGTCCAGAGCGATGAACGTCCCGGTCCGACCCACTCCAGCACTGAGAGAAACCACACACATCAGTGTCTGTTACATACTGTTGTATCATCTCAGCAAAGCCACCAACAGGGAATCAATATCTGGCAGTGAGCCGCGGTGATTCCGGTCACTGTAACTGACTCCAGTGAACGTGCTTCTGATCCATCCGCTTCAAACTCTTGCATTCATGTTTCCAGCTCTGAATCATGAGGAGTAAACGTGACTCACCTGCAGTGGACCACGATCGGTCCTTTGGTCCTGTTGACCTGCTGCCGTACGATCTGTACGAACTGTAAGATGCTCTCGATGGCGTTGACCGTGGGAACACCGTGATCAGGCCACGACGTGTAGTTAAAGTGCAAAACGTCTTGAGTTTCGTCAGCCTGCAGGAGGAGCCAGAGACACACAGAACCATGAGACGCATCACATAATACTCTATCTATCTATCTATAGGGTTTTAAACGATCTGCAAGTTATTCAGGACTCAGGAAACTTGGCAATCCTTGTTCTTTTAGATCTGAGTGCTGCTTTTGAGATTCCACTCAACCATCTTCAGATCTGGGTCGGTCTATCAGGTCGTGTCTTAGACTGGTTCAGATCGTACTTAAGCAGCAGGGAATACTGTGTTACACTGGACACCAGCAGCTCCAGGCGTTACGTCATTTCTTGTGGTGTTCCTCAAGGCTCAATACTGGGTCCTCTATTATTTAACCTATACATGCTTCCTTTAGCTGGTGGAATTAACCAGTACAATATTTAATTTCACCAGTACGCAGATGACACGCAACTCAACCTTTCTCTTGCACCAGATGCCCAAAATTCAATTTCCACACTACATAGAGAGCTTCAAATTGTGGATGTCCCAAACTTTCTACAGCTAAACAAAGATAAGACAGAGGTACTTGTTATCGGTAATGAACATCTATTGCTCCACATCTTGACTCTCTATCAATAAAAGGCCAAGAACTTCATGTCTGACAGTGACCTCAGTATTAAAAAACATTAGCATTGTTCATAAAACAGCATATTATCACCTCAGAAACATCTCCAAAGTACGTGATAATCTCTCCCCTTCTGACAATGAGAAGCTTGTTCATGCATGTCTATTCTTTAGTTTATCTGATGTGTTGTGTATTCTCACATATCCCAGTCTGAAGTTTCTGATGGTCCACTCCGGTGAGTCCGTCTCGGACAGCATCTCGACCGTGATCTCGCCGTACGCCACGGGCTCCTCAGTGAACGGCCAGTAGTGGTCACACTTCACCTGGACAGGAAGCATATTCACCCGTTAACATCCGTCATTCATCACAGCGCTCTGGTAACCACAACAGGCAGCCGGAGGCGGTTGCCATGGAAACTGACCCTCCTGCGCTCGTTACACTGGGTCAGCATGACGATGATGTGAGACTTCTGCTGCAGAACCATCTTCCAGAAATCGTTCCTGGTCTCGGGCAGCGGCCCCTGTGTGGCGATGAACTCGTGCGGAGAGTTATAACCCTGAAAACATGACGCGAATCACACACCTGAAAACCTGCTTCTTTAACAGCTGATACTGATGAGTGAACTGATGATATACTTACAGGAATATAGTTTGCATTGATGTAATCGGAGCCTTCGTCGTTGTGCAGAGAGATCAGCTTCACTCGACTGAAATCATCTGCGACCAGACAAACATTCAGAGCAACAGTTCATGCTTCTGTAAAGAATAATACACTCAATCGCCACAGACGATTTGATCTTTAGCAATAACGTACATAAACCTTTCTAGACAGATCTGAGGCTGTTCAGTGATGACATCTGCTTCAGTAAAAGACACAACAAGTGATTTCAACACGTTTTAAAATCTTAGTTTAAATTTACACTGAAGGACTAAACTACTCAAAATACTGAAGAGATGCTGAATAAAAACCAGTAAAAAAGCTCAGTACTAAATGACATAATCAAGATTTCTTACACGCTCAAAAAATGTATATTTTTCATATATTTTGGAATAAATATATACAAATATTAGTGCTGTCAAATCGATTAATCGCATCTAACATAAAAGTTTTTATTTGTGTGTGTGTGTTTGTATATGTGTGTGGTGTATATATATATATATATATATATATATATATATATACACACAAACAAACACACACATTTACAAACTTTTATGTTAGATGCGATTAATCAAATCGATTATTTGCGATTAATCACATCTAACAAAAGTTTGTGTGTGTTTGTATATATGTGTGTGTATATACACACACACACACTTACAAACATTTGTTAGATGCGATTAATCGCAAATAATCGATTTGATTAATCGCATCTAACATAAAAGTTTGTATATATATATATATATATATATATATACACACACACACATATATATACAAACACATATTTACAAACTTTTGTTAGATGTGATTAATCGTGATTAATCGATTTGACAGCACTAGTAAATATTATATTTTGTACTTATAATAAAGATATAAAAATTAAAGATTATAGTAAATATTTTTAAATTGCAACATTGATTTCGGCTCAACAATATCATTAAAAATGATTTATAGGATGATTAGATTATTCTCCCAAAAGTTATTCTTTTTACAAATCAAAGTTTCTAATGTTTTTCATCTGGTTGGTTTGATTATTATTCAATTCAAAAGTGTGAGGTCACAGAGGCTGTAGCCAATGAGAGCAGAGTTGGGCGGGGCTTTCAGGCCGGCCACTCACAGGGCAGTATGTTGGTGTAGCGGTTCTTGGGTCTGTTGACGGGCAGATCAGCGGCTTCATGAGACAGATCGAGACCGACGCTCTTCAGCTCCTGACAGATCGACAAATAAAACACGGCAGTCACACACACGCAGCCCTGACACAGAAACACGCGTGTCGCTCATGTGTTCAGCGGTCATGTTACCTCAAACTGCAGCGAGAACTTGTACGCCGAATCTTTGCTCATGTCTTTGATGTAGGCGTCAAAATCACTGAGCTGAACTGGACTGAGACACAAACATCATCATGTCAGAATCAGGCTCTTCAATAGGAATCAAACACCAGGATGAGTTTAAAACACAGGGAACGTTCTGAGGGAACGTTAATAGAACGTTTGTACAAAGTTATGTGGTGTTTAATAAATGTTAGCAGCACAAAAATATTTAATACATCGATCATGGAATGTTTTTTTTCTGAATCATTATAGTTGGATGTTCATCTAACGTTTTTTAAATGTTTCTACTTGTTTCAGAACGTTCAGAGAACATTCAAAAGTAACGTTCCCATAATGCTTGAAGAATGACAGTCACACTAACAGGATGTTTTTACCTGGTCAGTTTTCTCTTCTTCAGTGCAGTTTTGCTCCTGCAGGTAAAACACAGGCGTCAGTGAACTGAGATCTCAACACAGATCAAACTCATTCTGGAGAAATCCTACAAACTAATCATGCATTTCCAGGTTCACAGAGCTTCAGCGCTGGCGTGTCTTCCTGAACCACAGACAGTAATTCAGATTCAGTCATTCTGGAGGGTTTAAAGCACAGATGTGCAGCTCGTATTTTTGTTGAAGTGCTTATATTAATTCTGCAGGAAAATGTTTTAGCAGTGAGGATTCTTTGGGTTTATGCAACATAAATGTGAGTGGATTTTATGACAGCGTTTCTCAGATATTTACATCACACAAGTATCCTTCATGTGAAAGATATTGAGTTTACCATCCAGACAGGACTTGAAAATTCTGATATAACTTTAAATATACATGGTTAGTGAGTGATTTTATCACACCAATGTTATAATGTTTAATGACTGTGGTTATTTTTTCAAAACACTGTATTAAGTTTTATGATTTTATAATTTATATAAATATTTATTTTAGAAAATTTATATATTTATATTATTAAATTAGTTTACAGAGTGTATTTGTTTTAAAAATATATATATATAATTACAGTTTAATTATATTAAATTATATTTTTTATATATAATTATTTAATTTGTTTAGTGTGTATTTGTTTTAGAATTTATATATTTTTTATAATTATATTTATATATATTTACTTATATTAAACTGTATTTGTTTTAAAATTTATATAAATATTTTATTATATATATAATTAAAATTTAATTTAATTATATTATTAAATTATATATATTTAAATTTTTTACAGTGTGTATTTGTTTTAGAATTTACATTTTTTATAATTATATATATATATATTATTTACTTATAAATTTATATATATATAATTTTTTTCAAAACTATTTGTTTTAAAATTTATATAAATATTTGTATTATATGTATACATATAAATATATATATTTAAAATTGAATATTATTAAATTATATATATTTATTTATATATCTTTTTCATAACTGTGCATTTGTTTTAGAATCTATATAAATACTTATTATTTATTTATGTATTGTTTCAAAACAGTGTATTTTTAATTTAAATACATACATTTATTTACTCATGTGGATTTTATGACAGCGCCTCACAGATATTTACATCACACAAGTATCCTTTCATGTGAAAGATATCACGTTTATATACATATTTATTTGATAAAATATATCATAATTATATATAGGATATGCCTTTTTCCATAGCCTTCCATATCATGATTTTATCACATTAATGTCAAGTTATAATGTTCAATTATTGTGGTTATACAGTTTTTTGAACAATTTATATACATTTAATCATATTAAAAACATTTTTTTTTTTACATTTTTAAATAATTTTATTAATAATTATATAATGTATATTTATATATATAATATATAACATTTATAATTTTATAAATAATAGTATTTCTCCATTGTATCTTTATATATATATTATATATATTATTTATTTATTATATATATTATATATTTATATATATATAATATATAACATTTATAATTTTATAAATAATAGTATTTCTCCATTGTATCTTTAAATCTTTCTCCATATATTTTTTCATTACTGTACAGAAGATATTTCAGTATGTGATTGACAGCACGTCACCAGAGCTCAGCTCGTATTAAACCTGGAACATTCCTCTAGGAAATAGAAAAAGGAGAAAACGAGTTTCTCGTTGGAAAATCTGCATTCAGTCCAACACAGAACAGAGGAAGTAGAACATGCAGGAGGTGAAAGTGACGGACTGAGCGAGCGCCGTCATGCAGAGAGAGCTGCGAGCGTTAGTGTCATGCTGCAGTCTGACATATAGATGGAGCACTTCTGATCGGTTACCCAGAATGCACGTGAGCGTCTACATCTACAGTCAGTCTAAAGGTGCCGTGTGTGTGTTTGGGTCTCCGGAGCTCGGCGCCGGCCGTCGCCGCTACTTACCACGGATTAATATAAAAGGCCAAAAGATAGTCAGTCCAAAGGCAGGATGGCAGAAGCGTGAGGAACGCAAAGAGACTCCTGCGCCTGAAGCCGTTTGAACAAAACAGAAAAGCAAAAGACATAAAAAAAGACCAAGGGCAAAAAGTTGGGGACAAAACATGGTGCTCCATTAGTAATAGTGACACACACAGATGATTGAGCATATTTCATTAGTGTTTGACAGGTTAATGAACGCTTCATGCAGTCAGTGTCACTGGCGTTTGACCCACGGCACACAGACGCTCATGTTTATCGTACATTTTTATACACTGCAAAAAGTGATGTTCCTCCTCAGTATTTTTGCACAAATATCTAAACATTCTTAAATAAAGCAAAATGACTTCAGATATTGTACCTTAAAACATCCTACAAGTTTCAGAGCTCAAAATGTCCTCATTATAAATAAAGCATTTATTTAATGAAGCGCCAAAAATGGCTCGTTCTGATTTTGCAGGATCTGTGACATCATACATTTGCATATTCCTGCCTCCAGAGCAAAGGCGAATAGGTTTACATCATCGCACTACAGGCCCCGCCCACTGTATGACGTTAACCAATCATAACAGCCTTAAAAACGGATCATTTCAGACAGAGGCTCAGAATGAGGGTTGAAAATAATCATGTTTGTTTTTTGTGCAAAAAACTTTGTTGACATTATAATCAGTTTTAAAAATTAATTTAATTCTTGTTTTTGAACAATATATCAGAGTTTATGCTAATGGGGTCAGAAAAATCTTCTTGATTCAAAGGAGAAACATTATTTTTCAGACCCCACTGGCAGATATTTGCTCGTGTTATAAACAAAAACTCACTTAATTTCGATAAATTAATATCTCGGCCTAGTGTTCTGAATGCAGTTTTGTGTAAAATCATTGTGCAGCTCATGCAAGGTCAGTTTTTATTCTACTGAACTCAACTTGAAATTAAAACCGGAAACAAAGTCGTGATGCCGTTACATCTCAGCAGAAAGTGTTGACAGAAAAAAAAAAAAACATTTGACTTTATTAACAGCCCAAAATCTGCCTTTACTGACCCTCTTTAAGCTCTTATATTAATCATGTGTGTGTGAGTTTCTCCGTCAGACCAGAAACATCAGAGCGATGATGATGCTTCTGGAACAAACGCTTCCTCTGAAGCTCAATTACACGCGCCGGACGGCAGAGGTCACTTCCTGTCTGTCTGTGTGCGAGTGCCACTGATAACCTGCTTGTGCTCGACTGTGTGACACTGTGTGATCTACAGCAAGAAACGCAGGAGATCCTACCAGTTATACGGCAGCTTCCCGTCCCGCTCGAAAGAGGCGAAGTTGACGAAGGTTTCAGCGCCGCACTCCCTGAAATCAAACATGAGGACGTGATCTTCAACACAGAACATCTAGATACGCTTACATGCACTCTTTTCTGCAAATTCGAATCAGAAATATTTAGTAAATATTCTCCTGCTGATTGAGAAAATAGTCAAGCTTTTACATGCTTAATTTCTTCCTATTCTCTTCATCTGTTTAACCACAGACGACAGATGTAAATTATGAAGAAGTGAACATGCTGATGCGAGTCTGTCGGTGGTCTAGTTTGTTTCGGTTTCTCACCGGCTCAGCTCCATGTGTTTCTTGCGTAACACCAGCAGGAAAAGCACCAGCAGACTGATGAGAAGAACGCTGAGAACCGCCAGCGCAGAGATGGCCGCCACACTCGGGTTCATCTCGCGGACTGCAAACACACACACACACACACACACACACATGCTCAAACTGACCTGCCTGTGAGTTTAGTTAAACAGGATTATCACGGCGTGTTCACCTGAAGTGCTGACGGTGACGAAGGCGGGGTCACTGGCGCTGCTGTAGCTGCTGCTGGTCACGGTGCAGTTGTACGAGGTGGACGGCTGCAGACCCGAGACGGTCACAACATGAGCGGCGGTGACCAGCGGCTCGCGGACCTTCTGGATCACACACAAACACACATTCATGGAAATTAAACGACTGCCAGCATTCAAATCTGCTGCTTATATTCATGAACAATCCCAGAGTGCATCACTGATGAAGGTCGATGCTTTCATAAACCAGCCGCTGCGTCCGAGAATACTGAGGTTTCGTTAGTTAACATTAGTTAATTACATTAGTTAACAATGAAAAATAACTCTAAAGCATTTATTAATCTTTGCTAATGTTCATTTCAACATTTACTAATACATTATTAAATCAAAAGTTGCATCTGTTAATATTATTTACTGTACCTGAGCTGTTGTGTTTATATTAAATAACACTAACAAAGATTAATAAATACTGTAAAAAATGTTTTGTTATTGCATTAACTAATGAACTTTATTATAAAGTTTTACAGAATACATGAATTTACAATTTGTGAACATGAGCAATATATTTTTTTACAACATTTATTAATCTTTGATAAAAATTGCATGTGAACAGATCTATAAAAAAAGCTTAGATTAACATTAAACTAAGATTAATAAATGTTGCAGAAGTATTTAACTGAAGTCAACAACTGAATCCTAATGCTAAAGTGTTTCTGAATAAATAAAGTGTTCATGTGTGGACGAGATCTGAATCACATCACACACTAACCCACCGCTGCAATCTGCGCAGTCCTTCACTGTTGTGGTCAGATCAGGTGATCGTTCTTACCGTGCGATCTCTGCTGGTTCCCAGCGGTCTGCAGGCGATCTGGTAGAAGTCCACGACGCCCTCCTCCGTCCACAGCAGCGTGACGGCCGTGTCGCTGGCGTTGACCGCATACAGAGACTTCGGAGCAGCCGGTTCTGTTCGTAAAAGAGCCCAATGTCTAACTTACAAGTTCCTCTAAGAAAACAGCTTAAAATGAGTAAAAAAGGAAGATGAAACAAACAGCCACATCAATTCTGCCCTGTTTGCACAGGAAGTCACAGTTGAGCTATTATTAGAATCAGAAAACACGCTGTCAGCACTGCAAACAAATGATGATTTATCTCAGTATGTTTAGTCCAATATCTAAACCAAAACGACTGAAGATTTCAAGAAGAATGCATTAAAGTTTCTGCTTAAAACAAGAACAAATATCTGCCAATAAGGTCTTAAAGTGCCCATATTCTCTTTCATGCAGTGTGTGATAGAGCTGTGTGTGAAAGTTTTAAAGATCAAAGTGCAGATAAAGTTTTTGTCAGTAATTCAGTCTAACTTCCTGCTGAACCTATATTGGTTTGTAACTAATTTGCATACTGCCAGCTCATTGGCTGAACAGCGTCTCTTTGCCCCGCCCTCAATCACTGTAGTTGTATCAGACACTGGAAGAGTTTGGTTCGTGTTGTTCATGTCGAGAAGACGCTGTTTTCTGCTGCCAAAGCAAATCCACTTTGATGAGATTGATACGGTAAAACCGTTACTGTTCGTATCACTGTGAATCAAGAGCTGAGATTCAGATATGATAATGAGCGTTTGGATTCTGACCAATCAGAGCAGAGCAGCTCTCAGAAAGGCGGGGTTTAGAGAGACCGAAACTTCGAACGAAGCGTTTCAGACACTGAGAGAAATTAGATGATTTGTTTCTCCAGTAAATGTATCTTGATTTACGAATGTTTATATATTTGTGCTGGAAAACAAGACAGAAACTCTGAGGAAGAACGTCATTTGTTTGCAGTCCTGATTTGAATGACACTGACCGAGCTTCATGATGTGCGGCGCAGACGTGTTGCGGCTTCTCTCCGTACAGGCGGTGACCGTCAGATTATAGATGTCTCCGGGAGGAAGAGCCAGAGACGCCTTCATCATGCTGCGAGTCACCTGAAACATTGATGATTCACACGAATGAAGTGTCAGTCAGTCAAAGAGATTCAAAGGAGCGTTTGAAACGCTCATCTGACTGATTCAACCTCTTTAAAATTAAAGCAGATGAGGAAGAAAACCTCAAATGAAAACCTAAAACAGAATTCAATAGAAAAACTCGTGTAAATGAACACAAATGAATCTTCTCTGTGTGTGTGTGTGTGTTTGGTGCCGCCGGTGGGCGTCTGAAGATCTCAGTGTGGAAACATTTAGCCATCGCTAATTAAACGTTGGCTGTGCGTTAGATAAATATGTGCGCCGGGTAATTGGATTCATTGCAGGCTAATGGCACAGTGACGTCGCTCGAGGGCGATTCTCATGAGCCAGAGCAGATAAAATACCCAGAAGTGTTTCACCCTCATGTGACCGCGGTAAAAGACTACAGTACATCATCATGAGCGTCATGCAGCATTTAATTAGCAGAAACAGTGTCCTAAACTCAAATCTGCATAGAAAACAGCAGAGAACAGGTACTTTAAATATGTTATTCTGCAGAGAACTATAATATTATTAGTATTAAATAAAATAATATTAATAATAAATAATATGGCCATTATTTTATATAATATCAGTGAGATAAAAACACATGGATGTGATCTGATTTGTGATTATTCTGCACTGTTCTGTCTGTTTGGACTTTTATGTTGTAGTGCTAGTTTCCTGTTTATTGTAGTCAGTTTGTAGTTTTCTCCTGGAAGACATGACTTTAGGGGCTCATTTAGCCCAAAACTAAAAGAAAAACTTCTGTTTTGAATATTTAATTCGACAGAATTTTTGTCAGTAAATCAGAAGCGACTGGTGAGCGTCAGGGACTCACGTCGATGGAGTAGCGTCTCCTGGAGCCCTTCTTGCCCTCCGCCGTCACCTGCCAGTGCAGCATGCGAGAGTGCGACAGATCGGTGAACAGATCGCCGTAGTTCCAGCGCACGTACAGCGTCCCGTGAGAATAATCCACCGAGGAGATGTGAGGAGCTTCAGGAGCTGACGGACAGACACAGAGGTTAGTTCATATTAACACAAGCTTTCCCACAAGAACCATTTGTGCTTCCCAAAAGAACTCCAGTGAACAGTTCTTAAAGAGGACCGGTCTGTGATGTGATGCAGCGCACCTGTGACGAAGCTCACGGTGGAGCCGTCGCAGCAGCTCAGAGGCGGATCGCCCCACGTCACCATCGTAACACGGAAGTTGTAGTACCAGGCCGGCAGCAGATCCGTCACTCTCTGTGGGATACGAGAGAATCGATTCATGAAATGAGGAAATGATGACACAATCATGCCTCAACACGCGATAAAGCAGGGCCAAATGATGTCCAGCTCCTCCTAATGGCCCCACCCACTACATCCAGAGAGGGGGGCTGGGCATCAAGCCCCACCCACTATGTCCAGAGAGGAGGGGCTGGGTATTAAGCTCCACCCACTACATACAGAGAAGGGGCTGGGCATCAGGCTCCACCCACTACATCGAGAGACGGGGGCTGGACGTCAAGCTCCACCTACTACATCCGGGGGGGAAGTCAAGCTCCACCCACCATTCGCTAAAAACTGATAAAAACACAACAAAATGTCTAAAACTTTAACTTAAATTAAAAACAAAAGATATAAATATAAAAACAAATTAAGTAAAAAACAAAAAAATAGTATATCAATTATACTAAAATAACAGTTTCAGACACTTACTATGTATTTTTAATAATGTTAAAATTGTGTAATATTTATGAATTTGAATTATTTGGTTGAGAGTACAGTGTGCTTGCAGAGAGACTCCGCCCACACACTGTTCTGATTGGCTGTGATTTTCTGTGGAGCTTGACGTCCAGCCTCCCTCTCTGGATTGGCTGTGATTTTTGATTGATTTGGTTGCGAGTGCAGTGTGCTTGCAGAGAGACTCCGCCCACACGCTGTTCTGATTGGCTGTGATTGATTTTGTCACGTCTGGTGTGGACAGACAAATGGCTTGTCGCTGGAATCGTATCATATCTGGTGTGAGTCTGTCGCTCCACTGGATCATCAGCGACCCATTAGTCTGATATCCCTGCGTCTGACCTTTGCAGGATCTCACGCTGATTTAATTAGAGACTCTGACCTCGTTGGAAGCGTGTTTTCATCCTCAGTCTCGCTATGAACGTGAGACTCTGTGGCGTATCATTAAAAATGATTATAATAATTACGCAGAGTATTGCATCTCTATTTCTCACATCTCAGCCGTGACTCACTGTGCATCATAATTACCCATCTCTACTGGTTAATTGACTGATTACAGGAGCGAGACTTCTGTCATTATTGACTCAAAGCCCTAAATAAAAGGCAGAATGATCATGTCTGCAGGGTTTTTAAAATTAAATTAAAGACCTTTTTTAAGACTTGCACAAATAAAACTAATACTGTACACATAGATGCAGAGCAAACCCATGAATCTCAAAATAAATCTTGTATCTCAGACTATTTTACTTAAAAAACTGGCACACGTTCAACTGCAAAACAGCCTGTTTAATTAAGTGTATATATATGAAAGTCGTCTCTTTAATCAGCAGATGTTGAGCTCAGAGACTGTTAGTGTTGTTTTGCTCTTTACCACAGAGGCGATGACGGATGCAGTGGCGGCGATCTCGTAGTAGGTCGTCCACTGAGATGTCTGAGTGGCCGAGTTGAAGAAGAAGGTCTGCAGGACGTACTTCCGGAAGGCCACGTTATACGGCCGCTGCCAGCTGAGGATGACGGCGGTGGGACTGAGAGGATAAACCACCAGATCACGAACCCCCGTCGGCTCTGACAGAGGATCAACCAATCACAGAGCACAAATGAGTCACAGGAGGCGGAGCTTCCTTATCTTACATGAGTGTGAAACTGAACCTGATGGACGAGTCTGTATGTTAAACGATTATTCCGATGTACTTCTGAAAAATGAGCACAGCGTGAGCACACTATACACTGCAAAAAATGAGCACACTATGTAAAGAATGTACACTATATACTGCAAAAATGAGCACATTATAAAAAATGAGCACATTATGTAAAGCATGTACACTATATACTGTGAAAAAATTAGCTCACTAAGTAAAGCTTGTACACTATAAACTGCAAAAAATGAGCACACTATGTAAAGCATGCACACTATATATACTGTGAAAACATCAACACACTATGAAAAAATGAGCACACTATGTAAAGCATGTAAACTATATACTGCAAAAAATTAGCACTATATACTGCATTCACACTATATACTGCAAAAATGAGCACACTATGTAAAGCATGTACACTATATACTGCAAAAATGAGCACTATGAAAAAATGAGCACACTATGTAAAGCATGTACACTATATACTGCAAAAATGAGCACACTATGTAAAGTATGTACACTATATACTGCAAAAAATGAGCACACTATGTAAAGGATGTACACTATATACTGAAAAAATGAGCACACTATGAAAAAATGAGCACACTATGTAAAGCATGTACACTATATACAGCAAAAATGAGCACACTATGTAAAGCATGTACACTATATACTGAAAAAATGAGCACACTATGAAAAAAATGAGCACACTATGTAAAGGATGTACACTATATACTGCAAAAATGAGCACATTATAAAAAATGAGCACACTATGTAAAGCATGTACACTATATACTGAAAAAATGAGCACACTATGAAAAATGAGCACACTATGTAAAGGATGTACACTATATACTGCAAAAATGAGCACATTATAAAAAATGAGCACACTATGTAAAGCATGTATACTATATCCTGCAAAAAATGAGCACACTATATGAAGCATGTACACTATAAACTGTGAAAAAATGAGCACACTATGAAAAAATGAGCACACTATATAAAGCATGACACTATATACTGTGAAAAAATGAGCACACTATGTAAAGCATGCACACTATATAGTGCAGAAACAGTAGTAGTATGCTTCTACCAACAGACCAGAACAGATGCTAACCTATATCAATGATGACGGGTTCAGAGGCGGGACTAACGAGCGGCCCGTTAGTGTGATAAACCACCACTCTGTACTGAGCGCCTGGAGTCAGGCTGGTGATGATGTCACTGGTGATATTCTCCTATGAGAGAGAAGAGAGCAGGTCACATGTTTACTGCTGTTCTGACAATTAGATTTCTTCCCTCAAATCATGCAGTCCTAACTTACATGATGTAACATTACACATTTGTCGTGTAAATACATGTATGTCCCCTCTGAGCAGCATTAAACAGTCTGAGTAAAGAAACATTAAGCATTTGACATAAAAGACAACAGATACATTTAAAAAAAATCAGGGTGAATAATTCGTTTGGGCACCTCGGAGCAGTAGGTGTTCTCCATGCGCTGGCTGATACTGGGCCTCAGGCAGGTGAGCGACAGCACCGAGATCAGACTGCCGTTATATCTGTGAGCCGACGGAGCCCAGGACACAGCGGCCGTGCTGGAGTCCAGCATCTTCACACTGACCGCCTGCGGACGCTCCTGCGGCTGCTCCATCCACTCGCCCGACGGACCTACAACACACACACACACACGCGTGACCTCTGCACCCTCTGTAGGCTATACGACATATATATGAGGTCGATAAGGGTCATACTGAGGTAGAAGGTGAATCCGGTGTCGGCCGAACTCTCTCGGGCCTCGCAGTCTCCAGACGAGCTGAGCGTTGTGACGTGAACCCGATACGTTCCTGCTTCCGACAGTTCGGTGTAGAACTCATGAGTGTTTTCATCAACCGTGGCTGTTTCGGTGGAGTTTCCTGCTCAAACCATCAGGAGAAGAACAGAGATGTGTTTCCATAAATGTTGGAGGTAAATATAAAAAATCTGCATAAAAATCTATCTAATCACTAGCAAAGCCTAAAAACTAGCCAAGGACATGTTAGCAATATGCTAGAAGATGCTAACAACATGCTAAGAATGTGCTAAATCATGCTAGCAACATGTTAAAACATGCTAAGATCATGCTAACAATGTGCTAAAACACACTGGAAATATGCAAGCAGTGTGCTAAAACAAGCTAGCAATGTGCTAATTCATGGTAGAAACATGTTGAATAATGCTAGAAACATGCTAACAATGTGCTAATCCACATTAGCAATGTGCTAATACATGCTAAAACATTCTAATTCATGTTAGCAACATGTTAAAACATGCTAATTCATGCTAGCAACATGTTAAAATGTGCTAGGACCATGCTAGCAATGTGTTAAAACATGTTAAGTTCATGCTAGCAAAATGCTAAAACACATTGGAAATATGCAAGTGGCGTGCTACAACATGCTAGCAATGTGCTTGTTCATGCTAGAAACATGCTAACAATGTGTTAAATCGTGTTAGCAACATGTTAGGATCATGCTAGCAATTTGTTGCAAAACATATTAACAATGTAGTAAAACATGCTAGAAATTATCTTTCAGAAATCATTCTAATATGCTGATTTGCTGCTCAGGAAACATTTATGTTCATTATCAATGTTGACCTCTTTCAAAAACATTCCAAAGCTTTGACCGATAACAGTGTAAAAGTGAAGCTGTTTAATTGTTAATTCACAAAAGCACAAGATTATTCGCACCGTCGCGGTAGATGTAGATGTTAAACCCGTCGAATGAGGTGGGCGGCCGCGGCGGAGACCAGCGCAGCTCCAGCAGGATGGGCGACAGCGGCATGGGCGTCACCCTGGGTTCAAAGTTCACATCCATGGCTGAACCCGGTTCATTAGAGTCCTCATATTCTGGAACCAATGCGTTGACAAACTCCTCCTCCTCCTCTGCAGTGGGGGCGGGGCTTCCCGTTGGCTCCTCCCACAGCGTCTCAGTGCTGTTCTCACGCGCGGGTTCAGCTGTGCTGCTGTCGGCGGCGGTGACGGACTCGTTCAGAGACGTCTGGGTAACGTCGATCTCCTCAGGATCTGCCTCTTCCTGTTCTTCAGTTGAAGGGACGTCACGTGCCCTGCGGAGGAATGATGCATTCTGGGATGCCTTCAGAACGGCCCCGTGCAGGTCAGTTCCAGGCGTTCCTCGGCCGCTGAGGGGGATGATTTTGAGCGACACGTTGAGAGGAGGGTTTGGGACTGCAGACGGAACATAATGTTAGATGTTAAAGTTAACAAACATATAATCTAATTTATTTCTAATACATATTTTCAAAATTGTATTCTTAAGCACATTTTATTTTTAGATTAAATAAAAAGTATAAATTATAAAAATTATAATTATAAAAATTATATAATTATATAAATTATAAAAAAAGAATAAATTAAAGTTAGTATATAGAATATAAAATTAATTTAAATAAATAAAAATAATAAAATTAAATTATTTTTAATTATTGAAGAAAAATATTAAATTATATTTCAAATACATATTTTGAATATGACAATATTTTAATGCACATTTTATTTTTTTAAAGGTTTTTTGTGATTGTCATTATTTTTGAGAAAAATAAAATAAGAAAAATAAAAAATTAAAATATTAAAAACATTAATTTACATAAAATTACTTTTAAGAAAACCATTTGAGAAGAAATTTTATTTCATATACATTTTTTTTGTAATTGCTATTATTTTCAAAAGTTACTGTAATACAGTCATTTATTTAAGTTATTTATTTTTATTTATTTATTGACATCAGCTTAAATCAAAGGTACAAGAAATGTTCCCATAATGTAAAATGTTATTCTTAATAAAATCATCACAGTACTGAGACTAGTTTTTTCTTTCACATTACAGTAATGAGAGTTTGTGGGTAATAATGTCATTAAAATAACTGGTAAAATTTTTCCTCACTCATTAGTCTGGACGGGTTTGGTTAATTAGCGTCTTGCTGTGAATCCGGAGAGATTTCGTCAATAATTAACGGCTCAGACGAGGTTCACCACAGCTCATGACCTCATCCAGTCGTTCCAGTGCTAATTAAAGGTCATGTGACGGCGGGTCGTACCGGTGCGGTGCTGACGGGGCTCGTGGAGGATCTGGCTGCGGCTGACCAGCGAGCTCCTGTTGACCGTGGCCTCTGAGATCAGCTGGAAGGTGATGTTGGTGTAACACGTGCCCGACAGCCAGTGCTTGAAGACCGTTTTCCCTTTGTGGAAATCTGCAGCGACAGAGAGCGTGATGATGATGATGATGATGATGATGTGTCAGTATGAAGACACATGAGGACACACAGAACCGCACCTTTATACAGCATGTAGCGCTGCTGACGGCCCTCCGTGAAGCTGATGTTCACTCTGGTGTAGATGTTCCTGTCCGGAGAACGGATCTGAAACACCACGCCGGTCTCCGGAGACGGACCGTAATCAGACATCTCAACGCTGTCTAGAGGAAGAGGCTCTGAACACACACACACACACACACACACACACACTGGAGAAGCTGCACAGGAGACTGAAGAATCAATGGCATCTCTTTGTTATAAGACTGAAGCCACTTTGCTCTTGCTAAAAACTCTCATTAAAAATATAATCGTTTAAAATTTGTGGACAGTATGACCAAAATCTTAAATCATGGTGTAAGTCAGGTTATACCGTGGTAGCAGTATTACACTATAATTATTCTTAGCTTGGAATTCAACCCAAATTTTATATTTATTAATGTTTTAATTTTATTTATGAATTATTACTGCCTATTTTAATTAATTTGTTATTATTATTTTTACTCAATTATTTATAAATGTTTATTATTTATTAATTATTATTATTGCCTATTTTAATTATTATTATTTATTTATTTATTTACTAATTTATTTACAATTTACAAATGTTTTCTTTTTATTTGTTAATTATTAATGCCTATTTTAATTAATTTCTTATCATTTATTATTATTTTGATTATGAATTTACTAATTTATAAATGTTTTTTTTATTAATTATTAATGCCTATTTTAATTAATTAATTAATTAATTTATTATTACTATTATGGTTATTTATTTACTAATTTATTTATAAATGTTTTATGTTTATTAATCAATATTGCATATTTTAACCATTTATTATTTTTTATATTAATTTAGATATTAATTCACACGTTTCATATATTTATTATTACTACCTTTTTAATTAATGTGTCTATTTTAATTAATGTATAATTATTGTTATTATTATTTTTACTAAATGTATTTATAATGTTTTTGTTATTAATTATTTTTATTATTGCCTATTTTATTATTTAATAACTAATTTATTTTTAATGTTTTTATTTGTATTTATTAATTATTAATGCCTATTTTAATTAATTAATTTCTCATTTATTATTTTCATATATTAATTAATTTCTATATGTTTTGTTCTGATTGATTACATTGACTGCTGTCTTACTGGTCAGCACAGGGACGGTTCTGACCGCTCTGGATCCGCTGCTGTCGTTCCCGAGCATCAGACTGACGGAGTAACACAGGCCGTGGTACGAGGCGTTGAACTGGAGCGGCCGCGGAAGCGTCTGACCGTCGGCGGGTCTGGGGAATAACAGCGTGTGCGTGCGCGGCTCTCCGGACACCCGCACCGCGTACACGGACACGTCCGGCCTCACGTCATCAGCGTCCAGCGACATCAGCATCCGCTCGTCATCCAGTAACGTTACCTGGAAGGGAGCCGCGCTCTGAGAGGAAGAGGAAGAACGACCGGATGAGTCAGGCGCGCATCGATCTGCTTCATTCTGCTATAAACAATCAATACAAACCAGATCAGCATGATCACGTCATTAATAACGACTGGAAGGATGGATAATGGGAAGTGAACACTTAAACACAAATAATCACAAATGACATTTCAAGCTCCCAGCTCCCAGAATTACTCTGTCTTTCATGAAGATTTTCTACCAAAGTCAGCACAGAAAAATGAAAACTGAAGATTCTGTCTGGACCTGCTGAAGATCCTCCTGCAGAAATGACCAATATTCCCTTTATCATGTGTGTTCGAAGATTCGATATGAGAGGAAGAGAGTCAGAGGACATATGAGAAGATTATTACCTGCACACACACACACTTCCCTGAAGGAAACAGACCAATCACAGTTCAGCATGCAAATATGAGCATCACTGTCTGTTACATTTGAAACGTTAAACACTCCATCAGTGGAATTCAAAAGAGAATTAAAAAAAAAACGATTTAAACATTTAAAACCAAAACTATAAAACCCAAGTCTGTACCGCACACATATGTTAGCAATATGCTAAATCATGCTAGCAACATGTTAAACACGCTAATTCATGTTAACAATGTGCTAATACATGCTAGCAACATGCTAATCCATGCTAGCAATGTGCTAAAACACATTGGAAATACGCAAGCATTGTGCTAAAATATGCTAGCAATGTGCTAATTCATGTTAAAAACATGCTAAGAATATGTTAAATCATGTTAGCAACATGCTAAAACATGTTAATTCATATTAGCAATGTGCTATTTCATGCTAGCAACATGTTAAAACATACTAAGATCATGCTAGCAATGTGCTAAAACACATTGGAAATATGAAAGCATTGTGCTAAAATATGCTAGCAATGTGCTAATTCATGCTTGAAACATGTTAACAATGTGCTAATTCATGTTAAAACATGTTGCTGACTGTCTGTTACATTTGAATGCTGAACATTCCATCAGTGGAAGTCAAAGGAGAATACTGCACACATACCGCACACATATGTTAGCAATATGCTAAAAGATGTAAGACACATGCTAAGACTGTGTTAATACATACTAGCAACATGGTAATTCATGCTTGCAACATGTTGCCGCTGCTAGGCTGTTGACTGGCAGCAAAAAATTTGATCGCATTACTCCCATCTTGACGTCTCTGCGCTGGCTTCCGGTTAAATCAAGAATAGAGTTCAAAATTTTAGTTTTCGTTTATAAAAGTTTACATGGCTTAGCTCCAGATTACCTTTCCGTTTTGGTACTCCCTCATAACCCAGTTAGGTCACTTAGGTCAGGGGATCTTGGATTACTCTCTGTGTGCAGGACTAAGCTAAAACATAGAGGGGACAGAGCCTTTGCAAAGGCTGGCCCCAAACTATGGAACGGCCTACCAATGTCAATTCGAACAGTACCATCTCTTTCCATGTTTAAATCAAAGCTTAAATCTTATTTTTTATCTACGGTGTTTAACAACAAATGAATTTTATTGTGTGTATTTTACTCTGCTGTTTGAAGTTTTTCTTTTTATGTGTTGTTTCTAATGTACAGCACTTTGGTCAACCTTGTGGTTGTTTTAATATGTGCTTTATAACTAACTAACTAACTTAAAACATGCTTGGATCATGCTAGCAATGTGTTAAAACACATTGGAAATTCGCAAGCAGTGTGCTAAAACATGCTAGCAATGTGCTAATTCATGATAGCAACATGTTAAAACATGCTAATTCAAGTTAACAATGTGCTAATACATGTTAGCAATATGTTAATTCATGTTAACAATGTGCTAATTCATGCTATAAACATGCTAATTCATGCTAGAAACATGATAATAATGTGCTAAATCATGCTTGTAACATGTTAAAACATGCTTGGATCATGTTAGCAATGTGTTAAAAAATACTAGGATCATGCTAGCAACATGCTAAAACATGCTAATTCAAGTTAACAATGTTCTAATACATGCTAGCAACATGTTAATTCAAGTTAACAATGTTCTAATACATGCTAGAAACATGATAAAACATGTTAAAATCATGCTAACAATGTGCTAAATCATGCTAGAAACATGTTAACAATGTGCTAATTCATTGTCTGTAACAGACAGTGATGCTCTTATTTGCATACTGAACTGTGATTGGTCCTTCTTCCCAGACTAAACCCTAAACACATCTCACATTGTTATGTTGCTGGTTAGGGTCAATTAGGGGTTTAGATTTCAAATCCAAACTAGAATATCAGTATTGAACGCTTTACACAATATTTACTCAAAACAGTCGGACAGGACTATCAACTATCTGTCAGGGTATTACAGAAGCACAGCAGCAGTCGAGGGATGTGTCTGACTGACCACATCTGTGGCATTTAATGTCTGCAAAACAGCAATCAGAAAAAGGTGAAGAATCTCCACGAATGAATGTGGGATTAAAGATGGAAACCCTGTGATCTGCAAAGGCATTTCCTCCTGCTGAAGGTTATCAGACATCTGTCTCTGTCTCTCTCTCTCTCTGTCTCACTGCTGATGGACGATAAATCTGTCGATGAGCTTCAGGCTCCTAATGAAAGAAGCTCTGATGGAGAGACTGATCTCAGTTCACACTGAAACCAGAGATCTTCTTCAACTGAAGTGAGCTGAATAATGACTCTCTGCTTTACAGCTGAATTTGTCCCATATTTGATGAAGTCTGCAACGTTGATTATTGTAAAGCTCTTTTGAAACGATCTGTACTGTATGAAGCGCTGTAGAAATTATATTATATATTAAATCATCTGAATCAAATCTCATCGACACAGATTGAATCTGTGCCTCGTTTTCTTTACCACACATTCTGGTTGTTGACTTTGCAGGATGTTAAAATTCATTTGTTAGATCTAATGAAATGCACATAAAATCTGCATATTCAAAAACAAGATGACAAGCGCAGAGCCATGATGAACTCATGAATATTCAAAAGCTCTTGGGATGCTGACATTAATATTCGTTGTTCTTTTGGACTGTAAAACTGACCGTCTGGAAACTCACCGATCTACAGCAGCATCAGCAGGACGCTCGTGAATACATCAGAAACATCTCAGTGAAACTCGTCACCAATTCCTGTTTTTATGGAATATTTCAGTGTTTATTCTAAATGATTTATCGGTGCACATCATTATTGTGTTAAATTCATGTTCTGGTAATCTTGAATCAGAATATCTTGCAGCATCTCTTCTCTGATGACGAGGGCGGGGCAACCTGTCACTCACATGAGATCCACCAATAGCAAACCACAACCATCCAATCAATTCCCCACAGAGAAAATCAAGCCCCGCCCTACATTTGTTCTTGTTTGAGAAGCCGTTTCACTCAGATATATGGCACAATAGAGAAGAAAAGACCAGCACAGCTTCCCTTTCATGACCACTTTAACACCATTGCTCTCTCAGACACACACACACACACACACACACTCACACACACACAGATGAATGAAGGTCTCACACTGAATGTCAGAGGCCGTCAGACTCACACATCTGCTCACATTATCATGTAAACGGCGGATCTGAGCCGCACAGAGACACGAGAACATCACAACATCTTGCTTCT
Organism: Hypophthalmichthys nobilis; assembly: GCA_037950665.1. NCBI lineage: Eukaryota > Metazoa > Chordata > Actinopteri > Cypriniformes > Xenocyprididae > Hypophthalmichthys > Hypophthalmichthys nobilis. The sequence goes on from CM075489.1 coordinate 218,787, forward strand.
GTCAGTAACGAGAGGAAGAGCAGCAGGAGGATGAGGATGAGGAGGCTGTAACGATGAAGATGAAGCTAAAGCTCGGGATTATCTGTGCCTTTAATCCTTCAGAAAGTCAAAGACACTCATAATCTTGCTTTTAATGGCTGAACCCAGTGTGCTTTTGTGTTCCGGAGAGATGAAGCTCTCAAGATTAACAGCCCATATAAACCCATTTGTGCTTCTGCACTCTTAAATATAAAGGTTTGTTATTGGCGTCAGTGGTTCCATGAAGATCCCTTAACATCTTTCCACTGCACAAAAGGTTCTTTATAGCAGATAAAGATTTTAAAATGTTCTTCATACTAAGAAAATAATAGATATTTTAGAACCTTTTGTACGGTGGAAATGTTTTATGGTTTTAGAGGAACGTGACAGACGCACACGGTTCCTGATGGAGGAACTCAAGCTCATTCTGCTGACCAGCCCTTTCAGGTGCTTTAATTACAAGTGTGGAGAGATGTTCCTCTGGCATTTAATTAAAAGTAAACACACTGGCATGTTCAGTGCAGCGTGAGGACGGTCAGACCGCAGCCGCCCCGCCGCTCGCCCAGGAAACACAACAAAGAGCCCACGCTGGCAGCTCGGACGCCCACGGTCACGCTCAATGGAGGACCGATTCCAAACACTCATAAACCCCTCCCACTGCAACCACAGGAGGCCCAGACCCGCCCACAGACCGCTGACTCGGCCAATCGAGTGCTCCGCCCACTCCAGAGGAGCGTCTGATTGGCAGCTCTGACTCAGCAGGGATTTTGGGCTCTTTTGAGAGTCTCTGAACAGGAAAACATAAACCCAAAAAAACTGCAAAATCAGTCTAAAGAGAATAATAAAATTAGAATATAATAGATTATCAAATATATTAAATAAGATTACATTTTACGACCATTAAGATGTTTTGCACAATGACATCTTTTAATGACAATAAACACTTGCCCTAAAATCTCATTATTGTGATATAAAAAAATCTGAAAACAGTTGTGCTGGTTAATATTTTTGTTGAAACTGTGATACATTTTACTTTTCAGGATTCTTTGATAAATAGAAAGTTCAAAAGAACAGAATTTATTTGAAATAGAATCTTTTGAATAGAATCATTATAAATGTCTTTACTGTCACTTTTGATCAATTTAATGCGTCCTTGATGAATAAAAGTATTAATTTCTTTCCAAAAAACATCTTATTTAATCCAAATATCTGAACAATATTATGTTTTTAAAATAGTGTTTATAATTAATATTTAAATGTTTTTAAATAATATTTTTGTTGAGAATTTGTCATGAAAATAATGTAAACGCATAAAAAAAAAGAAGCATAATGATCCTAAAAATAGGCCAAATATAATTTCTTATTTCTTTCTTTTGTTTTGAGTTTTCAGGTTTCCCAAGTTCTTCTATGAAGGGTCCGTTCAGGAACATTAGATGTGTGTCTGTGAGAAACATGTGAGCGCTGAGACTCATGGGAAACTATAAAACATGCCGCATGTACAGCGGCCCGAGTATCAGCTCCGCGGAATCGATTTCAAGCGTCTCCAGTCGAGATACAAGAGTCTTTGTGTTAAAGGAGAGAGACGGAGCGCTCATGTGTTCCTCATACATGACGTCTATTGAGTGAGAGTCATGTGACCAACACTGTAGACACGATACATCACAAACCAATCGATATCATTTCATCATGTACTGTCATCTAATACATACAGTGTTGTTTAATTCACTAGCGGTGGAAAGAAACATCACAGTAACAGAACATCACAATACTATGGTAGCTTGTTTAAAAGTCGTAATTGTGACTTTTTTCTCAGAATTGAGTTTATATCTCACAATTCAGACTTTATAACTCACAATCTTACATTTATATCTCTCAATTCTGAGGAAATAGAGTTATAGAGTATTACAAGTTATAGAGTATATAAACACAATTACTTGTTATAGAGTATATAAACTCACAATTATGATATGTAAACAATTACGAGTTATAGAGTATATAAACACGCAATTACAAGTTATAGAGTATATAAACTCAGAATTATAAGATATAACCTCGCAATTACTAGTTATAGAGTATATAAACACGCAATTACGAGTTATAGAGTATATAAACTCGCAATTATGAGTTATAGAGTATATAAACTCAGAATTATAAGATATAACCTCGCAATTACTAGTTATAGAGTATATAAACACGCAATTACGAGTTATAGAGTATATAAACTCGCAATTATGAGTTATAGAGTATATAAACTCAGAATTATAAGATAAAACCTCGCAATTACTAGTTATAGAGTATATAAACTCACAATTATGATATATAAACACAATTACGAGTTACAGAATATATAAACTCGCAATTATAAGATATAGAGTATATAAACTCACAATTATGATATATAAACACAATTACGAGTTACAGAATATATAAACTCGCAATTATAAGATATAGAGTATATAAACTCACAATTATGATATATAAACACAATTACGAGTTATAGAATATATAAACTCGCAATTATAAGATATAAACTTGCAATTACAAGTTATAGAGTATATAAACTCGCAATTACGAGTTACAGAGTATATAAACTCGCAATTATGAGTTATAGAGTATATAAACTCGCAATTACAAGATTTTTTTTGTGAGATATAAATTGCACTTGCAATTGCAGTTATAAAGTCTGAATTGCAAGATAAAAAGTCATGAGAGCTGCATGGAGATGCCATGTACTAAATGAGTGAAACACAGCAGCTGAGCGCGTTTGTTCATTGAGTCGCAGTGGTTTTGCAGCATCAGTGGCAGTAAATGAGGCGTGCGAATGCGATGGGATTCTCCAGTGAAAGCCGGAGTCTGTGCCAGCCTTCATCTCAACACACTGAGGGTCATGTACGCCACGGCCCAGACGCGCTCAATGGCCGTCCTGTGTCTTCATGAATGATGACAAAGAGCGTCAATGAGGCCAGACCCACATTCACCGGCTGAAGGGGCTTTTCAAGCTCGTCCGTGTTTCACTGCTTTAGAATATCAGGCAACTAGACCTATAACACACTTACACTGTAAACAGTGATGATGTAAACTTGCCTGAAGGTCTGTTTAATAGAGATTCCAGCTAAACTCCTGATCTCACTGGTGTTTTCCGCTCTGACAGTAAAGACATTCTGACTGCTGCTGATGGAGCGTTTATGTGATGAGCAGCGAATCACTGATGGTTCATGTATTATGGATTGATGGATGAAAGAGGAGCGTTTCAGATCCAGACACACGCACGTGCTCCGTTTAAAGTGAACAACTAAAGCCACGATCTTCATCTGCATCCGTCTGATGTACACGAGCACCTCAGATCACTTTTACAGCACCTTGAGTCTCATAATCCAGTGCCTGGTTAAAATAACTAGTAGCTCAAAGCTTCAGAGCAGCATTAACTTTTCATGTGCTGAAACTTCAATGAAATGTAAAGTGCATGAACGTGCTGTCATCTTAAACAAATTCAAGACATTTCCACTGAGGTTTAAGAGCGATTTATCTCGACAACTAGAATTACGACTATTCATATGAAGTTCATAACTGGAGCAAGGATAAAATCCAATTAAATCTCTATGGAACCACACAGATTCGCCACAGACTCACATTAGAACAGAGCAAAAGCTTGTGTGATAGCATGGCAACCATTGCTAGGCACTGGCCAGTGATGTTTTAAGGCGGAGCTTAATGAAGAGTTGTTCATGCACTAACACTCAGTTCAACTCGAGTCGATTCCAAGAATCAGAATCGATTCCAAAAATGTTTGAATCGAACAGTCTTACCCATCATTACTGATATGCTGTTAAAAACCAGATGTTTTCTAAAAACATTGTTGTAGGATGATCAGATATGTGTTATTCTGAGCTCATTAAAACCCTGAGGAGCATCACTGAAGATCATCAGTCTGACGGTCTGTGATTATTGATGGCTGACTAACACACACACACACATTCCTGCAGACTTCCACTGAAACATTACTCTAAATAAGCTTTAAGCCATATATAACATGTTTAATGATACTAATAATATCCCAATAAAATAGCATAATAATAATAATAATAACATCCAAATAAACGACTGATAATAATATATACCATATTGCTATTATTAATATCATTATTATTACAGAATATATGTTTAATTTCCTGTGCAGCAGTAACAGTGAGTGAAAGCCGACTGATGCTTCACACACACACACACACACACACACACACACACACACGTTCTGTGTGACCCAGTTTCGCCTGCAGGAATATTGTAGCAGATTCTGATCGTGTAACTCGCATCAGTTCCTGCTGATATCCGACACACACACACACACACACACAAATCTAGACACGAGCTGATTTAATGACGCGCGAGTGTAATTAACGCTTCACATTACTGTTCATTTACATATATTAAAAGAATACACGCACCTGAATGATGAAGATGATGATGATGATGATGATGAAGCATAGCGATAAAACCCAGCGGAGAGCAGGACTCATGTTCGGTCGGGAATCAATCGGACCCTTTGATTCTCAGCGTAGCACATCCGAACAATAGCGAGTGGTCGAACTGCGATCGGACCTGGCTCCGAACCGAGCCGAACATGAACGAGTGAAGCTTCTTCCGTCAGAGCGCGTGTGCTCCGTCCATCTGCCGCCGGCCTCGGTTCTGTGTGCTCGGTATCGGGTGTGTGGTTCGGCTCTGCGGGACGGATGAATGATGGAGACGCGCGGAGGCTCTAATGAAGCGCAGCAGCGGGTTTCTGTCTCTCGGGGCGCGTCTCAAATCCTCCGGCGCTCCCTGATTCTGACCGTGCGTCGCGCGCCAGTGACGCTCACACGCTGTCTTCTATCTAGGCAGATGAGCAGGATTTGAGACACGGCCATCTGTCGCCCCGCCCTGAATCTCAGAACACAAGAAGACTGAATCTCATCACATGAACAGATCTGTTTTACATCATCCTCATGCTACCTCATATTTATACACTAATAACAGTTACTGAATGATCATGTTCAATATCATAGACTGTGGTCTGTTCTGTGTTGCGCATGAAATATTGCACTATTAATACATATACTGTATAATGACAATTAGGCTATACCAAATCATTTTTTAATAGTACATTTTGTCTGCAGATTTAATTTCCTTAAATCATCAATCGATCGATCAATCAATCAATCAATCTATCTATAAGTTTCGTAATGATACACCAATGCATTCGTAAAATATAGCATTTTACAAAAAAAATTAAAACACCTAAAATGGCCGACATGGGAAAATTAGATATTGTTAATCTAAAGATTTGTAATTTTTGGTCAAACTGTTCAGAAGTTATAAGCAAAAATAGCCATTTTTTTCATATCTCCTGACCACTAGGTGGCACTGTGCCGAAACTGTGCAGGTACCCTCAGGTCATTCTTGTCATAACACACAAAATTTGGTTAGAAAACACTAGAGAGTTGCAGAGTTATAGCCTCACGTCCACTTTGATGTGTACTTCGGATTCGTTTGCGTGTTATTTGAAACTAATCAGCTTGAATTCCGTTACTTTTTGTCGACATTGACTGAAGATGATCTGATTCTATTTTCATGAAAATCGCAGCAATGGTCTCCCAGCAAACATTTGAACGTTTAATGGCCGCTGAAAAGACGTCCCCCCGACACGTCCCGTCATGGTTGAAAAATAGTCCCAATATGAAATTTGAAAGGATGTCTTTATGTTATCTTATTAATTAATTAATTATATATTGAACTACAGGTAGCTAAAAGTCAAAGTAACAGTTATACCTGCAACCCCAGAGAATTGTAGACATGTTCAAACGTGTCTGAAATCATTTTTCGGAAATGTTCTGTGTTACATATTTTTACCGGTTTATGCCGTCCTACCGCGAATATTTTTGGCCAGGGACACGACGTTGCCGTCGGACCAATGTTTGCTGGACTAGGAGAAGATAAAAAAAAATATGTTAAAAAGTATAGGAATGACATTATAGGGTGAATTCTTGATTCAAGGAATCAGAGGAAAAATTATTTTGTTTCTAGCCCTTACGGTTCAAAAGTTATTAGCATAAACATTTGTGCAACTTTGGACAGTTGGTGGCGCTAGAGGGTTTGAGTTAGAGACTTCAAATTGGCTTTGGTTAATGTTCAGACTGTCCTCTATCTGTGTGCCAAATTTCAAAACTTTCCCGCAAGCGGTTCTATGGGCGGCCATAGAAGACAACAACAACAACAACAACAACACCAGCGGACACAAAACGCGCATGCGCACCGTCGGTCCCTAATTAAACCTTATAAAAGAGTCGTATGAACAACACGGAATTAATACAACCAGTTTTAAACAATAACTGAGTCATTAGAGACATTATCCATCTCTGATTAGCCTTCACAAGCAGCAGTTGTGTTTGTTTTACACTCATATCGCTCATAATGAAGTGTTTTGATTATGATTCATAGTCAGACAGATGAGAGAATGCTGCCTCTTAACAGCAACACAGCCGCTGGCCAATCACCATCGAGCTTCCTCTTTTCTTTTTTTCCTCAGATGAGAGCTGCTCTGTGATTGGCTGATGAGCTTCACCACGGTGATGGAATGTGGACAAAGGGTTTCCCTGATGAGCAACAGCAGCGACCACGTGATCTCAGGGTCGATTCTCGCTAGAGCCTCTGAAATCAGGAACTGATAATCAAAATGGAGAAATAAACCGCTGGAAACTAGATACACTATTGTGAAATGTGATATTAATATTTAATACTGATCGTGTGTGTTTGTAGCATCAGCTGCGATAAATCTGATGATGGCTGTCTGTCTCACAGGCGCGTGTCGCCCTCTAGTGGTCTAATGTAAGAATCACCTTCACAGGATCAGTTCGCAGGGGTTTTCAAACTGGGGTTCGGAGACCCAAGGGGCGTCAGTGGTGTGTAGAAGGAGGATATGTAAATATAGCTGTGTACATTTTCATTCCAGGTAAAACGGTATACAACACGTCTAACAAGTTGTGTGCTGTATAAATGTGTGTGTGTGTGTGTGAGAGAGAGAGAGAGAGAGAGAGAGTGTGTGTGAGAGAGAGAGAGAGAGAGAGAGAGAGTGTGTGTGTCGTCCAGCAGGTGTCGCTGTTGAGTCGCTGTTGATCTGCTGTGTGATGCGGGTCTGTGGGCGGATCCATCAGTCTTTAAACACACACACACACACACACACACACACTCTCTCTCTCTCTCTCTCTGTCAGTGAATGTCTGAGCTCTCTCACACATCCACATCATCTGATCGGACCGGACTCGAGTGTTTCTCACGGTGAGTACACACTTTCTCTTCTCACATTACAGCAAGTTTAAAAACAGTGCAGAACAAGCAGCAGCCTGAAGACAACATCACCACATTCATGTCATGTCATCATAATGAGCAGCGTTATGATGGAAGGTTATAATTATATCTGATGATCTGAGCTTTATAAGGTGCGTTGATGATTGTGATGAATGTGTGTGTGTGTGTGTGTGAGAGAGAGAGAGATGGAGAAAGAGCTGAAATTTGAGTGTGTCATTGGTAAAGGTCAGTTCTGACCCGCTTCTGCATTTGTCCATGAATCTTTATCGCATTAAAAGCTTTTGAACAGTGAATCTAATGAATCTCAGGAGAGTCTGAGTTCTGACCAACCCATGATTCTGTTCAGCCAGTGTTATTGTAGCCTACTATTATAGTTTTTATTAATATTTCAAATTATCTTCTATGTTTATACTTTCAGTTTTCATTATGTTTATGTTGTTTTTTATTATTTATTTCATTTCATTATTTCATTTTTATTTAAGCTTTAGTTATTTTAGTACTTCAAGATGTGTGTTTAAGCGTGTGTGTGTGTGTGTGTATTTAAACACTGCAAAAAATGCTTTTCTTATTTAGTTTTTTTTTTCTTGTTTCCAGTCCAAATATCCAATATTTTTTTGATTTTAAAAAAATCAGAATGAAGTGAGTTTTTGCTTAAAACAAGCACAATTATCTGCCAATGGGGTAAAACAAATAATCTTGTATCTGTTTGGGACAGAAACAAGATTTCAAACAGAAATAAGATTATTTTTCTCACCCCATTGTCAGATAATTGTGCTTGTTTTAAGCAAAAACTCACTTCATTTAGATTTTTTTACCCCCAGAAAACAAGAAAAAATGTAATTTTACTTATCTAGTAAAAGCATCTGGATTTAAGAATTTTTAGATATGTGGACTGGAAACAAGACAAAAATACTAAATAAGAAAAGCATTTTTTGCAGTGAAAATATATGTCTATATAGTTTTAATTCATTTTTATTTCAGTTTAGTTAAACTAAATGAAATTGAGAAGTGTTTCCTTGGAAGCTGAAATAAAATAAGTTAAATTTTTCATGTAATATTTACATTTTATTTCAGCTTTATTTACAAATTAACAAAAAATGTTTTAATAGTTTTCGTTAATGATAATCACCCTGTGCACAACATCAGCAAAGGAAAATATCTTCTAATGTTTTACTAACATTCCAGTTAAGTCCAGTTTAAAAACGTTTCTTGGTCATGTGAACGTTAAGGAAATTGTATCATTCTTCAAGCATTATGGGAACGTTACTTTTGAATGTTCTCTGAACGTTCTGAAACAAGTAGAAACGTTTAAAAAACGTTTGATTCAGAGAAGTTCGACAAACGTTCTTCAGTCATGTGATCTTGATATCGTCTGGGAATCAAACACGTGATCTTCACATTGTTCATGTCACGTTCTTCCTCAGTGTTTCTGTCTTGTTTTCCAGCACAAATATCTAAACATTCTTAAATCAAGATACATTTACTGGAGAAGAGAAATGACTGAAGATATTAAGACTTGTTTTCTGAAAAATTCATCAAAATGAAGTGAGTGTGTGCTTAAAACAAGAACAAATATCTGCCAATAGAGTCAGAAAATCATCTTAATTCAAAAGGAAAAAAGTTTATTTTGGCAGATTTTTGTTCTTGTTTTAACTCTCTTCATTTTGATGAATCTTTGTTAATATCTTCAGTCATTTTTCTTCTCCAGTAAATGTATCTTGATTTAAGAATGTTTAGATATTTGTGCTGGAAAACAAGACAGAAACACTGAGGAAGAACGTCATTTTATCAGTGTTGTTGTATGAATGTCTTCATCATGTGTCAAACGCTCATAAACAGCCACACAGAGATGAAATATTTCATAACAGATCACATATTTCTGTGTTTAGTTCTGGTAAATGATCCTGGATTAAACGGATCGTTTATACTGAAGATCTGCTATTTTACATCTGTTTCAGGTGGAGATGACGGCGTCGCCACGGTGACTCTATCAGCTCTGTGATTGGCCCGTTCTGCTTGTGTTGTCATGGCGAAGAGTCCAGAGGTGAAGCTGGCCGTGTTCGGCAGAGCAGGAGTGGGGAAGTCAGGTGAGAGTCAGAAACAATTTGCTGATAAATGAACAAATATGGTATGATCTGCACAACCTGAAGATATCTCCTGCTGTCGTCTGATCATCTCATCACATGATGTGATTTGTGTGTTCGTACTGGATGAGAACTGCTGACTCATCTGAAGACGTTCGGCTGAAACAAAACCAGAGAATCGAGAGTCATAAACAAGACGGATTACAGTCAGAACACTGTGTGCTGAAACACTTCAGAAACAGAGGAATGAGTTTAACATTACTGTGAACAGAAGTGTGTGTTTGTGTCACACTCATACCTGTACAGTATGAATGGTTTGGCAGGTGCCATGGCAACCGTATCCAGTTCGTTAGCCAATCAGTGAGCTTCAAATATCTTCAGTCATTTTGCCTCTCCAGTAACATTGAGATATTTGTGCTGAAAAACAAGACAGAAATACTGAGGAAGAACATTTTTTGCAGTGTTGGACTGTGCTGGAATGAGAGTCTGCATTATTACTAGCTTTTTTTGGGTCTGACTGTGTTATTTTAAGCACCATTTTAGGGCGGTTTTATCTGAAATGAATTACCGCGAGCATCATTCACATTTCTGCATTAACTGCGAGTGCAGTTCAGGTCAGTCCGAGTCTTTATGGGTTGAAGAGCTCGGGAAAAATGTGATTGTTTGTGTTACGCTGGTTAATCTGTCCTGAAGACGTGATGAAGAAGCTGCTGAGGAGCGATTCACACTGAACCAGCAGACCACCAGAAGAGACTTCATACATATCAGGAGACTGACACACACACACACACACACACACACACTTGTATATATGGTTTGTGGGGACTCTCCATAGACGTAATGGTTTTTATACTGTACAAACTGTACATTCTCTCCCCCTACACTAACCCTACCCCTAAACCTACCCATCACAGAAAACTGTCTGCATTTTTACAATTTTAATAAAACATTGTTTATTATCTTTTTAAAGCTATTTTAAATTGGAGGACTAGTGAAATGTCCTCATAAAACATGTTAACGTTGTAATACCCATGTCATTATACACATTTGTGTCCTCATAAACTATATATACAATAATACACACCACACACTCACTCACACACACTCTCTCTCACACACACACACTCTCTCTCACACACACACACACACACCACACACTCACTCACACACACTCTCTCACACACACACACACACACCACACACTCACTCACACACACTCTCTCTCTCACACACACACACACACCACACACTCACTCACACTCACACACACACACACTCTCTCACACACACACACACCACACACTCACTCACACACAAACACATCACACACACACACTCACACACAAACAAACACAACACACACTCACTCACAAACACTCATACACTCATTCACACACACTCATACACAAACACATCACACACACACACACTCAAATGAACGTCACACAGAGACAAAAGCAGAGCGAAGCATTTCAAAACGAATCCATTATGTTGTTATTCACGTCAGCGGCTGACATCTCGTGCAGGAAATTGAACGTCTGAGCAGCAGTGAAATTAGTGATGGGAGATGACATTTTCAGCAGTGTTCTTTGACATGAGGACACACTAAAGATAACGCGTGATGAACCCGCAGAGCTTCAGGTTCTGATTTAATAAATGTGACCTACACTGAAAATGATGTTCTTACTCTATTATTTGTCTTGTTTTCCAATACAATTATTTAAACATTCTTAAAACAAGATGTATTTAAGAAGCAAAAGGATACATGATTTTATGTCTTGCTGTCAGAGAAATCTTTTTTTTTTTTTTTTGCCAAGTGTGTGATGTATGAGTAGGTGAATCTACATACTGAAGAGCTGCTGTTCAGATAATGACCAGAATAATGACACTCATGAGTCACAGACTGAAGCCAAACCTGCTGAGTGTGTGTGTGTGTGAGAGAGAGAGTGTGTGTGTGTGTGTGAGATTTGTGTGTGAGTGTGTGTGTGTAATTCTTCTCCAGTAAATGTATCTTGATTTAAGAATGTTTAGATATTTGTGCTGGAAAATGAGACTAAAACACTGAGGAAGAACGTCTTGGGTTATGACTGTAACCCCTGTTCCCTGAGAAGAGAACGAGACACTGCGTCGATGATGATGCTTTGGGGAACACGTTCAAAATAGCTTTAACTCTGCCTGGAGCAAACTCCAGGCAAGAGGAGGTGACCGAAAGGGCCTGCAGATCTCAGACTCTTTGAGAGAGGTTATAGTGAGCAGAAATGCCATCTTAAGGGTGATGAACCTGATGGGGGCAGCATCCAAAGGTATAAAGGATGCCAGGGACAACCCTTTCAATACCTCTGCCTGGTCCCAAGCTGGAACCCTGGCTTGAGCCGTAGGCCTCAAACTCTGAGTGGCACAAAGGAAACGAGCTATCAATTGGTGCTTCCCCAGAGATCCATCACTTGACGGTGCATGGAAGGCACCTATGGCTGCCACATAGACCTTAAGTGTGAATGGGGTAAGACCAGCAGAGAAACAGCCTTGAAGGAACTCCAGCGCTGAAGCCACTGTTCAGTTAACTGGGTCCAGTTCACGTTCTCTGCACCATAAAGTGAAAACTCTCTAGAATTCTAGAAAAGCTCTAGAATTGAGAATGGTCTCCATGACCTCAGCTGAGACACCTTCATTCATGAACTGATCCCCCTCAGGGGCCAGACCGAAAGTTTCCATCTCTCTAGCTAAGGGTGATATATCGTGCCCCCGGCCTGTGTTAGAAGGTCCCTCCTGATCGGAATCTCCCATGGGAGACTATCTAAAAGGGCTATGAGATCCGAGAATCAGACTCGGACCGGCCAGAATGGGGCTACCAGGAGCAAACGCACTCCGTTCTGGCGGACTCTCTGTAGAACTCCCGGGAGAAGAGCGATTGGGGGAAATGCATACAGACAAGGTCTCGGCCACATCTGTACCATGGCTCCTAATCCCAGTGGAGTTGGGTGTGAGAGGGAGAACCACAATGGGCAATGTGTTGTCTCCTGACACACGAACACGTCGACCTCTGTTCGACTGAACTTTCTCCAAATGAGCTCCACCAGTTCTGGATGTATTCTCCATTACCCGGGCCTCAGCCCCTGCCTCGACAGGACATCTGCTCCCATATTCGGATACCCCGGGATGTACACTGCTCTCCGTGAGAACAATTTCCCTAGGGACCATAGGAGGATCTGATCCGCCAGTCTGTACAGAGGGTGCGACCTCAAGACCTCCTTGGTGGTTGATGTAAGAGACCACCGACATATTGTCTGTTTGAATTAGAATGATGGACTCTGGAAGGAAATGCTTCAGAGCTAGCAAAACTGCCAACATCTTTAGGCAATTTATGTGCCAAAAGGAGATGATGTTCCCTCCAAAGACCTTGAACTGAGCAGCCTTCCATGACCGCACCCCACCCAACATTGGATGCATCTGTTGACACGATCTTGAGATTACAGGACGCTCCTAACACTGGGCCTTGGGACAGGAACCAAGGCTTCTTCCACATGATCAAGGAACGTAGGCATTTGCGCGTAACCTTGACCGGAGTAAGCATGCTCTTTTTCACATTGAGTCTTAGCCCCAGTCACCTTATGTGGTCGAGCACGACATCTCGATTCCATGCCAGCCAGTCCTAACCCTAGTATCAACCAGTCTTCTATATAATTGAAACTCCAGAGGAACATCCATGCATTTCGCGAATGTGCGAGGGGAGAGAGCTAGGCCGAATGGAAGAACCCGATATTGGTACGCTTCGCCCCTGAAAGTGAACCTCAGGAACTGTGCTGTGGAAATATGCATCCTTCAGATCTATCGTGACAAACCAGTCCTCGGACTTGATGTGGCTCACGATGAGAGGAGCGGTCAACATTTTGAACCTGAATCTTCTCCGAGAATGATTCAATTGTCGAAGATCTATAATAGGACGCAGGCCGCCATCCTTCTTCGGCACTATAAAATACCGGCTGTAGAACCTGGTGTTTCTCTCTGGGGGAGGAATTTGTTCTATGGCCTCCTTCGCCAGAAGAGCTTGAACCTCTTGTTCCATAACCTAAGCCTGCTCAAGGCCCACAACAGTGGGTAAAACCCTGTTGAACTTCGTTGGGTGGGACCTAAACTGAAGTCTGTTCCCTTTTTGAACTGTATCGATAATCCATTGAGATACATTGGGTAGATTTTGCCAGGCTTTGAGGAAATCTACTCCTCGGGGCTTGGTATGATTTCGGTATCCTGAAGGGAATTCGCGGCAAGATTTAACCAGAAAGATATTTCTACAGGCCTCCTTAAGAGTGCCCCTCTTAAGGAGGCCTGTAGAAATATCTTTCTGGTTACCCCCCATGGCCGCAACATTTTCGGACAGTGAGGTTGAGGTTTGATGGAAACTGATGTGTCCCAAAGCGCTGATGACAGCGGGGTTAACGAATCGATTTCCTGAGGGCTCCGCAGAGGAGCAGGTGTACTGTGCTCTCTCTTAGGAGGGGGCACCCTCAGAGGTCCAAGCTGGTTGTCAGGACCTCTTTCCTGAAGCATTCTGAAGAATCACCAGGCTCTCTGAGGGGGGGCTCAAGCCGCAATGCTCTCCTTTTGTTGTTCTCTGTATGAGGAGCTGGGTGTGAATGGCTCTGACGACGAGGGATAAACCTCTGAAACACCGTTGTTTCTTCACCTTCTGAAATCTCTCTACTACTGAGCTGACAGCGTCGCCGAAGAGACCAGAATGTGATAGCAGGGCATCAAGGAGGAAATTTTTATCCCTTTACTTGCCCGAGATGTTCAAAGGTGCCTCTCTCCGTTGCCACCATGGCTACCATTGAGCTGCCGATAGCAGCGGCCATCTCTTTGGTGGCACAGAGAGAAAGATTGGTAGCCCGACGCAGCTCTTTAATAGCATCGAGTCCCACACCTTGGCCCTTGTCAAGGTCCTGAAACAGGTCGGCCTGGTATGCTTGAATCACTGCCATGGTATGTAGGCAATATAAGACCTGCTGCCATATACACCTTACCCTCCAGTGAAGATGTTATACGAACTGGCTCGGGGGAGATATAGGCAGCAAGCATCTCTTCACCCCTGGACATCATCCCATAGCAGCAAGTCCAACGACCATTCCCCAAAGCGTCATCATTGACGCAGCGCAAGTTCCCTCAAAAGGGATCCTCATGTTTTGCAGTGTTGTAGTCTGAAAGCTGCATGAAAACCAAACAAACTCAGATTGATCGCTTCACGTGTCAATCAAACTCTGTCTGTCTGAGTGGGCGATTCTCGGTCAGCTTGAGCCGTGTTGTGTCCAGAGTGAGAGGATGCTGGGTATTTATAGAGCATTGCGTGTGTCCGATGCTCGCTTTACAGCTTTATAAAGTGCGTATTATCCTCAGCGTTTGTCTCTAATGGAACAGGACGTCAGCGCCGCTCACTTCTGAAAGGAAATAGAAATACAATAAATGCATGCAGCCCACACACACTGAGTGTTTGTTTACGAGTTGTCGTGTTCAGGTGATGTGAGTCATCCACACCCACACGTCCATTAGTGCACTCACAACACTAATAAGATGTCTGTTGAGAACACTTTACTTATGTTTTATCCTAAAATAAAAAAATATGTCCTCTAAATGGACCGTAGATGTCCACTAGAACCTGTTCTGTGTGTTGAATATGTGATTCAATGAGCTACACACACTCACTCTCTCCCCCTCTCTCTCACACACATATATTGGGTTTTTATATTTTCATACTTTCCATAGACGTAATGATTATTTTACTGTACAAACTGTATATTCTGTCTCCTAGAAATATTAGAATTATTGTTTATAACTTTAAGAGAACTTTGGCAGAACGTTCTGAGAACATTCCCTGTTAAAACCTTTGACAGACAGAAGTTAGGTCTGAGCTGATCAAACACACAAGCGACGGCGACTCTATTGTGCGGTTCGCTGAAGATCATGATCTCGAGGTGTGTGTGGGAAAGCAGGACCGCGAGCGCTCTGACGTCTGCGAGCCGTGTCTTTTACACTATAGCGTGTGAAACTGGAGCTGCTGAAGCGCCCTACTTAGGGTTCTTCATGTGAATGTGCTCCATTCTTCTGCTATTGTGCTGGTGTTTGTAAAGGGCTGAGAGACGGACGTAAACGAGTGTTTAATCAGATCAGCAGAGCATTTGTGCATCTGTGCTTTCTTCAGCTTGATGTCACATTGACAGTGATTTACCAGAATCACGGTCAGTTTAGTTTCATATAAACACGACCGTCACACGCGTGTGCTTCATTCAGCAGCTCGTTGCCTTAACGACACTAATTCGATTAGGCTCTGATATCTGCATAACGAGACTCAGCGAGATCAAATGAATCTATATTGAAGAAATGCAGGCTGAAGTGCCTTCACATGCCGTTGAAGTCGTAATTAGTAGTCGCGTTTCACTGCAAAAAATCATGTTCTTCCTCAGTGTTTCTGTCTTGTTTTCCAGCACAAATATCTAAACATTCCTAAATCAAGATATATTTACTGGAGAAGCAAAAAGACGTCTTGTTTACTGAAAAATGTGTAGAAATTAAGACAAAAATACTAAGGAAGAAACTTATCACTTCGCAGATCACTTTTATGGAACTGTTGCATGATTATATTTCAGTGCTTTAGTCAATATTGAATGTTTTGAACGGCGGAAACAGTTGAAACGGTCATAATTAATGTCCAGAGGAGCTGTATGTGGGCAGTTAAAATGGACCATGATGGTGTTGATGGTGTATAATTATTTTGTGAATGAGAGTCGAGGGCAAACGGATGCAATTTTGCTCTGGCTGAATGATGTAGATTATGAAACAGCAGCTGCTAATTAAACACATCAAATACAGGCAGATATGACGGCGCGTGTATAAAGCGGAGCATGAACGTGAGCGGGAGAGCGTCCGCCAGTGAAAGGGCTTCTGGGAACGTTACTGCGGGACACAGAGGCTGGTGACCTTCAGCGAGAGGAAGTGACTGGGGAAATCTGTTTACGCTCCGAACAGACGCTCGGACAAACAGAGCATTAGGAACACAGATGTCGCCGTAAATATTATGATTCAGACTCGCTGACTTTGAATCAGTCATCCTCCGTATCTGCCGTCCGCACTGGAGGAAAGACGTTTCTGTGATTTGTGGCTTTCATTGACGGTTAACAGCACTGATCGACCACAGAGACACATCCGTCTGTGTTCAGACCCCCAGCTCTAATTGATCTCTTTATCGGGCATGCTGGGATTGATGCAGTCCTTCCGTTCTGTGTTTCGTGTGAAACTGTGAGAGAATAGATTCTATCCAGCTGCATTCAGTGGAAAGTGTATAAACGATCATCCAGATCATCTCCATCTGTCATCATCACCAAATCAATCCACTGATGATGATGATGATGAGGCCTGTGTTTGTCTGACAGACACGAGAACATGACGACTGACATCAAACATCTACTCTCTTCATTCACGTTCCTGCTCTTATTATGAATTTTTTATCAGTGACAATATTTCCAAGAAAGAAAAAAAATTGTTTTCCAGCACAAATATCTAAACATTCTTAAATCAAGATACATTTACTGAAGAAGCAAATTGACTGAAGATATTAAGATTTGTTTACTGAAAAATTCAGTGAGTTTGTGCTTAAAACAAGAACAAAAATCTGCCAATGATCTTCATGAGTCAGAATATCATACCTGATGCAAAAATGCTCTGAATGGGATTTGAGAAGATGATTCATAACTGTGACTTCTTTACTGAAGGTTAACAGGCATTCAGATCCATCAGTTTCCATTCTTCTGTGTCTTTTAGGATGATAAACAAAACCACATTGTACTGGAGAATCTGTATGACTCAAAGACACACGCTGAAAGACTCCAGAAATATGACTAACCTGATACTTGTAGCTGTTTTTAGGATGAGGGGGCATTCTCCTTCTAAAGCCACGCCCCTGAGGGTGAGATGATGTCATCAACATCACTGGACCGAAACATGGACATCTGCTAAAAATTAATTCCAAAGTTCCAAAGCACAAAGTGCAAGTGAAAAACGCCTCCATTGTAGTCTTGAGTTTTCTTCACAATGTTCCTCATTTAAATAATTCATTCGCAGAATAAAGGGGCGGGGCCTGGTTGAGTTAGTTAGTAGTGTGTTGAAACTGGCGGTTATGGTAAGGGGCGGGATAGTTCCCAAACACCAATCACAACACACTGCTCCAGCCGACCAATCAGAGCACATTGTGCTTTTCAGAAGGAGGGGCTTCATAGAGACAGGAACTAAACAGAGCGTTACTGACAGACTGGGAAGAGAGGAGCTGAACAATGGAGAATATGAGGAAAATAATCAACATTCAATCTAGTAGAGCCCAAAAACAACATCAAGACTTTGTAAAAGAGCATAATAAGTCCTGAAGCCATTTTGCTTCTCCAGTAAATGTGTCTTGATTGAAGAATGTTTAGATATTTGAGACAGAAACACTGGAATCTAATTCACACACAGTCAAGCTCACTGAACACAAGACAAACAGCACAGCTGTGTTACTGTGGCGTCTCTCTTCCTGTTACGACCCTCGGGATCAGACCTGAAACACACACACACACACACACACAAACAGACTGTTTGCTGGCTAGAGCGGCTCAGATGCCATGTGTCGTTGCTCATTGTTGTGCTGGACAGGAAGTTAATGGAGTGGGATGATAAACGGCACAGGCGGAGCGGCCCTCGTCTCCCTCGACACACAGACGTGATCAGAGACAAACACCAGCTGAATCCTGGGCTGGAGATGCTGTAAAACTACACATTAAATACATTCACTACAGGCAAAAACACTGTTTTATTCATATCTATATTCTGAAGCGTTGTTCATATATCATTCACCTGATTAACAGTATAGAACATACTGGAAAACAAGACAAAAATACTGAGGAAGAACACACACACACACACACACAGGGGACGGGTTGTGTTGGTTAGCCAGGTCTCCTGCAGTCATTAATCATCACAGCGCTCCAGCTGTCAGCAGATGTTTCATCAGGAGTCAAATATGAAGCAGTGGAAGGTGTTTCTGAACACCAGCGCTTTAAGTGGAACCAGATGAAATCTGAGCAGCTTTACGTAAGACTCCAGAGGAAGTGGATTCACGCTCACGCCTTTATTTCCATTTTGAAAACACCGCAGAGAGAATTCACCGCCGTCTCTGTGGGACGCTGCGCCGCCGCTATTTCTGTTCTGTCAGATGGCAGCGAGAGGACCTGAAGGAGGTCACCCGCTCCCACACACACTCATTATATCAAACACGCGTGATCCTCTCCTCCAGACACTGGATTCACTCGACACATCTGCGTCATGATTGTGTTTCTTGTTTTCCAGCACAAATATGTAAACATTCTTAAATCAAGATACATTTACTGAAGCAGAATGACTGAAGATATTAAGACTTGTTTTTATTAGTAATTCACTTTTGTAAGGAAAACTGGAAAATATGTAGTTGCTTTTTACAGAAGTGATTCGATCAGATCGCCCAGCTAACAGGGAACGTTCTGGCAAGGTTCTCTCAGTGTTATGAACAAACGTTCTTGCAGTAACGTTAATAGAACGTTTGTTCAAAGTTATCTGGTCTTTAATTATTAAGTACTTGTGATGTGTTTTGTGTTTTACATTCATAGTTTCTCTCTCTGTTGGTTTGCACAGCTCTGGTGGTTCGGTTCCTGACGAAGCGTTTCATCTGGGAGTACGACCCTACGCTCGGTGAGAAACACACACCATTACAGTCTTCTCTATTGTGTCATATATCTGAGTGAAACGGCCTCGCAAACAAGAACAAATGTAGGGCGGGGCTTGATTTTGTCTGTGGGGAATTGATTGGATGGTTGTGGTTTGCTATTGGTGGATCTCATGTGAGTGACAGGTTGCCCCACCCTCATCATCAGAGAAGAGAAGAGATGCTGCAAGAGAGGAGAAGATATTCTGATTCAAGATTATGAGGCATGTCTCTTTGACATTCATGTCCATGACCTCATCACGGTTGACCTCTGCAAACTCAGGACAGACTTTAGGAGTCACAATAAGCGTCTTTGAAGTGAGTGAAATACAGAGGCGGAGAAGGTCATGTGAGTGAACATAGAATATAAATGGATGAAAAGGTCTGTTTTATAAACACACTTGCCATTCATCTGCGCATTCTTACCCATCAAACCTAATTCAATTCACTGCCAGAGACGCCTAACGAATAAAGATCAGATTCTTTTGTGTCCTCAGATAAAACCAGAGTTTACTGGAGTTTAATAGAAATCAAGCTGTTTTCAGGTATAAAGGATTAATGTATGATCTTCATTGGCTGAACAGCGTCTCTTTGCCCCGCCCTCAATCACTGTAGTTGTATCAGACACTGGAAGAGTTTGGTTCGTGTTGTTCATGTCGAGAAGACGCTGTTTTCTGCTGCCAAAGCAAATCCACTTTGATGAGATTGATACGGTAAAACCGACGCCATCGTTACTGTTCGAATCACTGTGAATCAAGAGCTGAGATTCAGATATGATAATGAACGTTTGGATTCTGACCAATCAGAGCAGAGCAGCTCTCAGAAAGGCGGGGTTTAGAGAGAGAGAATCTTCGATCGAAGCGTTTCAGACACTGAGAGAAAAGAGCTGATGCTGCAGTGGATATAATGAGAAAATTAAAGTGTTTTTGACCTTGGATGAATGTGAACCTGTTGTTGGAGACTCTAAACAACATTAGGAGACTTTAAAATAGCATAAAGGGGCACTTTAAATGATTGAGGGTTTGAATTCTTTGTGTTCACATCAAGAAGGCCAAATGACATTCAAGCATTCGTGAGTGAATTAAACTCTGGCTGAGAGTCAGCAGACATTTGGACTCGACATGCTGGAGAAACATTCATAAACACTTTCATTCACTGCTGAGTCTCTGTCCAGGACGTCAGTCCACACACACACACACACACACACACACAGATGGTGTGCAGTCACAGCGAGTGTGTGTGTGACGGGTTTAGCATGTGATCGTGTCCTGGCAACTTTAGCAGCAGCCAGAAATGGAAGTGGTGATGTATAGTCAAATACAGAGCCAGTTTATGTCCCACAATGCACCTGGGTCAAAACACAACATGCTCCAGTTCCAGAAATTCCAGAAAATTTGGAATTGACTCCGCATTTGAATATTTAGAGGAATTGATTCCCTGGAGTGATTCTGAACGCCTCGGAATCCTTTTTGGAATCAAGTTCAACCCGATAGATTCTAACTAACCATATAACAGTCTTTTCTTCCCTTTCTGCCTTATATCCGAGTGAAACGCTTCTCAAACAAGAACAAATGTAGGGCGGGGCTTCATTTTGTCTGTGGGGAATCGATTGGATGGTTGTGGTTTGCTATTGGTGGATCTCATGTGAGTGACAGGTTGCCCCGCCCTCGTCATCAGAGAAGAGATGCTGCAAGAGGAGAAGATATTCTGACTCAAGATTACCAGAACATGAATTTAAAACAATAATGATAGATCATTTCTAATAAACCCTGCATGTAGAAACTCTGACTGTAATATGAACTCTGAGCTTTGCTGTAAATCAGTCTGTAATCTCCATCAGCACAGATCTGCTCTCGCTCACCTCAGCACGTGTTTACACAGATGTTCTTCAGTCCATCCACTAACTCACCTGTGTCTGTCTCAGAGTCCACCTACCGCCATCAGGCCGTTATTGACGACGAGACGGTCAGCATGGAGATTCTGGACACAGCCGGACAGGTGCCGTCACACACACACACACACACACACACACACACATACACACACACTTCACCTGCACAGATAACACACACACACACATCATCTGCGGTGGATACTGATCAACACATTTATCCATATAGTAAACGTACTCAGCTTCATATTTAATCGATAAAACATATATAAATTATTGGAGAGCACCATTTCATCTACATCATATGGAAGCCTGTTTCTGCCACATAAGAAAAAAATCATAAAGATCAAAAGTTGAAATTATGAGATAAGTCTTAATAATTATTATAATTTATCATTTAGGATGTCACAATTTTAGCTTTTTTAATGTCAAAAATTTTACTGTTTAATGTTATAATCATGACTTTTAAGTCATAATTTCAGCTTTTTTACAGCATCATTTCAGTTTTTTTAAGCCAAAATTCCCACTTAGTGTCATGACATAATTTAAAATTTTTGTCATTATTATGCCCTTTTTTAAGTCAATTTTGAAAAAGTCATTATTTTTAATATCAAATTTATGTAATATTTTATATAATTATTCCAAATTTTCTCATAATTTCAACTTTTTATCTAATAATTACTTAGTATGTTATAATTATAGTTTCATAATTTCAGCTTTTTATGGCATAATTGTGACTTTTTAAGACTTGCGTAGTATAATTGTCATGATTTTGAATTTTTAAGTAATAATTTTGACTTCTCATCTCATAATTATGACTTAGGATGTTATAATTTCAACATTTTTAATGGTGTAATTTTGACTTTTTAAGCCAAAATTTCTACTTAGTATCATAATTTAAACTTTTTGTCATTATTACTTTTTTAGTCATAATTTTCACTTTTCATGTCATAATTATGACTTTCTAAGTCAAAATTTCTCATTTTTTAAGTCATAATTACAACTTTTATAACACTGGGATGTTATAATTTCAACATTTTTTATGGCATAATTTTGAAATTTTGTGGTATAATTTGACTTTTAAGCCAAAATTTTGATTTAGTAACATAATTTAAACTTTTTGTTATAATTATTACAATTTTTGTCAGAATTTTCACTTTTCCTGTCAATTATGACTTAGAATGTCATAATTTTAACTTTTCGTTTCATAATTATGACTTAGTATACCATAATTTTGACTTATCTCATAATTATGAATCAGAATGTTGTAATTATGATTTACCAAGCATGAGTTTTTTTCTGCTAATCTTTTACATTTTTGAAACTATATCTTCATGGTTGGCACTATAGTTGTCGGCCACACCCACCGGTCACATGATCATGTTTGTTTTCCTCAGGAGGACGTCCTGCAGAAGGAGGGTCACATGCGCTGGGGCGACGGCTTCATCCTGGTCTATGACATCACGGACCGCGGGAGCTTCGAGGACGTGGCTCCCCTGAAGGGCCTCCTGGATGAGGTCAAGCGGCCCAAACACGTGCCGCTGGTGCTGCTGGGAAACAAGGCGGATCTGGAGCACGGCCGGCAGGTGGCCACGGAGGAGGGCGAGCGTCTGGCGGCCGACATGGCCTGCGCCTTCTACGAGTGCTCGGCGTGTACGGATCAGGTGGGCACGGGCGGAGGCGTGGCCGAGGCGTTTCACGAGCTGTGCAGGGAGATCCGCCGCAGACGAGCCGTTCAGGGCAAGACCCGCCGCCGCAGCTCCACCACACACGTCAAACAGGCCATCAACAAGATGCTGACCAAGATCAGCAGCTAAAACACCAGCTGCAAAACATCAGCTTCGTCCTCAACATCTAAACATTCTTAAATCAACAGACATTTACTGGAGAAACGAGTTTCCCTGAAAAACTGGAGCATAATGAAGCGAGTTTGTGCTTAAATCCTGAACTCATATCTGACAATAGAGTCAGAGAAATAACACTTACAGTTTCATTAGTTAACATGAGCGTGAATGATTCAAGTGAATGAATCAAACTTAACATGAATCTTGAATCTTGAACTAACAATAAAAAATACACATACAGCATTTATTAATATTAGTTAATGTTAATTTTAAGTTGTAAATGTTAATATTCTTAAATGGACCAGAGCTAATATGAAATTATGACATACTAAGTCATAATTATGAGATAAAAAACTTGAAATTGTCATAAAAAGTCAAAATTATAACAAAATTAATCTTAAGTATGAGATCAAAAAGTCAAAATATGACGATTATGATTTACAAAAGTGTGATTTTTTTTTCTTTATATGGTTAAAATGAGCTTCTATATAATCTTAGTTAATATTAATTTCAACATTTACTAATACATTACAAAAAAATCAAAAGTTGTCTGATATCTATTAATATTAATTAATACACTTTTTGAGCCATCATTTCAATTTATGTTATAATTATTACTTTTTTTAGTCATAATTTTCACTTTTCATCTCATAATTATGACTGAATGTCATCATCTCTGCTTTTTAACGGCATAATTTCAACTTTTTAAGCCAAAATTTTGACTGAGTTTCAAAATGTCATGTTCATAATTTTGAATTTTTAATGGCATAAGTATGACTTTTTAAGCTAAAATTACAACATGATGTCAAATTTAACTTTTTGTCATAATTTATAATTTAAGTCATAATTTCAATTTTACATCTCATAATTTCATCTAAAAAGTCATAATTATGTCATAAAAATTCTAAATTATAACAAAATATTTATATATATAACAAAATTTTTCCCTTATATGGTGAAAATGAGCTTCTATATAATCTTAGTTAATATTCATTTCAACATTTACTGATAGATTATTAAAATCATATATATTAAAAGTTGTCTGATATCTATTAATATTGTTTAATAGATGACATGAACTAAGTTAACTAACATTAACAAAGATTAATAAATGCTGATACAAATGTTTTGCTTATTGTTAATTAATGCATTAATTAATGATAACTAATGGAACCTTACTGTAACGTGTTCCCAAATGATCTGGTTTTCCCTTTAAATTCAGTTTATTTTCTGACTCCACTGGCAGGTTCTTGTTTAAGCACAAACACAGTTTTTCTTGTAAATGTATCTTGATTTAAGAATGTTTAGATGTTTGTCGCTGAGGAGGAAGCCGGTGTTTTGCGGAGCAGAGACTCTGGGATGCGATCGGACGCATCAGTGCCTCGTGTTTCCGAGTTCTCCGTGTGTTTTCTCTGGATGTTTTCCACGAGCCTCCGGCTGTTTATTTGTTCTTACGGCTGAACTGAAGGATTCTGTGAAATGTCAACACTGATATCAGCGCCTCAGATCATGCTGACTGTACTGAGATGTTTTGAGCCGTCTGTATCAGCGTTCATAATCATCAAACGCCGGCGCTGGATCATGGAATGTGTGTGTGATGGGATCTGGGATCAACGGCCTGAACAGACACATTTCTCCAGAATAGATTATGCCCACATGTTTTTCTTCTTCTGCTCCTGACTGTAGATTTCTGCCTTAATGACTGTATTGATGAGTTCAGAACACACACACACACACACACACACACACCTGATCATATTCTGTACAGATTCTCTGGTCCAACAGAACCATGAGTAGATGTGTGTAAACACCACGCCTAGGAAAATCCTGTGTGTGTGTGTGAGTGTGTTGGGTGTGTCGTGTTCATATAGAGGATAATTACACAACGGTCTGTCTGAGAATAGAAACCACAAACTCCAGCCGCTCTCAGC
Organism: Hypophthalmichthys nobilis; assembly: GCA_037950665.1. Taxonomy (NCBI): domain Eukaryota; kingdom Metazoa; phylum Chordata; class Actinopteri; order Cypriniformes; family Xenocyprididae; genus Hypophthalmichthys; species Hypophthalmichthys nobilis. The sequence goes on from CM075489.1 coordinate 243,647, forward strand.
TGACGCCCGAAACTCTGACGCTCTCCTCTTCAGATCTCACTGGTGTCACACTGACCAGCGCTGACCACACGGACATCTGCACACATTCACATTCATTCAGCAGACGCTTCAATCCAAAGCGACTTACAGAAGAGCAGCAGATCAAACATGTTCACCTGCTGGAGCAGAAAACAGCTGGAAAACTCGAACCACATCAACAGAGCAGAAGATCAGAGAAGCTTCATCTGGAGAACACACAGAAGAACAGAACTGTGATTATTACTCATTGGCAGATATTTGTTCTTGTTTTAAGCACAAACTCACTTCATTTTGATGCATTTTTAAGTCATTTCTCTTCTCCAGTAAATGTATCTTGATTTAAGGATGTTTAGATGTTTGTGCTGGAAAACAAGACAGAAACACTGAGGAAGAACATGTGGATGACTGTGTGTGGATCAGGATGATCAGTGTCTCAGCGTGTGTTTCGTCTCAGAGCCCCGAGCGAAATCCTCCTGAAGGATTCACACACACACACACACACACAGACTCTGACCTTTCCTCAGACGACGGCGGTTTCATTAACACACACAGCCAGCAGGAAACCAGCTTTAATTCTGTCTGCATGAAATAAAGTGTGTTTCCTGCGCTGTGGGACGCTTCACACATCAGGGGGCTTTCGGACTTTACTGCACCACACAAAATGATGTTCTTCCTCAGTGTTTGAAGAGCGTTTAGATGTTTGTGCTGGAACACTGAGGAGATGTCCTGAAGGAGAAAAACATTCTTCAGTCGATGACATAATAAGTCTCCATTACAAGAGACTCAAGCAGCACAAATCCAGTAGAAATGAAGCTCTCAGACAGGAAATGGAGGATCAGCGAACAGGAAGATGCTGGAATAAGAATCACTGAGTCATTTTGATTCAAAGTATGTACTTGACTGATGATGGGACTGATCAGACTGAACGTTGTGGCAAGGTTCTCTCAATGTTCTGAACAAACGTTCAAGTAACGTTAACAACATTCAAAGTTATCTGGTCTAATGTTCTCAAAACATTAACACAAACATTATTTATGCTGAAAATGTTTCAGTTGGACGTTTTTTAAATGTTTGTACTTGTTTCAGAACGTTCAGAGAACATTCAAAAGTAACATGTTTGAAGAATGATACAATGGAATGTTCCCTTAACGTTCATATAACCAAGAAACAACGTTTTAAAATGTAAAAAAAAAAAAAAAAAAAAAAAAACAGCGTTTTGAACATTCAGAAATAACGTTTAATGGGAACGTTAGCAAAACATTCTTAGAATATATATATATATTTTTTCTATATTATTTCTTGTTTTCTTTTGATGTTGGGGTAAAATCTGACCTGATGCGATGATTGACAAACATAATAAAAATATATGAGAAGAAATGTGGCAAGAATCCATCTCACACTCACACACACACACACACACACGTCTGTCTCTCAGCGTCTCATCTTTCTCTTTGTGTTTACTAAGGCATTGCAGTTGCCATGGAGACCAAGGCCTTTCCTTGTTTTCAACTTCAACTTTGCATTTCTCTATGGTGACTGAGAAAACCGCACACACACACACACACACACACACTCGGCGGAGGCTCATATCAGGCGTAAGGTTTCTGTGAATGACGCTCTGAAGGACCTTGAAGAATCTGGATCAGAAGCTGCAGTGAGTCTGAACGCTGAAATTCAGCCAAAAATCTAAATGTGAAACTCCTGAAGCTTCAGATGAACATGTTCGTTCTGTAGACCTTTGACCTTTGTGATGAAAAACTACACTATAATGAAAGATCTTGATATTTAGTTCACAAAAACTTAAATGTATTAAACAAAAGCACAGTTTAACATCTATTATGTTTGTTATAGCAACTATAAGCTTCATGCGTTTTCTTCAGGGTTGAAGCTATGACGTCAGTCACGTGTTATTCTTCATCTGTGCGCTGCTGCCATCTAGTGGCTCAGAGGAGAACATCAACTCATGTTTGCTCATTATGTGCTTCATTATTGTGATCATAATGACAGATTAACCTGCTCACGAGCGGCTTCATCATCATCATCACCATCATCATCATCATGAGTTATTCTGAGACAGAGGTGGAGGATGATAATACATGAAATATAATAAATGTTATGATGAAATAAAACTAAATCAATCTGTCGTGAGCTGTTTGTAAACTGAAACCACAATGCTGAATGAATAAAAATGGTATTTTATCCACATTTCCCAGAGAGCAATTAATCCACAGTTACACCAGTTCATATTAAACACGATTGTTTTAATAGCATTTCCATTCATCAGAGACAGATTATAAAAAATCAGATCAAAACAGAATGAAGAGTTTGTAACACATTAAGACACAGAGAGAAACACAAACACTACAGGCGATCATGCCACATTTACCGCGGTAAATCAGAGAGGGTTCTGTGTTCATTCACATCATGACATCATCAGAACGCGACAGAGATTCATCATCAATATTAGATTTTTTTTTTTTTTTTTTTGGAAGCCCATTTCTGCCACATAAGAGAAGAAAAATGCTGTGTAAAATCATAATTATGACATAAAATGTTGAAATTATGACATACTAACAATAATGAGATGCTAAATCAGAATTCACAGAATACAGTCATAATTTTGACTTTTTCCCCTCATAATTATGACCTAGTATCTCATAATTTCAACTATCTCATAATATGTCATAAAAATGTTTCATTTCATTTCTTTTTCATTTCATTTCTTATAATTATGACTTTGTCACTTTTTAATTAATATTTACCAAAGCATGATTTTTTCTTATGTGTCATAAATGGGCTTCCACAGATTCACTGAGTGAAATATAAATGAACTCGAGTCGCGTCCTCTTCTGCTCTCGGCTGTTTGTTTCTTATGATGATTTCATAGTTTCATCTGCTCTCATTCATACAGTAAGCTCTGATTATTGATTTCAGTTCCTCAGACATAACATCTTTCACAATTCATGCAAATGTTCCTGACGACAACAACGACAACACTGAGCCAAAGATCTACATGGAGGCTTGAAATGAATCAAAAGTCCAAATGACTCAAAAGAATCATAAAAAAGTTTCAGCATCACAAAGTCTCAAATACGTTTGAGTAATATTTTGTCGGAGGCACGTCAGTCCACAGAACTCAACATGATCAACACGAGCGGAAGGAATCACACATGAATCTGTGCAGGACAGTCCTCGGCGTTTATGGCTTCGCTGCACCTTATTCTGTGCGATTCGTTCTCAGAGAAAACAAAGCCAACGGCACATCAGAAAAACGGCTAATCAATATTCACAGAACGCTTAAAGAGTTTGGTCCTTTTCAACAAACCGAACAGAAACGTAAGCTTGAACACAATACTGTACAGTACTAATCTGAATATTAATTATTGACATAATCTCACTGGTTCATTAATAAACTGAAAACTGAACCTATATCTATGGAAGCCCTTCACCACCACATCATTAAAAAATCATGCTTTGATAAATATTAAGACGGTCAATATTATGAGATAAAAAGTCAAAATTGAGATAAAAATAAAAAATGACATACTAAGTCATAATTATGAGTTAAAAAGTTGAAAACGAGATAAACAGTAAAAAATTATACTGTCATAATTATGAGATAAAAAGTCAAAATTATGAAATATTAAGTGATAATTATGAGATAAAAAATTCAAAATTATGAGATAAAAAAGTCCAAATTAGGACATAAAAAGTAAAAAATATTTTCATAATTATGAGATAAAAGTCAAAATAATGACATAAAAAGTTAAAATTGGGAAATACTAAGTCATAATTATGAGATAAAGTCTAAATTATGACAAAAAGTTAAAAAAAAATTATAGAAAGTCATAATTATGAGATAAAAGGTCGTAATTGAGATAAAAATAAAGGACATACTAAGTCATAATTATGAGATAAAAAGTAAAAATTACGAGATAAAAGTCAATATTATGACATACCAAGTCATAATTATGACTTGTGACAATTATGACTTAAAAAGTCAAGATTATGAGATAAAATCAAATTATGGCATAAATCATAATTATGAGATTAAAAAGTCAAAATTATGACTTTCAGTCATGTCATATTTGACTTAAGTAATTTTTATTTTCATAATTTTGACTTTTCATCTCATAAATATGATTATGTATTTATAATTTCGGCTTATGTCATAATTATGGTTAAATGAAAGCATGATTTTTTTGGGCTTCCATAAATATCAGAATTTGACGTGTTCGGCTCACTGAACTGATTTCAAACTCTAGTGTAATTTTTCATTTCAGTGAATCAAGAATTCCAGGATTTTCTTCTCCTTCATTGCTTTATATAAAATGAAACTGCACATATTTCCATGCAGAGACGTGACGTCCGCTGAAGACGCCAGAGAATATAGTAGAAGAACAGACAGAAACTCAAGTTCATAAAGGGAAGATTGATCGGAGGTGGAAGACGGAGCTCTATTCCTACACGGGAATATTGCTGCTCGATACACGTTTGCATCAGATCTGATGATGGCTTTAGACACTGGAAGAGAGAGTGAATCTGCAGGAACGATTCACTCCCATTTGATTCACACAGAATCACTGAACACAAATCAAACCATTACAGCGGCTCTTCTGACTCCTCATTATACAAGATTTGCTCCTTGTGTTCAAATATATCAACATAACTAAAAATAAATAAATTATAAAAATAAATAATTTTTTAAGTCATATCAAAATTAAAACAAATAAATTATATCATAAGATTCAAAAAGCTGAATGTTCTTCAGGACTCAATAATGAATTTATACGACTCTTCTGTTTGTTTCTAAAATTGTTAAATGTCCATTTTCAGCAGCTTCTGCTCAATAATACATTTTAGAGCTTGACATAGAAATGGAAATATATAGAAATTTCCAATGATTTCAATTCATTTCCAAGACCATCAGAACCCTGGTCCTTCAGTAAATAACAATAACAAACTGTTGTTAAAGGAAAAAATGTGAAACACAATGTCAGTTTTCATCTTGATTTTCGGTTGTTTTAAAGCTTTTTAAAGTCATGTGGAGTTATTTTAAGTCATGTGGAGGCGCTCTCGTGGCCCCTGCTGGAGAACCGCTGCTTCATCACGTCCTAAAAACAGCTGTTAAAAACAAAACATCAAAGGCTTTCGTTCACACGCGCGTTTGTCTGACGGCAGATTAACAAAGATGCGACACAACCGAATGAACTTTGACTTCTCGAACACACACATACGTCAGACCAACACAAGTGTGTGTGTGTGTGTGTGTGTGTGTGTGTGCGTGTTAGTCGGAGAACAGGCTGGCGAAGGACTGGCGGAGGCTGCGGATGGTTTCTGCTTTGGCCTCGTCGTCCGTGACGTTTCCACGCAGCGTCTCGCTGAAGGTGTTGGTGAGCGACTGGGATTTACTGGAAGAAACAGCGACACACACCAGTTCAGAATCACTGATGACAGGAGGGGGAAGTAAAGGATGCTGGGATGGGAAACGGATGGAGACTCTGGATCATTCATCAACACAGATCTGATGACCAGAGCAGATGATGCGTGCACTCTCAATCACGTGATGTTTACGAGTGAACAGATTTATAATGTGTGAAATGACCCGCCTTTAGAATTACCAGTTTAACTTGTGCTGAAATACCTGATTATTTCCAAATATTGGGTTTGATCTTTTCATCAGCTGGTTTCTTTCAATTAGCACAGGTTTGTGTTTCTTTCTGGAGCTGATTGACTGTAAGTCTCACTGATCTGAGCTCATGCGCCTCTTTTTTTGTTTTTAGGTGAAATGTTTTCAACTACACATGGAGAGACATTAATGAGTGCACACAGACACGTGATGAGGGTCTTACTTGAGCTGCGCAGGTTGTTTCTGTGAGCCGGCGCCGCTGGAGGGAATCGGACCTGGCTGGAAGGCCTGACTGGGCGAGGTAGTGGCAGATCGGGCACGCTGGGGCGACGCTTGACCCGACTGAGACGAGCGAGGACCACCTACACACACACCTGATGATCAGCTACATCAAATCAGCGCTTTATACACTACCGGTCAAACGTTTGGAATAATGTTTTATTTCTGCACCTGGAGCTCGTCTCGGTTGAGTCGTCTGCGGTCCGGGTTGAGTCTACACAAACACACACAGATGAGTTCAACTCCACAGATTCATCCTCAGGGTCAGATTAAAGCGGTGAGGTACCTTAGTGCACGTCTGCGGTGTGGTGACGCCCAGCAGGGCCAACGCCATCTTACTCATGACCAGATCACAGATCAGCTGCCGGTCCTCCTCCACGTGCTCACCAATCAGAGGCATCGAGCTGTCCATCACCTGACCATCACACACACACACACACACACACACACAAAAATGAGAAATATTGCCTTGGCAAGTAGCTGAAATAAAATATGTTTTTAAGTAAATATCATTATTTTTCACAGCTATACTAAAGGCTGCAGTGCTGATCTGTGTCCACTGGGAGGCGCTAGTGTCACGTTGAATGGCCTGTTTCTTCTGCTACTGTTTTGAGAGGAATGATTCAGAACTATGTAAAATGTTAAACATCCTCATGTGACTGACAGAATGCGTGTCCAGGATGAACTCTAGTACAGTTCAAAGTTTGATTCTCTACAAGTTCTCCAAATCATTTAAATTATAATCTGGTTTGAGAACTCTGGAACTTCAAGTGTTCACAAATCATTTACTCAGAGGAATGTGGGTGAAGCTCATGACATCATCAGTGAAGCGTATCTAATCGAGTGATGATGATGTCATGCTGCTGTTAATGAAACACAACCAGGAGACTCTTATTATACAACACAACAGCTGTAACGACAACTTTTTAATTTACTGAAACTAGAAGTGTCTAAAAAAAAAATCATAATTATTTTAAAATTATATATATATATATATATATATATATATATATATATATATATATATATATATATTACTTTTATATAATCAAATAATTACATTTTAAGCATCTGAACACTAGTTAACTGCTGATTTAAACGTCTGAACACTAGCTAACTGCTGGTTTAAGCGTCTGAACACTAGTTAACTGCTGGTTTAAACGTCTGAACACTAGTTAACTGCTGGTTTAAGCGTCTGAACACTAGCTAACTGCTGGTTTAAGCGTCTGAACACTAGTTAACTGCTGGTTTAAGCGTCTGAACACTAGTTAACTGCTGGTTTAAACGTCTGAACACTAGTTAACTGCTGGTTTAAGCATCTGAACACTAGTTAACTGCTGGTTTAAACGTCTGAACACTAGTTAACTGCTGGTTTAAGCGTATGGACACTAGTTAACTGCAGGTTTAAGTATCTGAACACTAGTTAACTGCTGATTTAAATGTCTGAACACTAGTTAACTGCTGGTTTAAGCTCCTGAGCACTAGTTAACTACTGGTTTAAACGTCTGAACACTAGTTAACTGCTGGTTTAAGCTCCTGAGCACTAGTTAACTACTGGTTTAAACGTCTGAACACTAGTTAACTGCTGGTTTAAGCATATGGACACTAGTTAACTGCAGGTTTAAGAGTCTGAACACTAGTTAACTGCTGGTTTTGAGTAAGAGCATTTGATCTCAGCCTCCAACTCAAGTTTTTTAACAATATTTAGCTTGTTTTGTCTTATTTTAAGTCATTTTCAGTCATCTCAAGGCCTAAACAGCGACAGATCTCCACACGGATGTAATGAGAATCTTGGGAAAGAGCAAACCTCTATGATATAGTCCTTGCCGTCTTTGCCGTGGACGGCTTTGACAGCGCAGATGTCCAAACCGCCGAACATCTCCGCACACGAGTCCACCCACACACGATACCTACAGACACAGAACATGATGATCTGAGTGTCAAACACCTGCTGGGATCAATGTGACGTGTTTGAGTGGCACCTGTCCGTCATGGCGATCTGCTCCAGCATGGCTGAACCCGTGTTGGCCTTCCAGTTTCCAGAGATGGACGTCCTCCTGAAACACACATACTTCATGCTTCAAACATTCTTGATTTCAGAATGTTTATATATTTGTGCTGGAAAACACATTACTAAAATATGTGATGGGTAAAAAGGCATTAAAAAAAAAATGTCAAGTGCCTCGAAGTGTGTGAAGTATGAACACACACACAGCTCTCCGGTCACATGACATCACATCTGTGCAGTGCCACACCACCGGCGGCTCTGCTTTTACCCACAGACCCCAGTGCAGCAGCAGGTTCTCACATGTACGCTTTGTAGTTGCTGCCGATCTTCTGGATGCGGATGTCGTACTTGGAGTCCACGAAGGGTTCGGCCGTGGCGTAGGTTTTAGCGATCGCCACCACACTGGTGATGTCCTGGAAGTCATTCGCCGTCTCCACCTTTATCTGCCGAAACACAAAATATAAGCAGCTTTCATTTCATTCATACTATATTACCTGCAAGTACAGTGTTTTAAAACGATACACTTCTTTTCACTTCAGCCTCACATGACAATAGAGTACAAATGTATTCTACTATTGTTTACCTAGAAAACCTCTGTTTTTTTCTTATTTATTAGTGTTTTTAATGATCCTTCAGAAATCATTCTACACTACCATTCAAACGTTTGGGGTTAAAAAAAAATTTAATGATTAAAAGTGACAGTAAAGACAATTATAATGTTACAAAAGATTCTATTTCAAATAAATGCTGTTCTTTTGAACTTTCTCTTCATCAAGGGGGAGTGATGAGATGGAGACGGTGATTGTGAAATGTCATTTCACTCTTCCAGAACACTGTGATGTTGAAAACCACATCATGCCCTCCACCCAGACCTCTGAGACACTGATCTGAGATCATGAGAGCGACTGACCTCCACCCACACCCCCACCCCCCACACACACACACAGACGTAATGGTTTTTATACTGTACAAACTGTACATTCTCTCCCCCTACACTACATCTTACCCCTAAACCTGCCCATCACAGAAAACTGTCTGCATTTTTACATTTTTAATAAAACATTGTTTAGTATGTTTTTAAAGCAATTTTAAATATGAGGACTCATGAAATGTCCTCATATTTCATGTTTACGTCGTAATACCAGTGTAATACCCATGACATTATACAAATTTGTGTCCTCATAAATCACAAAAACAAGCACACACACACACACACACACACACACACACACACAGGTTTGTTTTGCTATCTTAGTGAGGACATTGCATAGACTTCCATTGATTTTATATCAGGTCAATGATATTTTCTATCACCTAACCCAACCCCTACTCCTGAACAGAAACATGTGACCATCACTAGATTTGAATAAAAACTTCTTTTGGTTGATTTAAAACTAGTGAGGACCAGTCAATGTCTCACTAGTGGGTTGTGAAAGTATTTCACAATATAAGTGAGGACATCTGGTCCTCAAGTATAGTCAAAACAAGTACACACACACACACTTTACATAACCACACAGTGCATAAACATACACACACACACACACACACTGTACATAAACACACACTCACAAACACTCATCACACTCACTCACACACACACACACACACACTGTACATAAACCGAAAGACTTGGAATCTTGTACATTTTTAACTGAATATATGTTATTATGATTAAAGGGTTAGTTCACCCAAAAATGATATTTCTGTCATTAATTCCTCACCCTCATGTCGTTCCACACCCGTAAAACCTTCGTTCATCTTCAGAACACAAATTAAGATATTTTTGATGAAATCCGATGGCTCAGTTAGGCCTGAATCGCCAGCAATATAATTAACACTTTCAATGCCCAGAAAGCTACTAAAAACATATTTAAAACAGTCACTTGACTGCAGTGGTTCAACCTTAATGTTATGAAGCGACGAGAATACTTTCTGCGCGCCAAAAAAACTAAATAACGACTTTATTCAACAATATTTAGTGATGGACGATTTCAAAACACTGCTTCATGAAGCTTTGAAGATTTACGAATCTTTTGTTTCGAATCAGTGATTCGGATTGCGTATCAAACTGTCACGTGAACTATTGAAGTTTCAAAACACTTATGACGTAACGAAGCCTCGTTTACTGAAATCATGTGACTTTGGCGCTCTGAAAACATCCGTTAAGCTTCGAAGCTTCATGAAGCAGTGCTTTTAAATCGCCCATCACTAGATATTATTGAATAAAGTCATAATTACATTTTTTTGCTGCACAAAAAGTATTCTCGTCGCTTCATAACATTAAGGTTGAACCACTGCAGTCACATGACTGTTTTAAATATGTTTTAATGTAGCTTTCTGGGCATTGAAAGTGTTCATTATCTTGCTGTCAATGAAGTTCCTCACTGAGCCATCGGATTTCATCAAAAATATCTTAATTTGTGTTCTGAAGGGTGTGGAACGACACGAGGGTGAGTAATTAATGACAGAAATTATATTTTTGGGTGAACTAACCCTTTAAAACTGTATGGTTATCACTCTTGGTGTGAACGGGCCTTCAGTGTCATTAATCAACGGCCCTCGTCGGAGATCTGGCCAATCAAAACAGAGCTTCTCAGATGGACCAATCAGAGGGCAGTACGGGATGACGTCATCAACATCATACCTTTCCCATGCCGGCATAGGCGTGTCCCATCTTCACCACCACTGGGAATGTTGCTGTGGGCAGCTGGAGGAGAGAAGAGAAGCAGATGAGAACACACACACACACACACACACACACAGAGGTATTTTAGGGTGATGTTGGTTTTATCGTGACTGAAATGTTCTGGGTAGGGGATGTGAGGAGACTGCGGGGTTTGGGTAAACGAATGACGCCCAGTGATTCCTACAGCAAACATTCACACAAACACACCTGATCAAGCAGTACTGACACACAACAGCATCACATGATCAGAGAGTCACATGATCAGAATCGGTTGAAGAATCAGTTTGAGAGTCATTTATCTGATGCTTTATGACCTGAGGTCAGCTGAAGCGGGAGCAGAACGATAAACTCAGTCGAGAGTGACGCTGCTGTTTCATAACACAGATAAAAGACAGTGTGAAAACATTTCAAAAACTTTGAATGTGCAACAGCTTTGAGGAATTCCCCTCACTCACACACACACACACACACACACGTCTGTTAAAGTGCCCATATGAGGGCAGGTCTGGCTGAACACAGCGGTGAACACAGCCAATTATCTCTCTCCGTCTGTCTGCTGAAGGGCATCACCACATCCCTCCACATTCCCAGACAATCCTTCCGGAAGAGCGTCCCGCCGTACAGCAGGTCGCAGTCACACACACCAGAACACGAACATGAACACAATCCACTGACACACAACACAAACACGACAAAAGTCAAAACACGAGTGTTAAATGCACACAGATGTACGGGTCAGTGTAGTGCACACTAATGAGGGCTCAATTCCCTCCAGCAGCTGCTCTCAAATAAATCACTTTTCCAGTCTGAACAATTATCAGACTCACACGTCTGGAAGAGCTTTCACAACATTTACTGTAACCGTTGGCCGGCAGGTAGACGACAGAGAGACGCCCAGAAGAGAGAAAAACACACTGAGTAAAAGTGAAAGAGGGAAAGAGGGGGCAGACTCCTGCCGGCCGGACTGAATCACTGGATTCCCAAACGCTCCGGTGTCACATTCCAGCGCTCCAGGTGAGAGTGATGGCCGAGATGATCCTGACGTTTTAACATGTTACTGTGGAAAATAAACTCAAACACGCGTCTGGAGCCCATTATCACCTGCTCCTGATCCGATCACACACAGAACGTTCCAGAGTGGAAAACTCTCTCTGAAGTGACACTTTACTGAGTGACGTTTGAGTGCGTTTCCTCTGGACAGATATCTGTTTGTCTATCTATCTAACTGTCTGTCTGTTTATCTATCTAACTGTCTATCTGTCTGTCTATCTATCTATCTATCTATCTAACTGTCTGTCTGTCTGTCTATCTATCTATCTGTCTGTCTGTCTATCTAACTGTCTATCTGTCTGTCTGTCTGTCTGTCTGTCTATCTATCTATCTACAGTGATGCAGCTGCTGAACGTGTCCTGATGATCCTTTAGAAGAAAGATGCTTGACGTCTGATTAAAGATGGAGATAATACACTGGATGAGGAGAAGCAGACGCTTGCGGGCTCTGATGTCCACTTATGGTCAAACACAGGTTCAGGATCTGAATGTCCCGCTTGAGGGACGTGAGGTTCAACAGGTCCGGCTCTGGAAGGCTCTGGTCCATGTTTAGACCGGCCCTGCTGCCGTCTGCTTTCATTCAGGTCTCTGGTCAGGCGTTTGGACACATCAGAGACCAGCGGAAGGTTTGGGAACAGCTGGATGACGCTGTAGATCTATATTTAGCAGCGGACAGCTCCGTTCAGTTCGTTTGCCTTCACTACTGAGGTTTTGCTTTGAATCTCCACAGCTGCTCGGATCTCCATAAGGAGCAAAACAGCAGCCGCTCGAGAACATAAATCCAAAAGAAGAAGTGAATGTAAAGTTAGATTATAGGATACGCCTGAAAACATCTGATCGTAGTGATGTGGATACGGTGATATGGATTCAGGCTACAGTCACGTCAGGTTTCTAATCTCTTTAGAGCAGCAGCTTTACAATATTAAACATGAAAAACAGCATCAGCGACACTTTCAGTTGGAATCACAGCTTCAGTTCCACTATAAAGCATCTCTCAGTGTGTTCATGTTTTCACTCACGTCTGACCTCGACCGCCGGAATGGAAGAAATGAACCGGAGAAGATTCACACCTCAGAGAAGGCGGAGACTCAGAGACACACCCACATGTTACATCATCACCAATGGGAGTTCAAAGGTGTTTAATCAGCCAGAGCGAGAGTTCGAACTCCCGAAATGAAATAATGAAACACTTTCACCTCCAATCAATTCATCATGAGAAACTCAAGTCCCATTTTCTTCTTATTAAATATAATTTTTCACTCACAACCCGTAAACAGCAGCTGTGCTTCAGTAACAGACTCTGATTGTTTGAGTCACTTTACACACAGTTAAATACAGTCCAGCTGTATGTGGAGATCTCTGGTGAAATACAGCATGTTGATATTGAGACTCTGAGGACTAATCTGACATGATTTCCAGCGGATGTTGTGCTGATAAACACTAACAGCAAAAAATGCTTTGGACTCTTATTGTGACGTTGCCAACAATTATAAATATATGTGTGTGTATTTATAGCTGGAGTCCCTGCAGAGGCTCCGCCTCCAACTTCCTCCACCCACCAGCGCTGACACACTGACCTCTGACCTCTGACCCTGACCGGACTTGACTCACACACATGTGAAACCACCTTGTTTACAGGAAACCCAGAGCCGGCGCAACACCATACTGAGAACTTCAGTGGTTTTCAATCTTTAGATCCGACGGACATTTAAACGACAGCTATATATATATATTCATGTACAGTATAAAGACCCAATTAATACTGTGAAAAATGAATATTATAAATGTGTAAAATATTTAGTTTCTATTACATTATATTATATTACATCATCGCGTTTACTCACCGTAGTACTGTACTGCTAGATGTAAGTTAGATGTATTTTATTTATTTATTTGTTTTTGTCAAATTATTTTAATCAAATGTATTATTTTATTATTTATTTAACTCAAATTTCAGATATTTATTTTAATCCAATTAATTATTTAGTTACTTAGTTTATTTTTTTATTTGTTTTTTTACACTGCTTTTCTTATTTTTTATTTATTTTAATAGTTTTATTATTTATTTATTTATTCTGTTAATAAAATGTATTACTTTATTATTTACTTATACCAAATTGTATTCATTTATTTTAAATGGTTTTATTTATTTATTTATTTTTATTTAACTAAATTTTTATTTTATTTTAATCAAATGTATTTACTATTTATTTTTATTTATTTAAATACAATTTTGTTTTATTTTAATCAATTTATTTCAATGCGTTTTATTATTAATTTATTATTTATTCATTTAACTTTTTTATTTATTTTAATTTTAATCAAATGTATTTAATTGATTTAGTTTGTTTATTATTTACTTATTTCTATTTATTTATTTTTACATATTTTACACTGCTTTTCTTATTTTTATTTATTCAAATCAAGTTTTATTTATTTTAATAAAATGTATAATTTTTTTATTTATTCATGTCAAATGTTTCATTTATTTATCTATCTATTTATTTAAATAAAAATGTATTTAAATTTTTATTTTATTTCATTTAAATCAGTTTATTTTATTCTATTGTATTCATTTCTTATTTATTTAAAAAATATTTATTTATTTTAATTAATCTTTTATTTTAATCAAATGTATTTATTTATTTCGTTTGTTTTATCTTATTTTTATTTATTTATTTTTTCATTTTTTTACACTGCTTTTCTCTAAACTTTTCCACAGACCCCCTATCGCTCCCTTGCGGTCCCCGGAGCCCGTCTGTGCCCCTGATATAAATGTTCCTCCACAAGCGTCTGATGCGTCAGATAAACCACCGAAAGCAGCTGAGTTTGCTGAAGGGTTTGGTTTTGAGACTCTATAACAGCAGAGGCATTTCCTCTGACTCACGGCCTCCGTTTAGGAGAACAAATATAGACACATGTACTCCCGTCAGGTCTCAAACTCAACTTTCACATGGATGTCCTGAACCGAAGGCGTAAAGTTCACATTTATTCATGTTGCGGCACATTTCTCAATATAAGAGCCACGGACTCGCTGACCAGAGCCTCTTCCGGTTTATTCCCTGGTCAGTTCACGTCACTCACAGAGACTTCTAGATTCAGACCATCACCAACTCGTCCATACAATGTACTTATGCAACTCGTCGCAGTGAGATCGGCCTGCGATATCTCCACCCGCGCCCAAACACACTGAGATCAACATCATTACGGCTAATTCATGAGTTCAGAGGATTATGGGATTGTGTTTACTGGCTGCATTAGTGTAAAACACAGCAGCGGTACGAGCAGATCTGTAGTTTTCCATCACAGAAACTCTGAGTGACTGAATCAACACATGAAGAATGTTCAGAAACCAGAGCGAATCTGGCATAATCGCATTTAAATATTTGCAAAATGATGAAATGCACTGAGTGTCTAATCTTAAACAGGTCATCATGCAGTACATATTTAATATAAACCACAAGGAAAACATGAGCGAAGTGAAGGAGAATGTGCATCACCGCTCTCATATGATCATAAAAACATCACGAAAACAAAAACTGGAAACAAAATGAATCTAAAATAAAATGGTAACACTTTACAATAAGGTTGGCTGATAACAACAATAGAGATGCACCGATATATCGACCAATAATCGCCGATATTCAGGGCTGATATATCCTGTCAATCAGAAGAGAGCAGGAAAATGCACAGCATTTGGGCTTTATGTAAAGAAAATGCTAACAAACTAGTTTGATGTTCAATATTAATAGTAATTATATGAATTAATAATATTCAGGAATGTTAATTTAATCTTCAGAATTTAGTTAATGTGTGTTCATATTAATCTGAGTAATGTGTTTATAACTGATTCCAGTTACTCTGAAACAAGTTGATGAAATCGAGAGAATAAAGTTTTTATTTGCATTTCTATCAAAATATAACAATTAAAAATATAAAATTAATAATTATGAATTATAATGAAACTATCATTCATTTAAAAGAAGGTATAAAAGGCAGAACCCCCAAACGATCGTTATCAGTATCGGCAGATATCGCTCTGAATAATCGGTATCGGTGGAGAACTGTAGTATCGGTTCATCTCTAAACAACAAGCAGTATTAATTAATGTTTGTTAATGTTAGTTAATAAAAATACAACTGTGCATTGTTATAGTTCATGTTACAATTAACAATAACTAAGATTAATAAAGTATTTTTCATTGTTAGTTCATGTTAACGTATATAGTTGACTAAAGTAAACAGATGGAAAAGTGTTTCCAATAAAATTAATAGATTTTTGATTACCTACAGAATTCCAATACTTCAATTTAACTTTATTATTCATATTTTCCATACTTTAGAATAATAAAGAATGAGGCGGTGTGTTCAAACTGGTATTGTGAGTCACTGAGGTTTTTTGGGAGGGTTTTTGATGAATTCATCCTAAAGCCACAGTATCACAACATGTCTGTTCCTTTCCACAAAGACTCGATTTTCCGCCTCAATCTGCAGCCTCATAGTGGAAATAAGTGTCTCAAAACAGAGGCAAAAAAAAAAAATCTTTATTAAGTCACTTCCATTACGTCATGCGCCTGTTATGTTAATCGGCGCGCGCTGTGATTGGTCGAAGGCTGCAGCGCTCGCGCGTGACGTTCCCGCTGGCGCACTATATGTACTTCGAGCCTAAAGAGCTCTGACAGCAGTGTGCACGCGAGGCGCGTTCTAGTCTAACAGCACGGGAGCTTTAACAGCCGCATTACACTTCAAAATGAAGCCTTGTTTGGTGCTCGTGTTCCTTCTGTTCTCTGTGCTCTGTCTGATGTACCAGGCGTCGGACGCGTGTTCATGCGCGATGTCTCATCCACAGGACGCGTACTGCAACTCCGACATCGGTAAGAAACCATGTGTGTGTGTGTGTGTGTGTGTGAAGGGTTAAAGTACGTGAGCAGGACATTAGAGCGAGTTATTCATAATACAGCACACTTTGCACATTATGTAACAGACCATATTTACTCAACATCAGCGCGCGCACATGTTCTTCGCCGGAGCGCGTCTGTTTTCCTAAAGCATTTGATAGCGTTGCGTTATAGCGGCGCGTTATCAAATAGAAACGATTAAAATATCGTTAAAACTCAAGTGCGTCATTGCGCGTTTACACGCAAACACGAGAAGCGTAAAGTTTTCGCGGTATCCATGGCAACAAACGCCAGCCAGCGCGAGCGCAAGAACGCTGGACGGAGATGTTGTTTTTTCCACACTTTTCCTCATATTTGATAAATGAACGCAGATGCTTCAGCAGGACAGTGATTCCTAAAATATACAGTTATTAGACAAAACAGTGATGTTAAAGACCAAACTCAGTATTTACACCTTACTGATGATTCAGACTATCAACAGGCAGCAGCTGGGCACAGAGAGTGAATGCACACTACATTACGTTCTTTACAATGATTTTCTATGGGAGGAAACGTGAAACTTTGCTTGTTGAGTTCATATTCTGCATCATATAATGAGTTTGGTCTTTCATCACTGCATTGGTCCATCTCAAGTGTTTCAGACTATCTGGGATGTTTTAATGGTCTTGAAGGGTTTCACTCGTCTTTCAGAAGGGTTAAATGAAGACAGGTGAATGATGGAGAAGATGAGTTCAGGACCAGCGCAGTCATACATCTGAAGCACTGCAGCACATCTGCTCTGGAAAGTGATAGAATCCAGCAGAAAACCATCAACCCTGAGCTCAGCGCTTCTCAAACCGCGTCTGTCAGTCCATTCGCTGATTTTAAAAGACTTTAATTAATAAAAGAATTGAAATCAGTTCACACCAAGAACAGAAACTATATCGATAACTATAATGATTACTATATTCACATCTACACCAATGTGATATCGTTCTGTATAAGCGCTGCAGTTTTGTCGTCTGTCTCTTTAAATGCTCGAGCTCTTTAAAGCAGGATGGATTCTGATTGGCTGTCAGAGTTTTTATCGTTCATCAGCTGGAAAAAAATCACTCTGAAAGTGATTCCAACAATATTGTCATTATCATTATAGTTGTGGAGTGGACTTCGCTATTCTCATAGAGTTAAGGCTCATTCACACCAAGAACGATAACTAACAATAACTATAACAATGTCTATAACGATAACGATATCTATAACAATAACTATAACGGTATCTATAACGATATGTATAATAATAACTATAACGATATCTATAACAATGTCTATAGCAATAACTGTAACGATATCTTTAACAATGTCTATAACGATATCTATAACAATGTCTATAACAATAACGATATCTATAACAATAACTATAACGGTATCTATAACGATATCTATAATAATAACTATAACAATATCTATATTGATCTCTATAACAATGTCTATAATGATAACTATAACAATATCTATAACAATGTCTATAACGATATCTATAACAATGTCTATAACAATAACGATATCTATAACAATAACTATAACAGTATCTATAACGATATCTATAATAATAACTAACAATATCTATATTGATCTCTATAACAATGTCTATAATGATAACTATAACAATATCTATAACAATGTCTATAACGATATCTATAACAATAACTATAACGGTATCTATAACGATATCTATAATAATAACTATAACAATATCTATATCGATCTCTATAACAATGTCTATAATGATAACTAACGATATCTATAACAATGTCTATAACGATATCTATAATTGTCTATAACGATAACGATATCTATAACAATAACTATAATGATATCTATAACGATATCTATAATAATAACTATAACGATATCTATAACAATGTCTATAACAATAACGATATCTATAACAATAACTATAACGGTATCTATAACGATATCTATAATAGTAACTATAACAATATCTATATCGATATCTATAACAATGTCTATAATGATAACTATAACGATATCTATAACAATGTCTATAACGATATCTATAACTGTCTATAACGATAACGATATCTATAACAATAACTATAACGGTATCTATAACGATATCTATAACGATGTCTATAACGATAACTATAACAATATCTATAACAATAACTATAACAATTTCTATAACGATATCTATATTAGTGTTCTGTTTATTAAAAGCGCGCTGCAGTTTTATCGTCTGTCTCTTTAAATGCTCGAGCTCTTTAAAGCAGGATGGATTCTGATTGGCTGTCAGTGTTTTTAGTCGCCCTGAAAAGTTGCTCTGAAAGTGATTCCAGTGATATTGATTTGGGGTTCTGAAAACATTAAAGTGGGCTTTGCTTTCTTAACACACATTTTTTGGTCAAAGAATGTAACGATGTAACAGCTGACATCATCAATCCCTCTTATTTATCCTTCCAAATATGTTATCTCACTATTTCAGCATTTCATGTTGACTTTAGCATGTCATGCTACATTTAACTCCTCTCACTTTGGGTTTCCTCGTCTGCGCTCTGATGGGGAATCGTGGGTCGGACACCCACAAAATCCCGAGATTTGAGATCCCGCTCATGAGCGGAGTGTGGAAATGGGAGCCGGACTGTCTGGTTAAGAGGCCACGTATGACTTGCATACTGATGATGTGTTTGTGGATAAACTAGATATTGAGATGTCCCATAAAATGTGACTTTGGCTTTGTGCTGGTATTCATGCTGTATGAAAGGCAAAGACTGCAGCTATTGTGAGCGTGTCTGAATCGGTGGCCGGACGCCAGGCGTGCAGATTTCCTCCAGTACTACAGAATGCAGAAGACTTTGCTTTCTGCTGCCATGTGTAACATATTTCCAGGGGCATCAGATGGAGCAATGACTTCTGGGTAACAAAGAGCCGTAGAGAGCGGAGCATTTTAAACCTATATGCTCCTAAACCTCATATGCTCCTACATTATGCACAATTAATAATGCACCAAAATCAGCGAATGAAATGCAGAAATTCAAGTTTTCATTTAGCTGAAAAACAAAAATAAGTTGAGATTTTTATCCAAATAAAACTGCACATTAGGAAGTTTTTATAGTTTTTAATGATATAATTACATTTCGAAAACTGAAACCGAAAATAATGTTTATTTAATTATCAATTCATTCATTAAATGTATTTAATAACATTAAATTGCACATAAGGCAGTGTTTCTACTTCAAAATTTCACGTTTAATCTGATGTGTTACTTGCCGTAATTGTTTGTGAAATTTACTAGCAATTTCTGAGTGAAAATTGTTTCTACGGTGCATCACTATGCACATTTATTGCTGCTTTGTGACTATAACGATAAATATAGCGATATCTATATCAATAACTATAACGATATCTATAACAATAGCTATAATGATATGTATAACGATAACTAACGATAACTATAACTATGTCTATAACAATAACTAACGATATCTATAGCGATAACTAACAATGCCTATAACGATATCTATAACGATATCTATAACAATAACTATAACAATATCTATAGCGATAACTAACGATGTCTATAACGATATCTATAACGATAACTAACGATGTCTATAACAATACCTATAACGATATCTATAATGATAATTAACAATGTCTATAACAATATCTATAATGATTAACTATAACAATAACTATAACGATATCATAACGATAACTATAACGATAACTATAACAATATCTATAACGATAACTAACAATATCTATAATGATAACTATAACAATAACTATAACAATATAACAATAACTATAACGATATCTATAACGATAACTATAACGATATCTATAACGATAACTATAACAATAACTATAACGATATCTATAACAATATCTAGCCTATAACAATAATTATATTAGTGTCCACATCAGCGGACGATATCGTTTTGTTTATTAAAACCGCTGCAGTTTTCGTTACGTTTCGAAAACTGAAACCAAAAATAATGTTTATTTAGTGAAAATTGTTTCTACACCAATTTTTTGTATGTTAAATAATGATGACATTCGTAAAAATTAGGTAAAAATATAATGAATATGTAATATAGTGTATATGTTTATTAGAATCAGATGTTATTATTTCAACCTAAGAAACTAATTTCAGACAAAATGTTTTCGAAATATTTTCGGTTGCCGAACATTAGGTGCATCACTATGCACAATTATTGCTGCTTTGTAATTAAGGATCAGTCCTTCAGAAGGCAGTTTAGAGCCGTTCCTGTCCGTCTCGTTTCTTCCATTTGACTTCAAAGCGTCGGGCGGATGGATGATGGTGACTCATGTGTTTAAGTACCTCGCGCTCTGTAATCAACTCACGGGAGATGAATCACAAATGTGCAAATGTGCTCCTTAAATCATGAAATCACAGAACAGAGGAGGCAGAGACGGAGCAACATGCACAAACTGTGAAAAACCATCAGCGGCTTCAGCGCCAGACCCACATTCCACATCTACACACATTAAACATGCCTTTCCCGCTCCATTATAGCAATTTTCTGCCAATATGGCCTCTGCACAGCTCCAGAATGAGTTTAGCAGTGTCGATCTCGCATATAGCCTCAGTTGGCAGGGCTTTTGAAGGCAATTGAAACGCTCTATTCACTCTGGAGCGCCGCACTAAAGGCCTTTCAAGCTCCAGATTAGTGTTTTGCCCTACACTTTGGCCCCTGGAGTTTAATATCCCGCCAACGGAGGTCTGGTTCCCATCTGACGTGGCGATGGGGTGAGATGCTCTGGACGCAGTTAAACATCACAGAAACTGATACATAAATGGAAAATAATTTATGAATTTGGCAGATGCTTTTATTCAAAGCCACATATATCGCATTCACATTTGATCAGTTCTTGCTTTCCCTGGGAATCAAACCTATGACCTTGATAGTGGCAGGATCTACTGTTTGATATATAGTGTACATGTTAATTTCTTTAAGAAAAACTACAGCAAAAAAAATGTTCGTTGATGACTTTTTTTTCCATGACTAAGACGAGATGACATCATTAAACACTAAGTGTAAGTATGTTTCCATCCACCTATTTTTGGGATGTTGCATAAAAAACGCTGGATGGAAATGCACATAAAAACATACACGCTCAATTGAGATAACAAACTACGACAGAAATACATTTACTGAATAATTCCCTAAACTCACATGACTTTGCCTCAGCAGAGGCTGTGATTGGATAACTGGACTAACCAGTGGACCAATCACATCGCAGCATCTCAAATGTTGGTTTGGTGGTTCTGAAACGCCTGAGTCAAAGTCTGTCATCAGAATGATTTGGTTTAATTCCCTCCAGAAGCGTCTCACACGATTGTGTTCCCAAACACCAGCATCCGAACGCAAGATCACATGACAGCGTTCATTGTGTTTCGTCTGACGCTCTGAGACCAACTCATTTATGATGGAGGAGAAAAGAGCCGATTGCAGAAAATTACATTTTTATTACTGATGTTTTGCTCCAGTTTCCCAGGAAGTGACGATTTTGTTCTCTGGAACACATGGGATGGAAACGCTGCTTTATTAGCAAATGTTTTATACCATATTCCAATTCTGTGCAAGTTAAATTCACAAATTTGAATGGAAACACTTACTATCTCAACATGCAATATTGTTTACAAAAATGACAACACTAAAAATTAATTAAAAAACAATAAAATAACTACACTTTCTAAAACACTCAAAAGGACACATTTTCTGCTTAGTGTTTTACTTAATCTTCTCAGTCTGGCAACCATGCGCTCGCGCTCTCTCTACACTGAGAAGATGATCTGAAAACATGACAAACGCATGTTTGAGTTTATTGAGATATCAAATTAACGTGTCGTAAAATCAGTCTGTGTTCCTTCACGAGCCGCTAAATCTGCGATTAAACCTTCAGCGATGAACTGTAATAAATCCAAACATGAATCTCAACTTTATTGTTGGCAGTTTATTGGCTATAATGCCCTTTTTCACAAGATGTAATAAAAGTCTCTGGTGTCTCCAGAATGTGTCTGTGAAGTTTCAGCTCAAAATACCCCACAGATCATTTATTATAGCTTGTCAAATTTGCCACTATTTGGGTGTGTGTCCCTTTAAATGCAAATGAGCTGCTGCTCCCGGCCCCCTTTCCAGAAGAGGGCGGAGCTTTAACAGCTCAACAACAACAAAGCTGGAGAATCTCACGCAGTCAAAATGAGGATTGTCAGTAACGGTGTTCAGCCTTACATTGTTCAAACCGGAGTCGACACTGATGGAGAGACTCAGGAAGAAGTTACAACTTTTAGAATGAAACTGGACGTTTCTGAATGGTTAGTGGATAAATTTATGTAGTTGCTGTGGAGTTGATTCAACTCATCCACTAGCATGTGCCGTCATGTTAATCTTTTGTGTTGAATTGACCCTCGTTTGTGAAGCAGTCCGGCGTAAAATGACGGCATGACAACAACACTCTACTACAACAACTCTTCCTCTTCTCTAAAGCAGCCCAACATGGACCCGCCCCCTTTGTTGTATGTTCTCAGGGGAGGGGTTTATGTAAATTTTGGGGTTAGTGATGTCACTGTCCCAGGAAGAACTTTGAGTGTCGTAACTTTGCAGATGTTGTTTATGCTTAAACAGCAACATTACAAACTAACTAAAGTTAAAAAAAAGTGAAATCATAATCAACGATGATAATATTACAAATCAGAAAACTAGAGTAAATGAGAAAAATAAAGCAAGCAAATGAGTTTAAGTTTTCTTAATTAGTGCTTATAGGTGAAAGTGCAATAATTCTGATCAAAAGTTAATCAAGATGATGATTTTGAACAAAAGTTTAACTATTATGCAGCATGACTAAAATAGTTTTCACTGACTAAAACTAGAATAAAACTTCCAGACTTTTAATCAAGTAAAAAACAGGATATGTTGACTAAATATGGTCCAATATTGAGTTTCCCAGTGCAGAGTTACAGCGACTCCTGATCTGGTTTGGCTCGTCGGCGTGAATCACTCTCTGCAGAGGAGGATTTCTGCGCGTTAACCCATTTACCTCTCTGAGCGAACGGCCACCTACTTTCCCGAATGTAAGTCAGAGTGGTGCGTTGCTCATGAATATGCATGACTCACAGCGGGCGCGCGGCTCTGGGCTTTCATGTATGATTCAGAGGGCTTATGGAGGGGCTGACGCTCTTAAATATAGCCGCGAGGATCGACGCCCGCGGGCCAGACGGAGGGGTGGACAGGTGGACATCATAGCGAGTTTGGAATTGGGTTACATAAACATTCGCAGCCGCTCAGGGAGGTCGAGGAGTCACGGGAGAGTTCCAGAAAACCGGCACAGCGGCTCACAGCCAATCAGAGCGCGGCTCTGGAGTTCAATGGAATGACCTCTGAACCCTGAGCGTTGACGAGAGGGTCAAACCTATTAGAGAACATGAAGGCGCGAGTTTCTGATTAAATGCTTCTGTTTCTCTGGGACGTCAATCATTTGTGTCACTCATTACAGCATCTATACGGAATGTGAGAGCGCGTGGACGTCAAAGTTTTGCCCTTAAAAGGTCACATTAGTTAACTAAAACTAAACTAAACATTCATGTGTTGCAGTATTTAACGTTAGTTAATGAAGAAGTTCATATTAGTTCAGGTCCACTAAATAATATCTATAGATACAACTTTGAACGAACGTTCTATTAACGTTACTGGAGGAACGTTTGTTGCCAGAACGTTCCCTGTGAGCTGATAATAGCAGCAGGAATGAACTTTTCCTTTGTTTTTTTTCACCGGTCTGAGGAATGTGAGCCTCAAAGAATTCCGGGAAGGAAATTCCAAGAGATAACAAGCATTCCAGCGTCTCTCTCAGAGCAGGTGATCCGCAGACGGGCACAGGAACCGCCATTGACTGCTGTAAATGAGGCGTCTCGCGTGTGACATGAGTGAGGGTCTGCAGGACGCGTGTCAGGTTACCGACGGGAGACTCGTGTGCATTTGCAGGGGATTATGGGAGAGAGGCCGCTCGTATTGACATGGCCTCATTCTGCGGTCTCTGAGGAAGCAGTCTAGTTCAGCGCCACACACTTCACACACTTCACACACTCTCTAAACAGGAAAACTGTCACACATTTACAGTGGGAATATCTGAGGAAATAACCTGCTGTTATATATTTATATATATGTGTGTGTGTGTGTGTGTGTGATATTTAATATCTTATAAATATATATATTTATAATACATTTATATATATATATATACAAATATATATACATTTATTATATAATGTTTATATCTTTAAATTAAAAAAAATACACAATTAAATTATATAATACAAAATTAATATAAAATATATTTAAAAAAATGTATATATTAAAAAGAGGAATATTTTCAAAAAACATTAATTTAATTTAATTTTATTTTATTTTATGAAATGAATGTCTTTTGTGGTCAATGCCAGTACAGCCACAGTGGCTCAACGGCTTGATTTTGATCATGTTGATCATGTGATACTCCATCTCGTCACAGGCTGAAATACTGCATTCATTCATGTGATCGAGTTGTTTTTAAGCCATAAAACAACATAAAACTGTCACACATTTACAGTGGGAATATCTAAGGAAATAACCTGCTGTTATATATATATATGTGTGTGTGTGTGTGTGTGTGTGATATTTAATATCTTATATAAAATATATTTTATAAAATATATTATATATACATTTATTATATCATGTTTATATATTTAAATCCAGAAAAATTGTTAAAATATTTTTAAAAATAAATATATAAAATTGAAAAATATATTTTTAAACAATCATATATATGTATATATAGATAGATATTTGATAAATTATATAAAATAAATTATATATACATTTATTATATAATATTTATATATTTAAATTCAGAAAAATACAGTTAAAATACATGAAAAAATTTTTTAAAATCTTTTAAAAACAATCATATATATGTATATAGATATTGATATATTATATAAATTATATAAATATATATACATTTATTATATAATGTATATATCTTTCAATTAAAAAAATACAGTTAAATTATATAATACAAAATTAATATAAAATATATT
This sequence comes from Hypophthalmichthys nobilis, assembly GCA_037950665.1. Taxonomy (NCBI): domain Eukaryota; kingdom Metazoa; phylum Chordata; class Actinopteri; order Cypriniformes; family Xenocyprididae; genus Hypophthalmichthys; species Hypophthalmichthys nobilis. The sequence continues at coordinate 269,319 of CM075489.1, forward strand.
AAAAAAATGTATATATTAAAAAGATGATTCAAAAAACATTAATTTAATTTTATTTTATTTTATTTTATGAAATGAATGTCTTTTGTGGTCAATGCCAGTACAGCCACAGTGGCTCAACGGCTTGATTTTGATCATGTTGATCATGTGATACTGCTTCATCTCGTCACAGGCTGAAATACTGCATTCATTCATGTGATCGAGTTGTTCTTAAGCCATAAAACAACATAAATCTGACCATCTTAGATGTTTTTTCCCCACTCGTCTCAATGCAATGCATGCTCCCATGATGCTTCAGTGTTGTCTGTGGTTGGGTCTGATCGTGACTCTGTGTGTGTTTGCAGTGATCAGGGCAAAAGTGGTGGGCAAGAAACTCCTGGACGACCGTCCGTTCGGAACCATGCGCTACACCGTCAAACAGATGAAGGTGAGCTGACGCTAACTCCAGACGACACGCGGAGCTGATGAAACACATGATCACAGCGGCAGTGAAGGTTGAACCTCTGCTCTAGACTAAACACAGGCCTGTGCCAAACGACAAAGACAAAACATTGCAGATGTTTGTCATGTGAACTACAGCGTGTTTATTCTCAGACTTCCTGCATGTCACACGAGACCGAATCAAAACAAAGGTTTATTTAGATGTGAAATAAATCGAACGCTAGCAAACACAGACAGATTACTGCACACGGGGGTGTGTTGATTGTGTTCGTCTCGTTTGTCTGCTCTAGATGTACAAGGGCTTCGACAAGATCCAGCATGTGCAGTACATCTACACACACAACTCCGAGAGCATGTGCGGAGTCAAGTTCGACATCAACAAATACCAGTACCTGATCACAGGTGAGACGCCATCATCATCATCATCATCATCATCACCAGTCAGGGTTCAGATGACTGACAGCAGTGCATCATGGGAGAAACTGAACAGCTCGTCTTCATTATGATTACTTTCATATTTAAGAGCCCTACAGCAGATTCACAGCCAATAATGTTTGACTAATTGGGGTTTTTAATGACAGCTAATTAAATGGATAGATATAAAAAAATTGATGAAGTTATTTTGTACAGTATTTGCCCAAATATAAAAGATCCAACTAAAAGAAGCGTGTTATATAAATATAATACTGTATATAACTATATATAATTTGTATATACATTTATAATAAAAATTAGATAAAGTATTATTTTAATATATAATATTATTATGTAAGTTTATAAATATATAAATTAAATATACACACTCACATATATAACTATATAATAAAATATATAATTTTTATATAAATGTAAAATAAAATAAAGTATTATTTTAATATATATTATTATAAAAGTTTAAATATTTAAATTAAACACACATATTTCATATATTATGTATATATCTATATAATAAAATATTATTTATTAGATAATTATTATATGTTATATTATCAAATATTTTATACAAATTTATAATAAAAAATTATATCAAGTATTATTTTAATATATATTATTAGTTTATAAATATATAAATTAAACATATACATATATAGATATTTAATATATTATATATACATTTATTATTTTTATATATATATTTAAATATAGAAAATACAGTTAAAATATGTGAAACATTTAATATTTAAAAAGATAATACATAATATTAAAAGGGAATTTTTTAAATAACAATCACACATTGTAGTTTTAATTTGAATTATTTTTATTTTAACAATATATTATATTGAATTACATTAAATTCTTCTTGTATCTTTTGAACTGTTTTTATAGTTATCAGTCAGTGTCAACGCCTTGAATGTCGTGGCATGAATCGTTTGTGTGTGTTTATGATCAGCTGAGGCTCTTGATAGCGTCTCTCTTTAGTGTTATTGAGATCATCTGAAGATCGAACAGAGCGTGTGACGCGCAGCTGTTCTGCTGCAGGTGAAACTAAGACACAAACAGTCTAACATAACCGGCTAACTGGTTAATCTAACCTTAGAGAGAGAGAGAGAGGATATTTATGAAGGAACACATATATATCTGATGTGTTTCTGTGTCAGTCACCGAGGACTGAGGTTGACCTCTGCTGTGTGTGCAGGTCGTGTTCATGACGGGAAGGTTTACACCGGCCTGTGTAACTTCAACGAGCGCTGGGAACGCTTGTCTCTGGCTCAGAAGAAGGGCATCAACCACCGCTATCAGCTGGGCTGCAACTGCAGGGTGAGTGTCACGCTGTTCCCATCCATCATATAAAGAACCGACGCCTGGATCCAGATGTTTGGCACCAGGATTAAACCACCGGTTCAGAAGCCAAACTTGAACGGTTTGGACTCAGATCTGAGACACAGAACCACTGGAGCGCAGGTTATCACTGGATCTGGACGTCGCTTTATATTTCTACACACATGCAGATGTTCGCTTAAAATCAAAACCGTTCTAGTCTTCCTTAAATAACACTGACACTTGAAGAAAATTCATGCATATTTTTGAGCGCAAATACCAAGTGCATCTCCATAAAGACTCTACGAGGCTTTATGACGGCAGACGCTCTCGCGGATAAAAGAGGATTCGGTTCTGAATGACCCGCATTCATAAAACACCTGGAAACATAAAGCTCCGCAGATGCCTTTCAATCCGTCTGGTTTCATTCACACACGTTTCAAAAGCAAACACGAGTGCTGAAATGAAGGCAGGATGAACAGAAATGAACAGACCTGCACAAATAAAACGAATACCGCATGGCCGGGTAGAGTGGCGTCTAACATCCTGATCCATAGAATAACCGTAAAAAAAGACGATTTAAAGTTTTATGATAAACTGCTTCCAGTGAGTTTACCATAAACGCCAGTTTCAACACACTACTAACTAACTCAACCAGGCCCCGCCCCTTTATTCTGCATATGAATTATTTAAATGAGGAATAACTCAAGATGGAGGCGTTTCAGGGAGTTCAGAAACAGCAACATCACACACTTAAGACAGATGAAGATGTACAAAATGGTCTCTTTACTTTCCTCTGTTTGCAGATTAAGCCGTGTCACTACCTGCCCTGCTTCGTGACCTCCAAACACGAGTGCCTGTGGACGGACATGCTGTCCCACTTCGGCTACCCCGGCTATCAGTCCCGCAACTACGCCTGCATCCAGCAGAAGGAGGGCTACTGCAGCTGGTACCGAGGGATGACCACCCGCGACAAAGTGACCATCAACACCACCGACCCCTGAACCCGCCCTAACAACAATAACTAACTGCCCCACCTGATCTTCCTCTGTGTAATTAGACAGAACCACATCAGATCACGTGTGTTCAGCAACGGGTCACGTCAATTAGATGAAGCGTGAGGCCTGGAGCAGTTACCCAGCTAACAAAAACATGTTCTAAGAACGTTTCGCTAACATTCCCTATTCGGAATGTTCTCTGAACGTCCAGTTTTTAAAAAAAATCTTGGTTATGTGAACGTTGATGGAACATTCCATTGTATCATTCTTCAAACATTATGGAAACGTTACTTTTGAATGTTCTCTGAACGTTCTGTAGAAACATTTAAAAAACGTCCAACTGAAACGTTTCAGAAAAAAAGATGTTTTTGCGCTAACATTATTAAAGACCAGATAACTTTGAACGCACGCACTGGAACAACGTTTGTTCATAACGTTCTGAGAACGTTCCCTGTTAGCTGGGAAACCCCAAACGAAACGAACTGATCCTCATTAACACGACCCACTGAGATATGAAGTAATTTATGAATGCAATAATACTGCTCTTTTATAGTGATGTATTGCTTTTAAACATGATTTAAATGATATCAATTGTATATGTACGCAGATAAACGTCATGTGCCAGATTTATACTGTTCAGTATCTATTTATGATGCTCACTCTGGACTGTGCTGAAACGTTGGGTTTTGGTCATTTAGATGTGGTTGTTCCAGCACAAGCGCAGAGCGACGCCTGAGCAATCCGTGCATTTGATTCTTTCCTTCTTGCTGTTTATGATATAAGCTATGAAATTGTGACTAGTATTTTTTTATTACTTTAAAACAAAGATTATAATCAGTAGATAAATCTTCTTCATATCAATGTGTTTTCTACATCTAGACCGCGCTGATGAGAGAAATCTAATGCTTCATCAATCCATTCTGAGAGTACCGAATATGAATCAAACAATAATCATGCATCAATATTGAAGTAATTCAGATCAGAACAGCTAGAATAATAATTTTTACCACTAAACTCAAGTTATTTCATCAGATTTTCTGCTCCATTCCTCTGTTGGAGGCTGAGATCAGACGGAAAAGCATCTGAACACTAGTTAACTCCTGGTTTAAGTGTCTGAAAACTAGTTAACTGCTGGTTTAAGCATCTGAACACTATTTAACTGCTTGTTTAAGCGTCTGAACACTAGTTAACTTCTGGTTTAGGCGTCTGAACACTAGTTAACTGCTGGTTTAAGTGTCTGAACACTATTTAACTGCTGGTTTAAGCGTCTGAACACTATTTAACTGCTTGTTTAAGTGTCTGAACACTATTTAACTGCTGGCTTAAGCGTCTGAACACTAGTTAACTTCTGGTTTAGGCGTCTGAACACTAGTTAACTTCTGGTTTAGGCGTCTGAACACTAGTTAACTTCTGGTTTAGGCGTCTGAACACTAGTTAACTGCTGGTTTAAGCGTCTGAACACTAGTTAACTTCTGGTTTAGGCGTCTGAACACTAGTTAACTTCTGGTTTAGGCGTCTGAACACTAGTTAACTTCTGGTTTAAGCGTCTGAACACTAGTTAACTTCTGGTTTAGGCGTCTGAACACTAGTTAACTTCTGGTTTAGGTGTCTGAACACTAGTTAACTGCTGGTTTAAGTATCTGAACACTAGTTAACTTCTGGTTTAAGCGTCTGAACACTAGTTAACTGCTGGTTCAGAGTAAGAGCGTTCTGTCTCAGCCTCCAACTCAAGTTTTTATAACAGTATTTTGTCTGCATAACACAAACATTCTGCTCAGATCAGACCTGTTTTACTCTCATTGAAGAGGCTGAAAGCTTGTGTGTGTGTGTGTGTGTGTGTAAAAGAGAGAGATGACCATTTTTCAAATAGCAGCTTTTCAAGAATGTTTTGATTTTTAATTTCTCTGTTTTATATTTTTATAATAAAGATTGTGAAAATGGCTCTGTGACTATCTCGTCATTATTATTCTCAGAGGACTAGTTAAAGTAGTTAAAGCAGTGACTCACCATCTGTGTGTGGTTAGGGAAGAAGGTTTGCTCATTGAGCGGGAACTTCTCTGGACCCAGAGTGTGGTAGAGCTTGATCATGTGAGAGAACTGCAGAATGAAGACACAAAAACACATCAACACGAGCGTTTTCATGTTCCTGAGCCATTCGTTATCATACAGAACACAAAGTTTGTCTTCATCATCTTCCACAAAACTCACTCCACCTCTAAAGCGACTTTGATTACATTAAGTTGAAGTCTATAAAGTATTTTGGTAAGATTTTACAGTAAGTTCCCATTAGTTAATTCTTGGGAAGCATAGAGTGGTTTATGTCTAAAGAAAATATATTGATAATGTATGGTCTGTATAATAAATAATTATATTTTGATTAATATTTAATATGTAATATAAATATAAATTGAGAACTTTTAACACGTCATTTTGTTGTGTCTGCCTGTGCATCAAACTCTCAAAATGACAAACTCTCCTTCTGAATTGACTGAGAAGCGCTGTACGCACCACCCAGGGTTTGCTGCAGAAGTTATAGATGGAGAAGAGCGAGTTAACGCTGGGAACGGCGCCGTAGTGCAGGCCGATCACGAGGTTCCTGAAGTCCTCGCCCGGGGTCATGCTGTAGGCGTGCTGGCGAACCAGCACAAAATCTGGCTTGAAAGATCTGGAGAGAGAAAACAAAAACAGGGACAGAATCATTAAAAACCAGTAGAAATGAGGATCACTGGAGCACGTCTGCTCATAGAGGTCATTATTACTGCTACCCTTGTGTTGAAAAAACTAATCTGGTGTTCCAGGTCAGAAGGTTTCTTTTTGCTAGGCCTCACTGATCTGAGCTCATGTGCCTCAGTTTTAGAGTGAACAAATTATCATAATGTTTTGGGAAGTTGTTCTTCCAAAGTCAGTGAGTTTTAGTCCAATGCAGTAACATTAACGAACATTTTCAGGGAAAAAGAAAGAATGAACACAACAAGAGCAGAAAGTCTCCAGAAACAGGAAGAGCAGATGATCATTAGAGACTGAACAGAAGCTCTTGGAGGAACGCAGAAGAATGTGCAGCACATGATCCGCAGCAGCTGCACCATCATATCTGTCACTGCGCTAACATGTGCTGAGAAACACACGATAAACGCACAAAAACTCATTATGAACGTTCAGCAAACATGTACGTTCACTATCATCATCCTGGACCGACGTGACATCAACACATTTTCTCCAGTCTTGAAATAGTTCGGCAAAAAATGATTTTTTTAAAAACAAGATGCATTTACTTAGAAGCGTTAATTGTATTTCGTCTCGCTGCACTGATATTTTCACCTCTTCTAATATAAACAAGATAAAAACAAGTGAATGATCTGCCAGTGCAGAAAGACAAAACACTGACATTAAACACAATCTATGGAAACAAGTCTTGTATTGTATCGTCCGTACTCCAAGGATTTTTAGATACTTTAACTGGAAAACATGATAAAAATACGCATTAAGAACAGGAGGCCAGCATCCCAGAAATCTGAGCAGAAAATGAGCAGCTTTCCTCAGAACCGGATCATGACGTGTGTGAAATAGATTTTGTTTGTTCACTATCGGGTTTTTTTGAAAGAAAATGATCAAAAGTGACAGTAAAGACATTTATTTAGACTTTTTTAAACTTTCTATTAATCAAACAATCCTGAAAAATAAAATGTATGACTGTTTCAACATTGATAATCATAATTGTTTCTTGAGCAGCAGATCATCATATTAGAATGATTTCTGAAGGATCATGTGACACTGAAGACTGGAGTAATGATGCTGAAAATTCAGCTTTGATCACAGGAATAAATTACTTTATAAAATATATTCAAACAGAAAACAGTTATTTTAAATTGTAATAATATTTCACAATTTTTTTACTGTATTTCTGATCAAATAGCCCCAATCTTTGACTGCGAGGCTGAACTTCAGCACTGCTGCACACACTATTAATAGAGGCCTTTATTAAACTAGTATAAGATGTCTGGGTAAGTGAGGCAGGTATAAATAATCACATGTGTCTGGCAGATGACGGACATCTGAATCCGAGAGAGGCACGAGTGTGAGGAAGGACATGCTGCCATACAGATGAGGTTTATTAATACAGCGTCTCAAATCACATGACCCGAGCGCCAGCGGTTTCACAGAAAACCAGCTGCTGCGGAGACTTTAATCAAACACAACTGATATTAAGAAGAACCGTTCGCTCAGTGGAAAGATGTTAAAGGCTCTTCATGTTTAGGAGTGTGGTTCGTTAGTGGATGATGTTGCTGGTTAATGTGATTCTCCTCACCTGTGTGAATGATTCAAACACTTCAGACATGATGGAGAAAGGTCACGCTAGTCAAGACAAACGATTGTGTTTCCACTGAAAGCTCATTTCTGTCTGGCTGAAACGGTGGAAAGCAAGCTGGAAAAACAGCCTGGAATGACAATGGAATGAGACGGAGGCTGATCTGAAGCTCTGAAGGAATCGATTCATTCAGCACAGACCGATTCACTATGAACTCAAAGAAGCGTGTGTGTTTAGATGAGGAACTGAATCAATATGACACTCTGATTCATCTGAACATGAACACACACACACACGACGCTCCTGAAGCTGAACCCGCGTTATTACAGTTCACTAAAAAGTAAAATAGAAAAGTAAAATATAAAAAACATTTCTCATTTTCATTTAGTTTAATACCTAAAACAAAAAATTAATCAATACTAAATATACATATTTAAAAAAACGACCAACAAAATGACTAAAACTTTGAATGAAAACAGAAAATATAAAAATAAACTAAATTCAAACTATGAAGACAAAACCTAGAATAATCTCCTGAAGCTGAATGAGTCACTCAGCCTTGTTGATGACATTAACCAATCACGCGCTCTCTGAGGGATGATGTCATCTTGCTGATGAGTGACATCATGGCATAAAGACCACACACCTGACCACTTTGGTTCCTCCTCGGCTGGCCTGCATGTCCACCGTACAGCCGGAGTTCACGTACGACGCCAGATTGAGCTCGGAGAACTCGGCCTGAAACGCACACCGCAGACTGATTAGAGTTCAGAAGATCAAATACGACAACACTTACACTCATTCTGAGTTAGTCATGTGACTCGTGTTACCCATCAGCCCTTGTAAACTCAAGAAACACTGGTCAGACACAGATCAGATCGCACTGAGCCGAAGGAACGGACAAAAATACAAAACATAATGAGTGTTTTCAAACAGGTTTCCGTTGGCCACGCCCCAAACTCACACCATTGGTCAGTTGTTGAATTTCACCGTTTTAATCAGCTTTTTGAAGGCACTGAATCACAGATATGAATTACAGATTTCTACAGTCTATAAACACAAAATCAACAATTATTTTGATGCCGTAAACCAGCGTCACACACTAACGTCACTAAGAGCCCATTTTATTTCTGCCCGGTAAATTTTCCCGCCATTTTGAATTTTGTCCAAAACCTATTTTTGTGAACTAGTTCTAGGTTTTTCGCCCGATCAGAACCAAATTAGTGCAGAAATATTCTCTGGAGTTTGAATATTTATAATTATCAAAAAAAGTTGAAACTTCGATCCACGGTCGCTCGAAAAACATACGATGTGGGCGGAGCCACTTTTTCTAAAATGGCTGTAACTCGTGAACGGAATGAGATATTTTCACCAAACTCAGAACACCTGTCTACGGGCTCAATCTTTGGTCACAGTAAAAAAAAAATTGCGGCGATTGGCCACTAGCTGGCACTATAACACAAAAAAAACAGCTATAACTATGTAACGATTAGTCCGATTGACTTGAAAATTGGCATGCAGTGTCTTGGTCCAAGGGGGCATGATGGTCTATGAGGACATTGGCGTATCTCAAAAAACATGGCTGCCATCGGCCAATGAATTTTGAGCACCTTTTAGACAAGGTTAACGGAGGTTGATCAGAGCGAAACTCGGTAGGTCCGTAAGAATTTTGAGAGAAATTGGCCACTAGTTGGCGCTAAAGAGTTTTACGCCTCTGCAATCATGTGATGTTTAGCACATACACACAATATGCACATCATTTGATAGATCTCCTCATTCTGAACAACTTTGCCTCAAGAACCACTGCTGTCAATCACATCGTTCATTAAATATTCACGATTATGTAAAAAGCATACTTTTGCGAACTAGTCCTAGATTTTTCACCTGATCGGAATAAAACCAGTGCAGGACAATTCTCTGGACTCTCTAGATCAATAATTATGAAAAAAAGTTGAACTTTACCCTTTGGGTCGCTATAACAGGGTCATTTAGAAAATGGGCGTGGCAAAATATACTCAAAAGCCTATAAATCCTAAACAAAAACTCGGAACTTCACGAAATAAGGTGAGCACATGACATAACATTCTAAACAAGCATGCCAACTTTTATGGAGATCGGACCATAGGTGGCGCTATAACTGTTAAAAAGCTTTAAAAAACATATTTCCTTTGTAAATTACGTGTTTTTACCATATTTTCATCTATGATCTAAGTGCTTAAATGCTTATTAATAAAACAATGGTATTTTTATATTAATATTTTTTACACCATATAAAACACCAAAATAATAGACATCAAACGGCCATTTATGCCAAACACTCAACATGAAGTATAGAAGCTCAAAAGTTTGGGACTGTAGATTATGTTTATTTGTCGTCTCAGTTAGAGAACAGCTCGTCGACTCCACATAAACATCTGTGCTTTGAAGGACACACACACACACACACACACACACACAGATGAATGTCAAACAGCAGTTAGAGGACACACACATAAGTCACTCCTATTAGCCGGCTGGCATAGAGGCACTCGATTGGCCGGGAGCACGGGAGGTGTGCCAGACTCGCGCTGCCATGGTTACGGTCCGGGTAATGCATTCAGGCTTCTCTTGCTGGGAAAGGAAAACAGGAGAAAGTCCAAGAGACAAACTCTGGATGTTTGTTTCCTTTCCTCTTCACCTCCACGACTGAAGAGAGACGCTTCAGTTCGTCATGCAGATGTTTGAGCGCTCGTTAACCGTAATGAGGAGTTTATTAGTGTGATCCGATGCATGAAATGTTTGAACTGCAACACAAATGTCTTTTCATGCTATATAAAAGTTTGAGTTTTTAAAGAAATTAATGCTTATATTCAGTATAAGGATGCATTAAATTGATCAAAAGTGACAGTAAAGACATTTATAATGTTACAAAAGATCCTGTTTCAAATAAATGTTGTTCTTTTGAACTTTCTATTCATCAAAGAATTTCCACAAAAACTGTTTTCAACATTGATAATAATCATAAATGTTTCTTGAGCAGCAGATCATCATATTAGAATGATTTCTGAAGGATCATGTGACACTGAAGACTGGAGTAATGATGCTGAAAATTCAGCTTTGATCACAGGAATAAATTACACTTTACTATATATTCACATAGAAAACAGCTGATTTACATTACAATATTTCACTGTTTTTACTGTATTTTTGATCAAATAAATGAAGCTTTAGTGAGCAGAAGAGACTTCAAAAAACACATTAATAAATCTTACAGACCCCAAACTTTTGAACATTAGCTTGTGTGTGTGAGAGATACTGACAGCCATCATTCCAAACACACACACACACACACACACAGACACACAGACACACACACACACACACACACACACACACACTCACACACACACTCACACACACACACACACACACACACACACATCACACACACACACACACACACACACACACACACACACACGCACACATATCACACACACCACACACACACACACACGCACACATATCACACACACACACACACACACACACACACACCACACACACACACATATCACACACACACAGTCCTTTCCAAGGCTGCGCTGGCATCATGATCCCATCTGGAATCCTGGCAGGTATTTTTGGAGCCGAAGCTAATGGGTGTCATTAGGGTGAAGAATGCAAGGTGCCTTTCACCCGATCACATGACCAGAGCTCATAAACACTCACACACACACACACACACACACACACACACAGGACAAAATAACCTCATCATCATCATCATATCTGTACGAACAGTGTCTCAGTGGTGAAATGAGACGTAATAAACTAAAAAAAAACAGCCAAATAAAATAAGTTATTTTAGTTTTCTATATTTTACTTCGGATAATGTTTTTATGTGAAGTAATGAAGATGTTTTCATGGTTGTATTTGACACGGACACGAGGACACACATCTGGAGCATCGGATCGGTTCCAGATGTCTGATAAAGCTCAGCTGAGGTCTGCTCAGCAGATGTTTGAGAACATCAGGACGGTCAGAACAAAGAGCAGGACCTCCCAAGACTGTAAACGTGTCGTTCGCCGACTCTCTCAGAACACGATCACAGGCTCAGGGCTGGAGCGTGACGCCAGCACAAAGAGTGTGTTGTGGGTCTGAAGGGTCTGTGGAGTGTTATTAAGAGCCGCAGATAAACCTCGGCCTTATCCAGAGATAAACTCACAGATGAAGAGTGTTTGTTTAAACTGTCTAGATGAAGATAATTAAATGTAAATAACTGGAAGTTTTCCGAGGTCTTCTGGTTCTGTAACCATCATCGGCCTGGTTCTCTCAGCCCGTTAAGCGAGCGGGAACCTGTTGGAGGAGTGTGAGACGCAGACAGCGCGTGTGTTTGTTGTGTCTGTTCCTCTGAACAGCAGCGGTTACTCAGTCGAAGCACAACGGTTCACAGAAGTAGAGCTACAGAGGCTATCGGCGCACGTCTAGACTCTGGGCGGGAAACGAATGAACATCTGGAGCTGCTTTCATTCACTCAGCTCACCTGCTCCACACGGATCTCGTACTCTCCGTTCAGCTTCCTTCCTCTGAAGTACTTCGCCCTGAAAAACAACACAGGAATGAAGCAGAATCTGTGCGTCATCTTCACTGAATGATCCAGAGCTGATCTTCAGACCGCAGAGCCTGTGTGGCGGCAGCACACTCGTCTTCTGAATTCAGCCACTCGCGTCACATTCATTTCATTTCCACATCCATCAGCTCACAGAACGAGCACACGCTTCATTTACACACACTCGTTTCACTTCAGTGACTTTATAGAGTTTTTACTATTTATAATATTATTTTTGATTATGTTATTTTTAAATTATTATTTATTGATGTTATTTAAATTTGTATTATTAATTATGGAATTATTTTAATATTATTATTATTATTATATTCTATTTATAAATTATTATTATTTATTTCATTTTATTTTATATATATAATTATTTTATTTGTTTTTGTTATTATTATTATTATTATTATATTTATTAATTGTAATTTATTGATGTTATGATAAGTTAATATTTATTATTAATTATATTTATAATAAATATATATATTATTATTTAATAATAATTTATATATAGAATTTAATGAATAATACTGTTAAATAATAATATATATATTTATTATTAATATAATTAATAATAAACATTAACTTATCATAACATCAATAAATTACAATTAATAAATATAATAATAACAAAAACAAATAAAATAATTATATATATAATAAATATAAAATTAAATTAAATAAATAATAATTTATATATAGAATTTAATGAATATTAATACTATTTATTTAATTATTATTTTATATTTATTATTATATAAATAGTAAATATAATTTATTTTGTTATTATTAATAATAATAATAATAATAATATTCATTATTTTATTTTTACATGATTATTTGTTGATTTAATTATTGTTTAACATATATTTCGTATTTGTTGTTATAAGTTCATTATTAATAATATATTTTATTTTTAAAATATTTTTTACATTTATTTATGTATTTTTGTTATATTATTATTCATTATATTATAATTATAAATTATTATTTATTTTATTAAAATTTATTATTATTAATATTATTATATAAATTGTTTACTACTTACATTTGAGTTTTTTATATTACACATTTTTTTTAAATAAACTTTTTTATAATACAATTTTTTCTGTTATATCTATTTATATTATTCCTTATATTTTATTGATGATTTATTTATTATATATTTATTTATTTATTTTAGTCTTAACTTCAGTGTGTTTGAGCTGAAGCAGCTGGTCTACAGCAGAAGCTCTCAGGGACGAGGCGTGAGGTGAGAGAGAGAGAGAGAGAGAGAGAGAGAGGAGCAGCGCTGACAGCCGGACAGAAGCTGTGATTGTGTCCTCTCTCCGAGCAGCAGCGCTGGGAACGAGGCCGCGTCTCCCAGACACTCTCTGACTGCAGTCAGGAATTCCACAGAGGAAGACAGAGACAGACAGACAGACAGATCTCAGCCTTTTGCCCAATGAAATGGCGGCCGAGACGTCCACAAACAGTAGCAATGAGTTTCCCAGACGCAGACGTCTGACTTAATGTACCTCTATATGCCGGAACATTCCGGCTCATTCCACATGCTTCACATTAACTCACAGGATCTGACTGGACAGATGTTGCATGCTCCACCAGTACTGAAGTGTGCTTCTCTAGCGCCACCTGCTGGTAAAACACCGGTGCTGTGCATGCTGTGATGGACTCTCACTCCCTCTAGTGGTCAAACACAGTTAGTGCTCCAGCTTCACAACCATTCAAAAAATATATTCAAATTATATAGCTTCATAATATGCATGTTCTTCAGGGTTTAATAATGTATTTATCTGACTTTTCTACTTATTTGTGATTATGGAATAAGGTTTTTACAATTATTTTTAACTCACAAATTGCAATTCTGTTTCAACATAACTAGAAACATGTATATTCATTGTAGCAATTTCCATGACTTTTTTTTTTTTGTAGATTTTATTAATTTCCATAACTTTTAAAGATTTTATTGATTTCTGTGACTTTTTCAGATTTTATTCTCTTTTTTTTACTTTTTCAGAATTTATTCATTTCTTTTTTACTTTTTCAGATTTTATTAATTTGTTTATTTCAGATTTTATTAATTTTTTACTTTTTCAGATTTTATTCATTTTTTTTTACTTTTTCAGATTTTATTCATTTTTTTACTTTTCAGATTTTATTAATTTTTTGACTTTCAGATTTTATTCTCTTTTTTTTACTTTATCAGATTTTATTCATTTTTTGACTATTTTAGATTTTATTAATTTCTTTGATTTTTAAAGATTTTATTAATTTCTGTGACTTTTCAGATTTTATTAATTTCTTTGATTTTTCAAATGTTATGAATTTCCATGGCTTTGATATGATTCATTTTCATGACTTTTTTAAATTTTATGAATTTCCATGCCGTTATAAGATTTGTAACTTTTTTAAAGTCATCTAGAGGCCCTGTGTACGTGTGCTTGACTTGAGAAATAAAGATGGTGTTCATGTGTTTGACAGTGAGGCTCTGAGGTCATGTGACGTCTCTCACCAGTCTGTGTGCGGGTCATCGATGACCAGCAGGACTTTGGGTTTGCGCACGGCCGGTTTGGCTGGAGCGGCGTCGGCGTGAGCAGAGGCTTTGGCCTGAACGGCGCTGGCGATCTGAGCCGTCTTCACCACGCTGGAGAAGGAGCTGAGGAACCCTGCGGGAGCCGGGGCCGGAGCGGGGGCCGGGCCGGGGCCGGGGGTCTGCGGGGCCGGCGGCGGCGGGCGGCGCTCAGTGGCGGGTGATGCTGGAGAGCTGCTGGAGCTGGACGATCTCTGCAGGTCCATCATGTAGCCGTTGGGCAGGTTGGCTACGAAGCTGCTGTCCGACAGACGCCTGCGCAGGTAATTCATGCTGAAGCTGCTGATTGATCTGAGACACACACACACACACCAGATCATTAACCTCAACAAAAACAGCCTGTTAACGAGTCATTAGATTAACGAGTCTGACCGCAGGGATCAACAACAGACACGACTTCAGTAATGAAACTGAATTCAGCTCGACTTACATCACTGATGCTCACGTGTGACGACTCCGAGTGTTAAATCACACACATCTCATGAAGAATAGAGCTATCCCATGATCCTCTGCTGCACAATTCAGCCATAATTCTGTGGTTCAGAGCTGTTCTACATGAACTCACTCCAAGAACATCTGCAGATCTTAATTATGCAGCAGCGTAATTAAAACAGACGACCAGAGCGGATGATGTCAGTCGCCTAGCAACCGCTTCTGTTTGAACACGTGACCCTCGACCGCCACACGATGACATCACAGACAATGACACGATATAAACCTCATCATAACTCGTCAAGAAAGAGCTTCATTACCGCCAGAACCCGCTCTAACGAGCAAACGATAGAATTAATTCAGAACGGAAATTAAATAAAGCAGAGGATTGATTAGATAAACAGATTCATTAACTCAATAGAACAGACACAGAATAGAAATAATTATAGAACAGAATAGAATAAAACAGATATTCAGTGAAACTGAAATTAAATTAGTTGCAAAAAAGAAATGAAATCAAATATTAGATTATCTAATGCATATTTTGTATAATAACTGAGATTCAAATAAATAAATAGTTGCAGAAAAGAAGTTATAAGATTAATAAGAAAAAGTAAAGATGGAGCATCATGAATATATCGATCAGATCATCAATAACACGCTGGAGCAACTATAGTAAACTCCTACACCACATACCAGTCGCCTAGCAACCGCTGCGTGAGCCACACGTGACGCTCTGAGACTCCGCCCATCACGTGTCATCGTCATCCATCACAGACACACACTCCAGGATCAGTGTCACCAGAGACCTGAAGATTCTGAGGAATATTCGCTCATTCCTGTTTTCCTCTTCAGTCCCAGGAGAGACTGTTTCCAGAGCAGCAGGACGCCACAGAACTCCCTCACACACACACACACACACAGCATGCGGCCCACCGCAGACACACACACACACACGTGAGCCTGGAGTGACATCACTTCAATCCCAGAAACACCCTCCTGATTACTGTGAAAGTTTGACTGTTCTCTCACACTCATAACGAACGCAGCGCCTCACAGCCGGAGAAGCTCTGGTGCCGAAGCTGCAGTATTAATGCTCGTGTCGTTACAGAGCCGAGCTAAAAATACTGAACGCACCGCAGGACTCCACAAAGAGACTTCATCATCTCACACTTCTGCGCTGAAGACACTCACACTCGGCTCTGATCAACATGAGTCCAGTGAACGAGGACAGAAGGAGTGTTTCTCCTCACTGACGCTCATGTACCAGATTGACTGAATTCACTCGTCTTTACTGGAATCTGGAAAGTTCATTCAAGTAATCTGATGATGTTTGTTTTGACATTATTCTGTCATTTATTTATTGCTTCTTTTTGCGTTATTTGCTTTTGTTGTACTTTTGAGCTTTAAACAAACACTAAATAAACAAAAACATGAAACATTATAGTTATTCAAAAATAGACACAGATAGATAGATACAATTAGATAGATAGATAGATAGACAGACAGATAATAGACAGATAGACAGACAGTTAGATAGATAGATAGATACAATTAGATAGATAGATAGACAGACAGATGATAGACAGATAGACAGACAGACAGTTAGATGGATAGATAGATAGACAGATGATAGACAGATGATAGACAGATAGACAGACAGTTAGATAGATAGATAGATAGATAGATACAATTAGATAGATAGATAGATAGATAGACAGATGATAGACAGATGATAGACAGATAGAAGGATAGATAGATAGATAGATAGCAGGATAGATAGATAGATAGATAGACAGACAGATGATAGACAGACAGACAGACAGTTAGATAGATAGACAGACAGATGATAGACAGACAGACAGACAGATAGATAGATAGACAGACAGATGATAGACAGACAGACAGACAGACAGATGATAGACAGATAGAAGGATAGATAGATAGATAGATAGATAGCAGGATAGATAGATAGATAGATAGATAGACAGACAGATGATAGACAGATAGAAGGATAGATAGATAGATAGATAGCAGGATAGATAGATAGATATTCACAGACATCATAGACAGACAGATGATAGACAGACAGACAGACAGACAGTTAGATAGATAGACAGACAGATGATAGATAGACAGACAGACAGACAGCTAGACAGTTAGATAGATAGATAGATAGATAGATACAATTAGATAGATAGATAGACAGACAGATGATAGACAGATAGAAGGATAGATAGATAGATAGATAGATAGATAGATAGACAGATGATAGACAGACAGACAAACAGTTAGATAGACAGACAGATGATAGATAGACAGACAGACAGACAGCTAGACAGTTAGATAGATAGATAGATAGATACAATTAGACAGATGATAGACAGACAGACAGACAGTTAGATAGATAGATAGATAGATAGACAGACAGACAGATGATAGACAGATAGAAGGATAGATAGATAGACAGATGATAGACAGATAGAAGGATAGATAGATAGATAGATAGCAGGATAGATAGATAGATAAACAGACAGATGATAGACAGACAGACAGACAGTTAGATAGATAGACAGACAGATGATAGACAGACAGACAGACAGACAGACAGACAGATGATAGACAGATAGAAGGATAGATAGATAGATAGATAGCAGGATAGATAGATAGATAGATAGACAGACAGATGATAGACAGATAGAAGGATAGATAGATAGATAGATAGATAGATAGATAGATATTCACAGACATCATAGACAGACAGATGATAGACAGACAGACAGACAGCTAGACAGTTAGATAGATAGATAGATAGATACAATTAGATAGATAGATAGACAGACAGATGATAGACAGATAGAAGGATAGATAGATAGACAGATGATAGACAGACAGACAAACAGTTAGATAGATAGACAGACAGATGATAGATAGACAGACAGACAGACAGCTAGACAGTTAGATAGATAGATAGATAGATAGATAGATACAATTAGACAGATGATAGACAGACAGACAGACAGTTAGATAGATAGATAGATAGATAGATAGATACAATTAGACAGATGATAGACAGACAGACAGACAGTTAGATAGATAGATAGATAGATAGACAGACAGACAGATGATAGACAGATAGAAGGATAGATTAGATAGAAGGATAGATAGATGATAGATAGACAGACAGACAGATCTCTAATTGTCTGTATGTTAATCACATGCTAAATTAATTATACATGATAAAAGCAGTGTAAAAGAAGAAAAAAAAGAATAGTATGAGGAATGCCAATAAAGTGCTGCTCAACAATAACACTCACAGCTAACTAGAACATGATAATGAGCTGTACTGCGACGCGGTGACGCGCTTCACAGGTTTGACGCGTCGCGTCGTTTGATTGACATGTATAATAACACTTCAGTCAAAACACATGAATCAAGTCAAAAATGAGCGCATGCGCAGTAGGAATGACATCTAACGGCTTCTGCCTGTATGTGCTGAGAATATACAAAATAAATAAACCGTTCTTGCGCAGTACGAAAGAATAATAAGTGTTCAGATATTTTCATGATGAATAAATAATGAGGCTTAAATAAAACAGAAGTGAATAGAGGCGGCTGTGAGGTTTAAGGATGAATAGATCGATTTATGAAGGGATTCCCTCATCGACATCAATATCAGTGTCCACTAATACAATCACAGCTGTAAATACAGCATACATTATGATGTTTTAATAATTATCCATAATTTACATGTGTTATATTATCACACAGCATCTTTAAATATCCACCCATCAAAATCTGGAGAAGAAAAACACAATATATAGAGTATTTATCACACTTTCCCTTGTGCACCAACAGTCAGTACTGACACATTATGGAAAGGCAATAAATAAATAAAAAATGTCATAGAAATGATGCCAGATTTAGTTTATTTACCTCTGAAACGTCCGTGCTCGTGCCACAACGACTACAGCATCAGCGCTCGCGCTCACGGTGCATGACGGGAACGTGCGGGACTCGCCGCATTAATTCACTTTCATCCGATTGGACGAACCGTCTTCCCCCTCATGAATATTTAATGAGGCACATACGCGCGCATGCGCAGAGCTGGAAGGGTGCGCTGCTGCTGCTGAGGATCTGCACTAGTGGAAAAGATGTGAAGCTTTATCGAAAATATGATTGCTAAGACGTTTTATCTTTGTATTTTTGTGTTTATTACTCTTAAAGTGGACCGTCAGCGCATCATCACCCAGAACAATATAATAGTGCTGCATCAGATTTCACACACAAATCAGAGATTGATAATCAGTTAAATTAAATGACCTGCTGATTTGAGTAACAGTACAACTGTTCATAACACATGAAGTGCTTTTATAAACAATAATCGAGTCTAAAATAATCACAACATGATGTGTCAGAGTACAGATTAATATTCAACATGACATTAAACTGTCACATCTTGATATCCTAAAACATTTGAATAAATAACTTAAACTTTGAACTCAACTGATGTTAAATGAACAGTCGAAACACAAATTTTAGATAACGCTGCACACTGAGCTTGTGCTAAACGCATATTATGATTACAGTAATAGATCACATGACAACACATTTGTTCTCCGCTGCAGGTTTGTGAGGGTTTGTCCCTCCAGGAGAGTTTCCTGTGTGATCATGTGGAAGAGAGGAAAGCGTTGAGGAGCTTGACATGGATCCACTGGAGCGAGACACACTCTGAGCGGCTCTGTTCACCTCCACTGGAAGAGACGTCACGCTCAGATCTTCAGTCCTCACTGAATACTTCACCGCTGTGGCCTGAGAGTCCTCGAAGTCTCCGAGATGCTGCTGACACACTGAACTCTGGGCTGTGAGAGGCATTCCAGGACCATCTGAGACAGGAAATGCAGTGGAGATACGTTCAGCTGAGACAGGAAGTGCAGTAGGGACGTTTTGAGCTGAGACAGGAAGTACAGGGGAGGCATTTTGAACTGAGACAGGAAGTGCAGTGGAGATGCTTTTAGCTAAAACAGGAAGTGTAGTGGAAATATGCTCAGCTGAGACAGGAAGTGCGGTGGGGGCATTTTGAGCTGAGACAGGAAGTGCATTGGAAATATGTTCAGCTGAGACAGGAAGTGCAGTGGTGACACCCACAGTTGTGCCTAATGTTGAACCTAAGACCGTAATGAGAGAGTCTGTTCCTCTTCCGGAGGATGAAGTGTGTTCTGGGTCAGAATCTGGACCCTTGAGTGAACTGGCAGAACCTGTTGTAGGTGTGATCCTCAATGAGTTCGTGCAACTGGCCCAGTTGGTGATGACTGAGGTTTGCTCTGGTTCTGTGGCTCTGGAGGTTTGACTAGTTTCTTTTACGTTTACCTGAGCAAAAGAGACGCAAGCGCTAACACCCGACCGCTCCACCTCAAACGTGCTATTCTCCTCGTAGGTAATAAGAAACTCTGGGTAGATCTGATACCTGTCAAACACCACAAAAACAGACGGGTGACGCGGATCATCCACACAGCTGTCGTACAGACTTCCTTCAGCGTTTTTGGCCGGAGGGTGATTAAAACGAGCTGCTCCTCTGGCGTAGTACCCGACCAACACCCTGCACGCGAACATCAGCCTCACTGCGAATCCATCCGTCCGCTCGTCCCAGTACCTGGCATCCTTTGAGAAATAAATCCCTGACAAATAAGGAGGAAAATTACAATTCACAAGCAAATTTGCCAAATACTCGTTCTAGAACTTTAGCTAACATTCTGGAAAGGTTCTCTCAAAGTTACGAATAACCGTAACATTAATAGAACGTTCGTTCAATGTTCTCAAAACGTTAGCACAAAAACATTTATACTTCATTCATGGAATGTTTTTTCTGAAACATTCAAAAGTAACGTTCCCATTATGTTTGAAGAACGGAATGTTTCCTTAACGTTCGCACAACCAAGAATGTTTTTAAAACATTCAGGGAACATTCAGAAATGATGTTTTCATAACTTATGTTAGCAAAACATTCTTAGAACATATTTTAGTTAGCTGGGATCTACTTGTAATAAAAACATACCCTTTCCATAAGCTGAAGCATTGAACTCCTGAAAGTCAAAGTTTCTGTGACATACACCATCGACAAGAGAGGATCTGGTGCCGTGGAATAAAAGCCGCTCGCTATATTTCTCATTTTTGTGTGCAATTTTCATTTGTTCTTTTTTCCTGCGGAAAAAGTATGCAAAGTAAAAGATGGATTAAAGATTTGTGACAGATAATCAATTCTTCTCAACAATGTCAAACGGAAAAGCCTGAACTGATACCCACACCATGAAGTCTTCCCAGAGTTTCCTGTTTTGCACACGCTCGATCTGTCGGACAGTAAAACCCCTCAGAGTTTCACTGAAGCGCTCCTGGACTCTCACGTAATCTCTGTGAGACGGCGGGAGACGGACTCTCTGCAAGAAAACGAGAGATCTGTTTTATTAGTAAGCAGTGATGATGATGACCAAGAACATCATAAAAAGCTGAACCTGAAACCCAGAGTCAGGAATCGCAGTTTGGTCCCAAAATCCAGGAACACCTTTAGAAAAGTGAGTCTTGCTGGCACCGCAACATCTGGGAAATAAGATCACACAGAATAACACAAAACAGCAGATTGAAGCATGACATCAACCCACAGGATGATCGTGAGGGCCGTCACCTCGCTCTAGCCCTCTGGACATCGACCGATGAAACAAACGCGGGCCGTCGCCTGACGGGTCTCTCTGTGCCGCTCACTTCATTTCGTTGTTTCATGTCTGTGAACAAGATTATCAGTGATCAGATCTTAATACAGCTGAAGCCCACACAGAACACTGGCATATAACAGACCTGTGAAACAGAGCTCATAGAAACGATTTCCCGCTTTGAACTTGACCCCAGCGTCCTCCTGATTGTGCAGTAAATACTCCTGATATTTCTGCTCCAGCTGCTCACTGCTGACTGAAGACATTCGGTGCATCTCTGCCTGAGGGAAAGAAACATGTTTATCAGCAGCAGTGGTGGGGAAAGTTACTTTTAAAACTAATGCATTACAATATTGCATTACTCCCTAAAAAAAGTCACTAATTATATAGTGACTTTTTACTTTTGCGTTACACTAAGGCTCGCTCTCTCCTGGCCTTGCAGCTGTATTTTTTACCAAGAAAATTATTTAAAATGAAAAGTAACGTGCATTAAAAAAAGTAACTCAAATATTAATGTGTACATTTATAAAGTAATGCCTTACTTTACTCGTTACATCACAGAAGTAATCTGATTATGTAATGCATGTTACTTGTAATGCGTTACTTTACTCGTTATGCGTTACCCCCAACAAAGATCAGCAGATCCAGTTTGCTCTTTGACACTTTAAGCAGACGAATGCGATTAATCAAACCTACTATTGATGCGTACTGGATCCAGCGATTGTACTCGTCTTTCCAGTACCAGATCCAGGAGGTGGCGAGGACAAAGCCGGGAAAGAGCGCAGAAGATTTTGTAGAGAGACGTCGGACCTCGTCCAGACCCAGAGTCATTTCCTCAAAACAAATGGGCTCATTCCCAGAACTGAGCAGAAAGACGTCACATGTATAATTTATTCAGTTTTTCCATAGAGATGGGTTTCATTAAAATATATATTGTATAATTTATATAACATTCATGTTTCAAAGGTGAACAAAAGGAACAACACGAGGGAGAGTAAATGATTTTCTGAACTATCACACAAACACACCTGTGTATGTTGGACGGGTCACAATAATCACGCTCAATTTGTTCACTGTTGGGTAAGTCGTGCCATGTTGGGCCCACCTTCACCTCCCACTTATAGGGCATTTTAAAGTGTGTTTTACTGCATTCATCTGCACAGACAGAAGCATCTAGAAACATCTGATACATCTTACTGATGTATTTATGCAGTGTTGAACAATAACAAACCTACAATAAACGATGCACAAAACAATAAAGAGTGTCTTATTTCTGTTCACACGGAGACATCATGCATGTGTGTATATGAATTTGTTATGAACAATGTGGTGTTAAAATATGACTGGAATTACAAAACCATTTGGCCCGGTACAAGGTGAATGCAGTTCATCACTGACAAAGTGTTTTGGTTATGTATTTGGTGAGTAGCTGTCATTGTCACTCTCTTCTGTAGAACTGACACATAGCAACACCCTAGCAACCACCCAGAGACATTATTGCACACGTACCATCTCCACAGAAGCCTCTGACAAACGACAGGCAGATCTCATTCTCTGCAGAAGAAATAAAAGCAGAATATGAAGCAAATATTCTTGTTGTTCTGCTAATAAAACACTTGACCGTTCCCCTGTGAAGCACACCTGCGTTAGTATCTGGCACGATTCTACGAGATCGGACCGGCTCTGTGTTCCTGCGCTCCGCTGGAGTCTTCAGAGCGAGAATGTTGCGGTAGATGAAGGGAAGGGAGTCCATCAGCTGATGCGACACTCCTCTGGAATACAGGATTTTTTTCAGACGAGGCTCATAGAAATCATGTGACCTGCCGCAGTCGGTGCCATCGCAGCGTCCTCTGATGAAGTTCACGCACACGTGCAGTCGGGTGCACTTCTCTCCGTCGGGACAGTTCCCGTGCGGCCCTCGGCCTCGGTTGAACATCACGCACACCTGAGATGGAAGCCAGAAACACATGAGCGCGCTTTGGTTCAGAAGGAGTCACCTATACATGTGATCGGCCCTCACGGGAGGCAGAAGGCTGTTGTCGGACTGCAGTAATATCACACGCAGGTCTTCTCTGCTCAGACGGATCATGTGATGCGCTCTCAGGATCCTCGCGTTGTGCTCGGACAGCAGCTGGTGTCCGAAACGGCAGCCGTGCCTTTAGAAACACATACACATCCATACAGGTTCAAACACTTCATCTATGGAAGCCCATTTACACCACAAAAGAAAGAAAAATCACACTTTGGTAAATCATAAATATGACATTAAAAAATCATAATAAAAAGTAAAAAATATGACATGCTAAGTCATAATTATGAGATACTACATCATAATTATAAAATTATGACAATAAAAATTATGACTGTAGAAAGTTATAATTTTGACTTTTTAATTTTTTATTATATTAATCATAATTATTGCTTAGTGTGTTATAATTATCACTTGGTATGTCATAATTTTGACATTATCTCAATTTCGACTTTTTAGGGGCCGTTTACATGACACTGTTTTTAACTAAAAAGGGAAAACATTTTATGCATTTTGGTCGTTCATTTACACAACAACATTGTTTTGGGGACCTGAAAACACAAGCTTTTGAAAACGTTTTTTTAAAGTTTAAGTTTTTGAAAACGATACCGTTTATCATCTCTGTGTAAACTACAGAAACGCGAATTAGTGAAAACAGTGACGTCATGCGCATTGCGTTTTCTGTCTACAGGCGAACAGTGTTTCTTTACAAAGTGACATCGCCATCTACTGGCCTGGCAGCAGAATGCAGCGTTTTTAATCGTTTTCGTGGATCCGTGTGAGTGGGGATCGTTTTCACAGCGTTGTCGTCTGTACACAAAACTTTTCAAAAACGCAAAAGAAAAACGTTTTCATTTTTGGAACATCGTTGTCGTGTAAATGTACCATTAATCTCATAATTATGACTCAGTATCTCATAGTCTCACAATTTTGACTTGGTGTGTCATAAGTTTTACTTTTTATCTCATAGTTTCGAATTTTTTCAATTATCACTTAGTATGTCTTCAACATTTTACATCATTATGACTCGGTGTCACAATTTTTATCTTATAGTTTCAACTTTTTATCTCATAATTATGACTTATGAGTATGTCATAATTTTTACTTATACTTCTGATTTGTATGTCATATTTAAGATTTACCAAAGCATTATTTTTTTGCTTATGTGGCAAAAATGGGCTTCTAAATTCATCATCAGATCACGTGTTTGTATCTTTTCTCTTGTCTGAAAAGTGTGTCTGAATCAGCAGGTGCTTTGCTGATTTTAGTGGATGTATGAATTTCTCTTGTTCACTCAGGTGAGGAGAATCATTGACTAGCAACATCATCCACTAACTAACCGCAAACAAACAGAATACCGACAGGCATAAATCTTTCTTTACAATCAGTGACACTTTTGTGATCTAATGAATGATACTCAGACACAGTGTTGTGACAACTTGCCCCACACAATCATTCTCCACGCACCTGCTGCAGCGTCCCATCATGAGCTCATATTTACACAGATGGAGGTTTTCACACAGATCGTCACACGTTGTCTTTCGACACAATTTGACGTTAGTTTGGGCGAAAACCTCTTTACTTTCGTTTCGCTGAATGACGGTAAAGACGTCGCTCCCGCGGATGATTTTATCCAGGGAATTCTGCGGTGATATTTCTGTCAGGCCGAATGAAATGTCCAGAAGACGCTCATAGTCCATGGCTCCGTGATTCCCACACAAAACCTTCAGGAGAGTTTCTTCCGCCATGATTTCTGTCATCAGTCGAACTGTGTGGAGTTTATATGGAGGTCAGTGAGTGTCTCCGGACACTGACTCCAGATCAGCCCGTGATTTATTCTCTCTGAGAAGAAACGAAACTCACGAGCAGAAATCACGCCCGGTTTCAACAACGGGTGTAACTAGCGACATTATATAACAGATTATGAATGTTACATCTTGTGCAGTATATGAAACACGACGGAAATGATTAAAGATAACCTTCCATTTTCACAAGGAACAGGAACTACAAGCTGTGCTGTAAACATGACGCGGCATGTTCAGGAGCGCGGGAAAAAAGGAAAGGGAAAAAATGTTCTCGAGGGCGTCATTATGGATATTAAACTTAATTATTATTATGATTTAGATTAGAAGTAGGCATAGCCCAAAAATAATATGAGCACGAGGAGTGTCATTTTAACTTTACTGCAGGCCTTGAATGGTGGAGAAACAAAAACTAGTGGGATTTCAGTCAGTCATTCACTTGAGGAAAATTTTGAGGATAAAGTATAAGGATTATGAGGAAACCTAGGGGAAAAAGTCAATATGGAAGAAAAAAAAAACACTTTATAGTTGTGTATAGGAAAGCTTTATTGTGACAAATATCTCAAATATTGAGATTATTACAAAGGTCCAAGTAAAGATCAAGACAAATTATACATTCCATTAAAGACAGCATGATGTTTTCTAAATGCATGTTATAGATCTTATTGTGAATATTTTTTTTTATGTATATGTTGTTGTTGTTTTTTTTTTCTTTTTTTGAGTATGTAATATTTAACTGGTCCTTCTAATGACAAGACAGTCTTCTCTTTGGTGACATGCAGGGTTGCCAGGTTTTCACAACAAAACCCGCCCAATTGCTCCCCCAAACTAGCCCAAAACTAGCCCAATTGCATTTCAGGGGGGTCCCACGGTAAAAATCGTGTTCTGGGCAAAACATCACGTTATTTTGAGTCGATTCAACCCGCGGACATGAAAAACCACCCATGGCAACAGTGTAAAAGTAGCCCAATTCCACGGGAAAACCGCAGACTTGGCAACACTGGTGACATGCAGAATTCTCCAATCACTTAGTGATTAGTTTGAATGGAAGTCAGTGGAACTAAAAGTGCAGTGTGACTGCACCTTTAATCTGCATACACTTTTGAGAGCCACGCCCACATCTTAACATCCAATCAACAACCGATGCACACAGTCAAGCCCCACCCTAACTTTTTTTTTCCAGTAATTTGCTACACTCAGATGTAACACTACTATTGTAAGAGCAATACATTTTTGGATTTATGTAATTTTTATTTTACACCATTATAGTTGAATGGATTGTGCCTGAAATTGGCGTTATTATCAAAGGTATGGATATTGCATTTTATTTTGATTTGTTCAAGAAAAAAAATGTGTTAAAACCTACAACGGAAGAAAAGATCTGTCGTTACTTTGGTTTCATCACGACTTTAACCTGAGAGTACAAGACACCAGAACAACTCTTCTTCTGCCATTTTCTATTAATGCGTAACATTTATAACTTGATTATCAAAATTACCATTTTGACGGCTTCCTTTCCTTAAGCCCAAAGTATGCTTCACTTTTTACGCGTACATGAGGGTCAGCGTACACGTCATCATCAGAAGAGTACGCACATACTGTACTTTGTACTCGCAGGTCGCACATGCGCATTTAATTTTTTTTTGCAGTAATTAGTTTATCCAAGGTGGCAACAGTGCCCTGGGGACGTCACTTCACAAGGTAGTCAAAGAAAACCTGCATAAACAGAACAGACCGGAACGCATGCAAGCTACAGCGACGATGGAGGCCTATATAGAGTAGAGATTGTGCGAAGAGGTTAGAAAGTACCCTCGTTTGTACAACTCTAGCATGAAAGAATACAAAGATATTTACATGGGTTGTAACTCGTGGAGAGATTGCTCGACACTGCAGATGCATTGAACGCCTGTGTACGTGAGTTAAATGAAGCATACTTTGCAAGGATGTGCATTCGTACGTGTAAAAACCAAGTATACCTTGGGCTTAAAGCAACCGAAGTGATCACATGGTGCCCAATTAGCAAATGATGCAGTCTGACTTTGAAGACTTTGAAGAAGCTGAAGTGGAGGAGGAGGAATGTAAGGGAGAAGCATACGAGGAGGAGGAGGCTCTTGAGAAAGATGTAGCTGAGGAGGAGAAAGGGGAAGATGCAGCTGAGGAGGAGAAAGGGGAAGATGCAGCTGAGGAGGCATTTGAGAAGGAGGTGTATGACGGAGTGTTTCTGACGCTGGAGTTTGTGCTGATGTATGAAGGAACAGCTACACGTCTCACCGGCGCCGTTGGTCTCGTGACTGTATGATGGACTTGTGGCTCATATTCACTTGAGTCTCTGTACTCGATTAGATACTCAGGGTAGATCTGGTGCTTTTCAAACACAACAAATATGGACGGATCGTACATGTCATTCACACAACTGTCGTAGAAGATGGTGTCTCCTCCATCCTTGGACGGAGGCCGGAGGTATTCGGAATCACCTTTGGTGTAGTCGCCAACCAGAATCCGACAAACAAACATGGAACGAGTGCCTGAGTCTTTGGTGTAGCTGTGTGAGTATTTCGCATCCCTGGCAAAATAACTACCTGCAAAAAGAGAAGATGGATATTCAAGGGCTCATGGACTCTTAAAGAAATAGTTCACCCAAAAATGCAAATTCTGACATCAATTTCCCAGCTAACAGGGAATGTTCTCAGACATGGAACGAAGAAGAGTAAATGATGATTTTTGGGCAAACCAACCCTTTAAAAACAGCTTCAGAAGAGGACAGAGTTCACATGCATTTGTTCATAAACACTTGTTCATAATCCTGATTTTCTGAACTTCACCTTTTCCGTAGGCTGTGCCATGAGTTCCACAGATCCTCCAGTCGAAGTTGTTCTTGCAGATGGCATCTACATGCTTGCAGTCGGTGCCGTGGAAGAGCTGCTTCTCGGCCACGTCTTTGCCTCTGTTGCTCTTTTTCATACAATCCTTCTGCCTAAAAGCGTGCAAACCGTCAGACTTGCTGTAATTCATCTTAGAATGGAAGATTAGATGAGTGCATGTCTTGTGGCCTTACCACTGAAACACTTCCCATAATGCTTTGTTCTGGATCCTGTCAATATTCAGAATTCTGAAGCCTCTCATGGTGCGATTGAACAGCTCTTTGATTTTGATGTATTCACCTGCCGTGCTCTGCAGCGACACTTTCTGAGCAAAACAGTGCAGAACAACATCAACATGTCGTGTTGTGCAAATCAATGACATTGTGAAGGAATTCTAAAATCACAGCTCACCATGTATCCGGTTTCAGGGGTCAGAGCTTTATCCCAGTGTTCTGGCAGAGCCTTGAAATTGTTGGGTGTCCTTTTACTGAGAACAGATGTGAAGAGTGTTATACACGGTTTAGAAAGTTCAAGAGAGAATGAGTCTGAGCACAGGAGCATTTTCTTACGTTGTCTTGATTGTTCGAACATCAGCTGCTGACACAAATTTGGGACGACGTTTGACGACTTTTTTGGTTGTGTAGCGTTTGTTTTCCTGGATCATATCTGAAGAGCAAGGTTAGTCAAACTGGCATTAAGACAACAGTCATCATATTCCGCGTTATTGGCTTATAGAGCTGTGTGAAGTTTCTTCAAGACAACTACTGCAATGTTAACCAGTCAGATAATGTTACCATGATGACAAATTAACACTCTCACACTCTGTGATGGGGTAACGCATTACAAGTAAAGTGCGTTACATAATCAGATTACTTTTGTGATGTGATGAGTAATGTAACGCATTACAAGTAACGTGCATTATGTAACCAGATTACTTTTGTAATGTAACAAGTAACGCATTACAAGTAAAGTGCATTACATAATCAGTTACTTTTGTGATGTAATGAGTAATGTAATGCATTACAAGTAACGTGCGTTACATAATCAGATAACTTGTGATGTAACAAGTAACGCACTACAAGTAAAGTGCATTATGTAACCAGATTACTTTTGTGATGTCACATGTAAAGTAACGCATTACAAGTAACGTGCATTATGTAATCAGATTACTTTTGTGATGTAACAAGTAACGCATTACAAGTAAAGTGCATTATGTAATCAGATTACTTTTGTAATGTAACGAGTAACGCATTACAAGTAACGTGTGTTACATAATCAGATAACTTTTGTGATATTAACAAGCAAAGTAACGCATATGGTAAAGGTGAATTTTTAAGGTTACCCTGGAAGCTGAGTGTGTATGTCTGTGATCCAGCTGTGAACTCCAACACGGCACTGTTATCAGCCTGATACTTCTGCTCAAGTTCAGTACTAGAGATGGAGGACAAGTTATGACCCCCCTCCTGATGAATAAAACAGAACATCAAAAGGCCGCTAAGTGTTAAAAATTACAGTTATATTACACCAACAGTCACCTACCGCTGTAGCATACTGGATCCAGTTTCCAAACTCGTCCTCCCAGTACCAAAGCCACTCGGTGGTCAGAATGAAGTTGGGCTGGACTACTGACGGCACCGTGGACAGACGCCGCACACTGTGAGGGCCTTGGGTCATCGTATCAAAACAGACCGGGGTGATTCCAGAGCTTTGATAGACAGAGAAACAGTCAAAACACGACAATCCACAAATTAGTTAATTCACTGAATGAATGGACAGCTTTATTATTACATATAGCAATGCACTAAAACCACTGCAAACACCTTAGCAACTGAATAGCAACACCCTGGCAACCACTTTCAGCATTCTAGCACTGTACAGGGCGAGCACCACTAACTTCATCTTCATGTGCTTTTATCACTCCATGTGGATCTCCCACCTGTATATTCTTGCAGGATCACAGTAATCTTTCTCAATGGCCTCGTTGTCAGGAAGAGCTTTCCATTCGGATCCTTCCTTAACTTCCCATTTATAGGGCAGACTGGAA
Organism: Hypophthalmichthys nobilis; assembly: GCA_037950665.1. Lineage (NCBI taxonomy): Eukaryota > Metazoa > Chordata > Actinopteri > Cypriniformes > Xenocyprididae > Hypophthalmichthys > Hypophthalmichthys nobilis. Next base: position 299,881 of record CM075489.1, read on the forward strand.
TGCTCCTTATAACACGAGTCTGGAAAACAAGGGTGCCGCTCAGTTCACAACGCACAGACTCTATGAATCATATGAGCACAGAATACTGATCAGAATAATGGTGATCTTACCACCGTGCTTGCAGTGTCCTTTGATGTAATACATGCAGATCTCTGTTTTCTCTAAGAGAAGAGACACACACGTCTTCAAATTGCTCATGAATCATAAGCATCGTTTAAGCTGAATATTGCATTCTCATATTTAACAGTTCAGTAGCGGTGAGATGTGATACCTGTGGGGGTTTGTGGAGGCCTCTGAGCCTCTTGTCCTTTGCCTGCGTTAAAACCGCTCGACGGCCTCCGATTCTGTGCATTCGGGCCTCTTCTGGGGTTCTGGCCGGCGGCGTTTGGAGCTGAAGGGGGCTTGTTTTTGAAACGAAGCCTCAGGACTTCGATGTTTGAGTACAGATCCTTCATGACGTGCATGAGGTCGCTGGGAATTCCTCTGTCCTGCAGGGTCTTCAGAGGATGAGGCTCGTAGAAGTCATGGGCACGAGGGCAGTCGCAGGACCCTCGCAGATATTTCTCGCAGATGTGGAGCCTCTTACAGTTCTCGGCCTCCTGACATCGGCCGTACTGTCCCATGCCGTTATTATAAGAATGACACACCTAAAAAACAAGCACTGTTCTTCGGGATTCTTATGGAAGCTTGTTTCTGACTCGGAATAAAAATAAAAAAGGTTTTATATCTCACAGTTCAGACTTTATAACTCGCAATTGCGAGTTTATGTTTCATAATTCAGAGAAATAAACTCGCAATTGCGAGAAAACTTGCAACTTGCAATTCTTACTTTATTTTTGCAATTCTGAGTTTATATAACTCGCAATTCTGACTTATATCATAATTCTGATTTCTTCTCGCAATTCTTACTTTTTTTTTTTTTCAATTCTGAGTTTATCTCATAATTCTGACTTTACAACTCGCAATTCCGAGTTTATAACTCACAGTTCTTACAATTCACAACTCTTAGTTTATCTCTTGCAATTCTGGGTTAATATGTGAACTCGGAATTGTGAGATAAAAAGTCGCAATTTTTTAATTCTTTAATGCAATCTTTAATTCTTTATTCCGTAACAAGCTTCCATAGGTTGCTACACTGATTAGGCTCAGATTTTATAATATCCATGAATCATGTATTTCAGAGCTCTGCAATGAGACTAAAATAAGTGAAATACTCTTACAGCCGGCAGGAGTGAGTTGTCGCTCTGTAGAAGCAGAATGCACAGTTCTTTTACGTCCAGTGTGTTCAGACCATGAGCGGTCAGCACTAATTCATTCTGACCTGACAACAGATCATGACTGAACCGACATCCTCGTCTGTGGGGGAAAACACATTAGTTTAAGGAACAGACAGTTTTTGCATTTGGTTTTATTTTAGTTACTAAAAGCATTATCATTATTATTAACCTAAACTTCTGTCCAGACCAAATATTCCTAACATTATTAAATACCAGATAATTAATGTTTAATACTATTAACGTTAATGGAAGAACGTTTGTTCATAACTTTGAGAGAACGTTCCCTGTTAGCAGAGTTAATATACTTTATATAAAATAAATAAATAATACTGAACCCAGGGACTTATTATATACAGTATCAGCAAGTGTGATGTGACTCATGAATCACCTGATTTATGACCATTGCTAAGTAAACAATGATCCAGGTGAAATACGGTTGAAAATAATCTGTTTTGGTGAACTGAACTCACTCACCTTCCTCTGTCGAAGCGGCAGGAACCGAAAAGAAACCATTTACACAGGTGCAGATTCGCGCAGCCCGAGCAGTTCTGGGCTCGACACAGCCGAACTTTGGTTCGGGCGATCACGGTCTTCTGTCCGTTCATGAACGCGACGGTACAGGATTCACTCCTGCTGATGATTGACTCAGTGGCTTCATCATATAGACCGAATATTGATGTTAAATCATCGAGCTTCATTGATCCATTATGGGCACAAATCTTCTTGATGATCGCCGCTTCGGCCATGTTGTTGAACTCTGGATGGATGCCTGAATGGACAGGGAAATAAAAGTGAACATTGAGGAAAGGAAAACGAAACTTAAACATGAAGGAGGAGCTTCAACAACTAGTAAACAGACTCATTAGCACCATCATCATCAATAGTGTGAAAGGTCGTTAACAAAACATAGCCTGCTTGTTGTCATTATTTGGGATCCTCGGAAAAGTCTAGATGAAAAACTGTAAAATAATAATAATTTTCAATTTAGTAAATTAATAGATTGCTTTAATATAAATAAACATGTGGGTAAAATAAAAATATTAGTTGTTAGTTATTATTAGCTGTTTAATACTCTATAAAATAGTTAAAATTAGGTTAAAATAAATAAATAAATGTATTAATATTAATAAATAAATACTACATTTAATAGTACATTACTACAGTGAGTAAAAACAATATATAACAATGTAACTTAATAGAAATTAATTTTAGATTTATAATATTAATTTTTGATTACAACCATGTACAAGCTGTTGTATTTTACATGGAGCGGTGCACGAGGGATCACATGAACACTTTAAAGTGACAGTGCACCCAAAAATGAAAATTATGTCATCATTTACTCACCCTCAAGTTGTTCCAAACCTGTATGAATTTCTTTCTTCTGCTGAACACAATAGAAGATGTAGAATGTGGGGGGGTAAACAAAGAGTTAATGGACCCCATTGACTTCCATGGTAGGAAAAAATATGCTATGGAAGTCATTAACTCTTTGGATACCCATATTCTTCAAAATATCTTCTTTTGTGTTGAGCAGAAGAAAAGAAGATTTGGAACAACTTGTAGGTGAGAATTTCATTTTAGGGTGAACTATCCCTTTAAGGTGTAATAATATGAATCGTGGCTTTTGTGTGATGCTACATTTACGCCACTAGGTGTCACTGCAAGTCCAAGATCCTTCGACTAGTCTGGTTACATGGAGATCATGTTTGCTATATAATATAAATACTTCATAATGTGACACCTGCTGACAATATATGTTGTATATACATATATATACTGTGACAACATGCCCCACTATAAATATCAACGCGTGAACAGACCTGCAAGCAAAAGTGGAAATGCAGCTTTTTATGTAGAAATAAATAAATAAAAATACACCCAACCCGAGAAATTGTGAGTAATACTGAGTGTGACAACTAGCCCCGGTATGATCAGCAATAATAATGTGAGTAATACCAGTGTGATGCAGCAGGTGTCGCGCGTTTATAAAGAAAAGAGTCGTTTATAGTTTGAGAACATCAAACGTTACGGTTTAAATATATATTTGTTTAATGCTTTACTAATGCGACAGCATGAACATATCATTGTACTTCTATATCTAAATATACGTGTGTTTATTTGTTTGTGTTTAATATTCAATGGGAAATATTGATAATAACTATAAGGCACTAGTTTAAAATAACATCATGAAAAGCTCTGTACAAATACAACGTCGATTCGCTTCCCAGTCGGAGTTCATTCACTGATCTGATTCCGGATCAGCGCTGTTGTTTTAACTCGGAATGTCGGGCTGATCCGGTGTCCGTTCAAAAAGGCCGCCGTTCCGTGACTGAAACACAAACACGCGATTTCCTGCGTCGAGTTTCCCTTTAAGGCGCCGCGCGCTGCCTGGAATTCACGTCATTTCGCCGCGAAGCGTCCGGATCAATGATGTTCCGCGCTGCGCGGTGCGTTGCGCTCCTGCGAGCGACGCTTCCAGGAAGGTGTTAACCATCGCGCTGCCGCAATGTAGCGCCTGTTTGCGCGTTTACAAACAAGAGCACGGAGAAGTTGAAGTGTTGCGCGCGGGGCGAGGCCAATGGATGCGCGAGCGAGTTAAAAATCGCTAGTGCGTCGCGAGGGGAACATTATCCTGGCGCTTTTGCGGCTTTATTTCACGGAAGAACAAGGGAGAGGAAAGTGGAAACAGAAGAACTTCCTGAATTTCAACGCGACATGTCCGATTCCCCCTCGCAGGTCATTATTAAGGTAATTCTGCCTTTTCTTTCTTGATTCGCGGGATGCGCGTCACTGTCACGCGCGGGTTTGATGTTGAGCATCTGTTGCTGCGATCGATGCGTTAAGTTGATCGATCACGAACGCGCTCTCGTGTGTCGTGTGCTGTGGTGAATGTGATTAGCAATGGCATTTAAACACGCTGGTGGAGTTCATGCGTTCACTGAGGGACGGATCCTGTGCACGAGCCATCAGTGGGAAAAGTTCACAAACGAGTTTGAGAAGGAGTTTTTCACCGGACTTTGAGCTGGTCTGGAATCACCCATCACGGACATTAGTTTGCATTAGTTATTTAGTAACAGACTCGCGGAAACGAGAACAGCCCTTCATAAATGACTGGAAACATGCTGTTATCTGCGCTGCTCTTTGAACACACTCAGATCTGTTATTGCAAATTCAGTTTCCTTATGGCATCTTTATTGTGCTTAACATCCTCCAGAGTTCCAACATGCTCGATACTTCTGTGTGTTGAAGGTCCTGCACGAGACCCGACAGCGCACTTATTGTAAACAATCCGTCCGTGCACGTTTTATTTTTTCACTTTGTAATGTTTAAAGTCCCCATGAAACCGACACTGACCATTCTTGGGTTTTTTTATGGAATATCGCAGCGTTGATTTATCGGTGCACGTCATTATTGTTTTAAATTAATCTCTTCTCAGATGACATTGAAGCAACCTGTCACTCACATGAGATCCACCAATAGCAAAACACAACCATCAAATCTATTCCCCACGCACAAAATCAAGCCCCGCCCTACATTTGTTCTTGTTTGCGAGGCGTTTCACTCAGATATACATCGCAAAAGGGAAAAAAATATGACGACTTTACTCAAAACGTCATAACTGGATGTTCCAGTGACGCGTCAGTCTTCTATCTTGTCCTTCTATCAATTAAGTGCGATTAAACTCCGCCCCGCAAGCTCTCGCTCATCTGCATACACTTGAGTGCCACGCCCACATCTCAACAGCCAATCAACAACCGATGCACAATCCGTACAAATGTAAAGATCTGTCACTGCTTCTTCAAAGCACGTGATTTGCACATTCATCGCTGCCAAGAGACACTCGTGTTTTACGTTGTTTTTCCTTATAATAGGAGTGTTTTTAATGCAAACATCCGTCTGGGATGTGTTTGGGATTTGCATGTTTTGCCCTAAGTGTCCCAGGTGTTCCCTCCGCTAATGCTGGAGGTTTCTGACAGTTGTAGAAACACCCACGCTTGGTTGGAGCAGCTTTGTTCTGTGAGGGAGTCGAATGCAAAAGAGCTCATAGTGCAGTGGTCGCATCGCGTCTGATTTTGCATGCTGAGCCGGCGGACATCTGCGTTTGAGGAAGTTTCCAGAGAACCGCTCTGTGCTTCCCGGCTCTGGGTTTTACCCTGGAAACGAGCACATGAGCGTCTCGTAATTTCAGTTCTCAGTGCAAATGCTACCGTCGCCCTATATGGAAACTGGACAGGAAGTCAGCAGTGATTGACAGAAGTGAAATCAGAACACTGAAATGTCTTTGATTTTCCTCAGAGGACCCGAACATGAGCTCATCATATTACTCATATCCACCGAAGGAATGTATAAATAACTAAGAAAGTGTAAAGTGAAGAAACGCGTTGAAGGGATAGTTCACACAAAAATTCCAAATGGTCACCATTTACTGACCCTCCTGTTGTTTCAAACCTCTTTGACTTTCTTTCTTTTGCAGAACATAAAGGAAGATATTTAGATACTTGTAATATTCATAAGCAGTGCTGACCGTATTTGTTGCTGTTTATTTTGGTTATAACTAAAAATAGCCTCGCACATTCTAAAGGTGGATAATGTTCCTCAGATCATCAGTTTAGGTGCAGCTCTGTCTGCATGACCTCTGCGTGACCCTTTGACCTGTCTGTAGGGTCATGTGAGCAGCTTCATGTTCATTCAGCACAGAACGGCTCTGAAGGAAGTTCATGACATGCCGCTGTGTGTGTGTGTGTCTCGCTCTGATTGCGTTTAACACTCTGTGTGTGTGTTGTCTAAGCCCCGTGTGTGTTTTCAGCAGGAGAGGAGCGCTTTCAGCCCGTCCGCGAGCCCGTTGCCAAATTCCACTTCCTCTCCCGGCCATGTCCCGCCCTCATCGGCCAATGCCAGGACAGAAGAGGAACCAACCAGACTGCCGGCACACCTGCGTGAGTGACACACACACACTCACAGAAAACATAGAAACTCACCCGGAAACAGTGACTAACACACACACACACACACACACACACACACACACACCTCCTACATGCTTTATGCAACAACCTGAGACACACACGCTTTTGTTCTAGTATGACGCATCGAACCTTCACAGGCAGTAATTGAGTTTGTCGTCACTGAAACGAACACACTCATGCTGAGACAAACCTTCTGCCTCAGCGTTTGTCCGAGCACGTTAGAGCTGCACGATTAAATCACGCTTTAATTAAATAAATATACGTGCTGTGTGTGTGTCAGAGTGAAGCGCGGCGCTGTGCTCATTTACACGCGTGCAGCTCGTGATCCGCAGCGACACGAACACAAAATCAAGAAATAAAGCCATATATATTAGAATTATAATTTTACATTTGTGAAATAAAATTATAATTGTACAGTATTTTTTTTAAGTGACATTATAAAATATATATGTAATTTCTTGTTTTTTAGTAATATATTTGTATTTATTAATAGAAATAATAGTAATATTTCTTATTTTTTAGTTTTATTTTTTATTTATTTTTTATTAAAAATAATATACAGCTATTATTACTATTATTATTTTATAGCCACATATTAATGTTTAACAGTGAAATATTGCAATTTCCTTTTTTAGTATTTGTTATTTAGCAATTTCTGTTTTTATTTATTAATAAAAAGAATAGTAATATTTCTTATTTTTAGTAATATATTTGTATTTATTAATAGAAATAATAGCAATATTTCTTATTTTTTAGTTTTATTTTTTATTTATTTTTTATTAAAAATAATATACAGCTATTATTACTATTATTATTTTATAGCCACATATTAATGTTTAACAGTGAAATATTGCAATTTCCTTTTTTAGTATTTTTTATTTAGCAATTTCTGTTTTTATTTATTAATAAAAAGAATAGTAATATTTCTTATGTTTAGTAATATATTTGTATTTATTAATAAAAATAATAAAAACAACAACAATAATAATAATTATTACTGTTATCGTTTTATTGGCATATAGTAATATTTTAACAGTGAAATATTACAATTGTAATATTTCTTTTTTTTAGTAATTTGTGTTTATTTATTAATAAAAATAGTAGTAACATTTCTTTTTTAGTAATTTTTATTTTCATTTATTAAAAACTATAACAACAACAACAATAATAATAATAATAATAAGTACTATAATTATTTTATAGCCATGTAGTAATATTTTTACAGTGAAATATTATAATATTTTCTTCTTTATTTTTTATTTAGTAATTTTTGTATTTATTTATGAATAAAAATAATATATAATAATAACAATAATACTACTAATAATTATTATTATTATTTTGAAGACTGTGCAGCCCTAAAAACAACCACAACAAACCTGGAATTTTAATTCACATTTTACTTTGAAAACGTAATTTTGTATCAGAAAAATTGCAATTGAACTATTTCCAGATTTCTTTAATTTCAGTGTCTCTCTTTCTTACTTTGAGCTTTTTATTTCATATACAGAACAGATTGTTGTTGTATGAAGGGTTTGTTTGTCTCTCTCTCTCTTTTTGTTCTGAGTGTTTGTCTTTTTTTGATGCCATAAAAACTATAATAAAAATAATGTTATATAATATGAAAACCCCAGTTGGATATTTTCCTCATATGGTGCAGCCCTCGAGCACGTGATGTCTGCCTGCGGTGATTGTAGTGCACTAACTAGTGGTTAACTCTCGCTCTGTGAGTGAATGCAGGTGGGTGTATTTGTGTTTGGAAATGACGCTGGTGGAGTGGCAGGTCTGGACGCGTCCCGCTCGGATCAGGGTGGAGTTGGACGCGCTCCAACTAACAGGATGCTGAAAACGCAGCAGATCAATATTTAACCCGTCTGTTTGACATGCAGCACAGAAGTAAACGTCTGTCCGTCCGTCTCTCCTTTGGGCTCGCCGTCAGGATCCTGGTCAGGTTAGAGCAGTTATTCAGGAAGTTAGTTATAAACCCATATTTGAGGTTTGATTTCCACTTCCTGCCTACTGAATCCCTGTGATCCAAGTCTAGTGTGATGCATGACACGCTCGAAAATGAGTCGTGATCAACCGACTTGAACTTTTTTAAAAAAAAAATCTGTATTTATATCTTGATTTTTGTAATCCTAATATCGTATTTTCTGAAATAAAGTCGGTTAAAAACATGACTAAAAAGGAAGTAAACACAGTGTACTTAGTAACTCTGTGCACTGGGAATCTTATTTCTTCAAATAAAGACCTAGTAATGCTAGTTTTACATATCGCACACAGTTATTAATATGACATGACAGCAAACTGGATAATCACAGGATAGTTTAAATTCACACACACTTTTATGCAGGCAACAGATGCAGAGGATCTAAGACCTGGATTTGTTTGTGGAATTAAATATTTAATAAATATTAAAGGCTTGATTTAAATGACATAAATGCATATTTCCTCAATGCCGTCGGTATATTAAAAGAGCATTGTAATGTTTGTTTTTGTATTCTGTTAAAGAGAACTGTTAAACAAAGACAGTAAACTAATGAAGACTGAGGCGCTGGATTCAAAATAAGTCTCGCTTATGACACTGATACATGCCGATAATTAAAAAAATGTAAAATATTGGCTAATATATCGGTACATGTTAAGTTAGAAAAAATGTAACGCATCAGCTGTTATATTAAAGTCAAATGATAAATATATAACATATCTGCCGATAAATTCATAAATATCAAATTATTAAAAAATTGAACATATCGGCCGATATATCGGTAAAGTCAAATGATAAAAAAAAATGTACGTCTGCCAATATATTCGTAAATGTCAAATTATAAAAAAAACTATTTGCATATCAGCTGATATATCAGTAAAGTCAAATTATAAAAAATGTAAAATATTGGTAAATGTCAAATTATAAAAATATCAAATATCTACCGATATATCGGTTTAATGCTAAAAATAAGAGCTGCTGAAAATATCAAAATACACTTGATAGGGTTTGAATCTTTGGGCAGGCAGTGAATCGGTTTGATTCACAATCGATTCAGGAGCACTTTTTGCAAATTCAAATGATTTTCACAACGAGATTCGATTTCAGTTCATGATTCGATTCTGTATTTTTTTATAAGTGCATCCATAGCAGAGTGACTGTTAAGAAATGTATTTGTCATTGAATCATTCATTCAAGAGATTTGTTCAAAAACGCTGATTCATCCAGTAATGAAATGAGTGAACTCTTTATAAGTGAGTGATTGAATCATACGTTCAATACAATTTAAAAAAAAAAAAAATTTAAATTAATTACATATTTTTAAATAGACTACAGCAATTACATTTTGTCTGAACCTCTAGTAAATTACATGCTGTTTTGTTTAGTTCATGATCTCTATTTTTGCATCCCTAACAGCCTTCTGGGATTTTTTTTATGGTATTTGATTGTATGTTTAGCCGTTTCCACATGTTGTGGGTTTGTTCCTGCGCTGAAACTCTTACCTGCACTAGATGTGAGTTACAGACGAGACGAGGGGGGAGAGGGAATATGACAGGAACTTCCGAGAAGCTCTTTTGGCTCGAGGCGTCTCTGTTTTCCTGACAGTGATCGAATCGGCCGTTTTCCAGCAGGACTCATTCAGTGCGATGGAGGGATGGATGGATGGGTGTGTGTAATCATGTTAAGATGTTTGGCTGAATTCAGTGTGTTTGTGTGTGTGCTTGTCTTACATTTGTGAATTTGTTGTTCTGCAGTGTGTGTGTGTATGTGTGTGTATGTGTGTGTATGGGTGTGTATGTGTGTGTATGTGTGTGTATGTGTGTGTATGTGTGTGTATGTGTGTGTGTGTGGTTTGAGACTTGAGAACAAACCGCCATCAGTCTCACATTCATGATGAATTTGTCCGGGGGAAGGAAGGAAGACTGAAAAAAAAAAAAAAAAAAAAAAAAAAAAAAAACACAGAAAGAAGAAGGAAATTGCGGAGTGGGCAGAAATGCTGCTCCTTGGTTTCCTGTAGAGGAAGTGTGTGTTTGTTTGTGTGTGTATGTGTGTGTGTGTGTGTGTGAGTGTGTGAGATGAGCTCGTGTCTCTGTTAACCCTTCAGGACCCACAATCCAACATGCTGCTCTCAGTCTGAGTACTGCAAAACATCATGTTCTTCCTCAGAGTTTCTGTCTTGTTTTCCAGCACAAATATCTAAACATTCTTAAATCAAGATACATTGACTGGAGAATTTACTGGTGTGTGTGTGTGTGTGTGTGTGTGTGTGTGATTCTTCTTCATCATCAGTTATTCTCGTTCTGCCTGTTTGTTTCATCACTTCTCTGATTGAACCATCGAACCTTAAAAGGCATGTGAAGATTTGCTGAATCATTTCGTCACAAATATGTAATATAAATTTATATATATATATATATATATATATATATAGACTTGTGCCAATATTCGGTAATTCGATATATCGCGATAATGAATATGCACGATATTGTTATTGTGGGCACTTCAAAATACCGTAAATAATAATTTATTACCAATTATTAAAATTTTTAAAATGCATTTAAGAATATTTTCACATCAACCGTATATAATGCACAACAACGCTGTATTCTGCGTCAAAGGGACGCGCTCAGATGTAAACAAGCCCAGCGTGCACGAGAAGCACATGAGAAGCACATGAGAAGCACATGGCGGAACGAGTGAAGGAGACGCGCTGAATGAAAGTGATGTTCACTCTCTGACAGCAGAGGGCGCTGATGGAACAGCAGAATGCAGCGGTTACCCCGGAAACCCCGCAAACAAACCCACTGCTCTAGTGAAGTGTTTAAAATGCTTCAAACAGCCATTCATTTTTTGTAATCTCAGTGTTGTTCATCACATCACCAAATACTTAATACTTAAAGACTTAATAGGCTATTTATTTTCAAACTTAAACATTTTTATATTTTAATCTGGACTACAACAATCCCTAATGATTGGAAATGTTCTGATTATTTGTTATTGTTCAGTAAAACTTTGAGACATACGGCTTTATTAGTTAACATGTTAATTCATTATTACCAAACTGACAATGAAAAATACTTCTAAAGCATTAATTATTCTTAGTTCATGTTAATTTCTTAGTTACTGTTTAATAACATTACTAAAATCAAAAGAACTTATTTAATGGACCTGAGATAAAACTAACAATGATCAGTTGTATTTCTTAACTAACATTAACAAAAATAATACTTTCTGTAACAAATGTAGCTATTGCTCAATCTTAGTTAATGCATTAAATAATGAGACTTTATTGTAAAGTGTTTCCTGTTGTTCTTTATAGTCTAATTCTTTTGCACTTTAATCTGTTTGAAAATTTTACCTAATATATTTTTTGTGTATTGTATTATTGTATTTAAACATTCAGAGTTTTTTTTTGTTATTACAAAAAGAGTTCTTAAACCTGTTATACTATGACAACACTTTTTTTTGCAACTTATTTCAATATCGTGATAATACCGTATATCGTGATAAAAGCTTCAGCAATTAATCGCAACACGAAAATTTGATACCGTCACATGTCTATATATATATGTAATATATAATATGCATGCAATAAATAAATACAAATACTATCATGAGATAAATACTTAAATATTTATTTTTTACATAACATGAGTGTGTTTTTTCATTGTTATAAAAAAAAGGCAGTGCAAAACGTTAATGGTGTTACAAATGGACCTTTTTTTTCTTTTCTTGTTTTTCTTGTGATCTTGAGGTGGAATGTGAGATTTCTTCCTCAGAACACGGTTAATCCCTGTAAACAGTTGTTCATGGTGTTTGAGCGTCTCGTAACTCAGATTCTGTTGAAAAGCTGAAGTGTGTGTGTGTGTGAGTGAGTGTGTGTGTGTGTATTTACACAAGCACACACACACTCTCTTTTCAGTGGGGAAATTTCCTGCGCCTGGAAGCCTCTCTCATCCTGAGGAATTTCCTGTGTGGGCAGACGGCACTTCCTGCATGCCGCTTTTTTTCTCCTCCGCTCTGAAAGGGAAACTGTTCTCACATGCCAACGGCCGAGAGCGAGCGCAGCCCAGCACTTCCTGTTCCCAACCGACTGCACATGCACACGGCCGCTCGGAAACGACAGACTATTCCAGCTCTTGATGAGCGTCTCTGTGTTCATGATCCGTTGCATTAATGCGTTTAATCATAGTGAGTCACACTAGTGTTTATACCATAATAGTTTTTTTTTAATTATTATTATTATTATTAAATTTGCTTATATTTTTATACTTCAGTTTTTAAATTTTCATAATTTTGTTATATGCTTTGTCATTTTATATTAACATATTTTTTTTTTAAATTACAGTTTAGGTTTATTTTTATTTATTTTATATTTTTTATTGATTTATTTTAATTAGAAATGTTGCCTTGGCAATTAAATGAAATGCATTTTTACTAAATATTACTTTTCTTGTTTAATTTAATTTAATTTAATTTTTAAATTTAATTTTTATGAGTTTTTTTTTTTATTATTATTATTATTTTTTCCAGTAACAAAAATTAGAAATCTTATCAGGCACTTTTTTTTATATTGACTTCAACTGAATTCAAGCAGCACATTTCTTTCTCCAGCTGTCAATCAAAGTGTGTCACATGGGCTCATGAACACACCAGACTCTAGTAAGGAAGGTGTTTAAATCACTGATTGATTGATCTTTCAGGAAGCGCTCGCGTCTCTGGATCAGATCGCTTGTGTTTGACATCTAACCTGATCTGTTGTGTTTCCTCATTCGCGTGTTTCCTGCTTCTGTTTCCGTCGGCAGCTCCGCTTTTATTATCAAAGGTCAGTGTGAAAGAGCCGCTTTACTTCTGTAACGAGACTGAGTGTTTGACTCAAAGATGTAGAAGCACAGGACTTGATTCTCATGTGATGGTGAAAGTGTGTTTAGATGAGAATATAACAAATAAAACAATATATCAAATAAAATATCAAAATAATATCAAATTAATAGATGTATTGATGTCAAATGAAGACAGTTATTAGATTATGATGAAAGAAAATGAAAACAAACATTGATTTCTTCAGAATAACTTGACTGTAATATTCATCTCTTCTGCTGCTGTTTATAGTCTTCTGCATCATCAGAGCGTCTGTTCCCAACTTCCTCTCAGAAACGAAGCCTGTGTGTGTGTGTGTGTGTGTGTCTTTTATTGTTTAATTAATATTAAGAACACAGACGGCAGCAGGTTAATTAGGCTGCTGTCGCTTTAAGAGCGAATGCACTGATCCAATACACTGATGCACATCCGATATTCTCACAACTGTTTACGTTTTCTTAAGACATAATCGACTGTGTTCACGTGAATACTCTCCAGAACGGACATTTTGACACAATGTTGTGTGTATTTGTCCATTCAGATGTGAAAGAGAGCTCAATTTGGTACTCGTGCGCTCAGAAACCGCACCGAACAGAGCTCTCTTTTGAGTCGTCACACTTTCACATTTATCCATATGTCTGCTCTTCTCTTTCTCATTTTTGAACCTTTTGTGTGTATGTGTTTGTGTGTGTGTGTGTGTGTGTGTGTGTGTGTGCAGGGATGCAGCCGGTGTTCTGGAGCCGTGAGGACGTGTGTCAGTGGCTGCGCTGGGCTGAGCGGGAGTTCGCACTGCGGCCCATTTCCAGCGGAAGCTTCCAGATGAACGGCAAAGCTCTGCTGCTGCTCACCAAAGAGGACTTCAGATACCGCTCTCCACACTCAGGTGACGCTCACGCTAACATGATGTCACTCAACACACTGCTGCCGTTTGCCCCGCACACAGATTCACCTGATTGGTCCGTTGTTTAAACTGATCTCAGTTTCCTTGTGGAGAAGATAATTGAGTTTCAGTTCTGGAGCTACTGTATTACTGGAACACTGCAGCAGCAGCAGCTGTAGTCTCAGAGTGAAGAATTGTGGGTAACGGTGTGGTCAGATTTTTAATCTGAAGCGAAACAGTCACTGTCACTAGAGGAAGTTGAAAGTTGGGTAAACGGCCGATAAGGAAGTGTTAGTGCGTAATCGAGCCGCAACCGTCACCTGCTTGAACCAGGAATTTCCCTCCCAGAAACACTGAGAACTGAGACGAGTGTGTGTGTGTGAGTGTGAGAGTGTGTGTGTTTTTGTGTGGTTTTGTGACATATCAGGACACAAATGTGTATAATGACATGGGTATGACACAGGTATTACAAGGAGAGGGTGACTTATGAGGTCATTACTCCATGACCCCATTTTTCAAAAGTCTTATAAATCATACAGAATGAGTTTTTGTAAGAAAGTAAAAATGTGCACAGTTTCCTGTGATGGGTAGGTTTAGGGGTAGATGTAGTGTAGGGGGAGAGAAAATACGGTTTACAGTATAAAAACCATTACGCCTATGGAATGACCCCACAATTCACAAAAACAAACCAGTGTGTGTGTGTGTGTGTGTGTGTGTGTGTGTGTGTGTGTGTGTGTGTGTGTGAGTGAGTGTGTGTGAGTGTGTGCTTCCTTTTTGAGAATCATTTCCTTGAAGTTCTTTCAGGAAGCTCTTAAATAGGACACACAGTTTTCATGAAGACTGACGACTTCCTTCTCGATGATTTATAGTGTTTCATGTTCTTCTGTCAGACGTTCATGAATTCAGACGTTTAAATGTCACTGAAAGTTTAATGTGTCTGTAATGAATGTTTTCACATGGTAATTGTCTGTTTTATGCTTTATACGTTTATTAGATTAGATTAATTTGTTCATGTAAATAAGTTCAATGCAAAATATTATGTTCTATATAAAGGTGTGAAGGTTGAGGAAGGAGAGCCCAGCTCAGTGCAAATAACAGTGTATGAAAGCTGTTATTCAGAGAAACGAGGAAGGTTTATACGTGATCATTACAGATGCATCATGCAGTAATTAGTCAGGAATGTGCAGAAAGACGGAGGATCGGTAACGTGTCACATGTGTGTTGATTGACAGGAGACGTGTTGTACGAGCTCCTGCAGCACATCCTGAAGCAGAGGAAGCCTCAGTCGTATTTCCCCGTCGGCTCCTTCCACTCGCTGAACGAGACGCCGCTGCTGCACCACAAACATGAAGGTGAGCGACCAGAGAATGTTCTGCGCTCACTGAGGCTTATGGGAAGGTCTAGTCACACGATCCCAGCAGGAATGTTGACAGAAAAACCTGTTTGACCAGGAAACGTGTGAAGACCTTTAGCTGGAGTTCAAGACAAAGAACATGAATAAACGAGAGAACTTCCTGAAAGACGATCAAACACGTGTTCCTCAGGATCAAATCTGTGTTATTTTACTATCATTGAGATATTATTATAGAAGTTATTATTATTATTATTATTATTATTTTAAGTTTAAGGTTTTTATATTCTATTTTCTTTCAGTACAGCCTCTGGGTCCCTCTAGTGGTTCAGGCTTGAGCTGCAGTTTCTGTAAATACTGATGGTGTTGCAAAAATATCACACAAATATATATTTTTTTTTTCATGTAATGTCCAATGTAATATATATAAAGTGTGTGTATATATAAACACTACCGTATAAAGAAAGAAACATTTTATACACTACCATTTTTTTTAAAAGAAATTAACACATTTAACACATTTCACATCGAGAATGCATTAAATTGATCTAAAGTGACACTGAAGACTGGAGTAATGATGCTGAAAATTCAGCTTTGATCACAGGAATAAATTACACTTTACTATATATTCACATAGAAAACAGCTGATTTACATTAGAATAATATTTCACAATTTTTACAGTGTTTTTGGTTTAAACTCTCTCTCTCTCTCTGTCAGAAACGGTACGCCGGCCGGCGCGCGGTACAGACGCTCTGTCCCTGCAGCCGCCCACCATCGAGCTGCGCCACCGCTCGCGCTCGCCGCATCATCACCCGCCGGCCCTGCGCTCGCATCCCGCCTCTGCCGAGGACCTCCAGCTGGCGTCCGCACAGCTGCCCGACAGTAACCACCACCTGCCGGACGACATGTACCCGCTGTCCGTGTCTCCCGCCGCCCCCAACGGCCACTGCGTCCTTCCCCGCGACGCCGCGCGGCCCGCTAGCCCGTGTGCGGAGGAGGCCACGCCCCCCCGCGTCATCCAGCTCATGCCCAGCGCCATCATGCACCCGCTGCTGCTGAGCCCGGGCCGCGGGCCCACGCCAGGTGACTTCAGGCACAGCCGCGGCACGCCTCAGGAGAACGGGCGCGAGGGCAAAGGTCAGCAGCAGAGCGCCGTCCACTACGCACCTCACGGCCTGAACCTCGCGGCTCACCAGCTCCCCCTGCAGGACGAGCGACACTACCGCAACCAGATCATCATGCCTGTCTCACCACCCGAGGAACAGGCCACGCCCATGGGACGCATCGCAGGTCAGACCCCGCCCACTTATCTTTTTTCCCCATTAATTTTCCCCATAGAGTTGTCTCTGCACAGCATCATGGGTAATGTAGTTTGTACTTGCGGAATGTGAATGTTGCCTGGTTGCCATGGCGATTGATGATGTGTTGTGGGCGTGTCAGACTGCAGGCTCCTGTGGGATTACGTCTATCAGCTGCTGTCGGACAGTCGCTACGAGAACTACATCCGCTGGGAGGACCGCGATACCAAAGTCTTCCGGATCATGGACCCCAACGGCCTGGCCCGCCTGTGGGGAAACCATAAGGTGCCATTAGAGAACATACAATAGCATCACATGGGCTAGAATACATTATAATTACAATAAACTAAAATGCATTAAAAACTACATTAAATATTTAAAAAATTACATTTTTAATATTTATATTTTTTTTATTTCATTTGTAATATTTAATTAAAATTAATTTAGAATAATTAAAATATATTAATTAAAAACATTAACATTATAAAAATATTTACATCTTCAATGTTTATTTTTGTTTTTAATATTTTGTTTTTATTTTATTTTTAATAATTAAATATAAATATATTATTATTTAATATTTTTTTAATATTTTAATTTTAATTATATTTTAAATTAAATTAAACATTAAAAATTAAAATACCAATTAAATAAGGAATTGGTGATTAAAAAACTAATTTTAAAAACAAAAATTAGAATAAATTTAAATAAAATAATAAGCTAAAATAAAAAGTTTAATTAAACATTAAAAACTATATTAAATGTTAATATTTACAATTTTTACAAATTTAATTAATTTATTATAAGGAATTGGTGATTAAAAACTTTCAAATATTATTTTATTAAATGTTTTAAGTTTTTTATTTATTATTTAAAAAATGTAAAACATTTTTAAAATGTATTTTTTTGATTTTAATGTTTCATTTTTTAATTTAATTTAATATGTAATATTTAATTACAAATTTAAAAAAAACGAAATTTTTATTTTTATACTTCATTTTAATTTAACTTTTAATTGTTTTTATGTTAAATTAAGTATTTGTTATATTTTTATTTTGTTTAATTTTAAAGTTTGTCATTTTGTTTTGTTTTTTTTGTCATTTTTATGTCTATATAGTGTATGTTATGAAATTGTTAGGGTTGTATTAGTGAGTATCTGTAAGTGGTGGTTTATTGTTGTGTGGTGTTTGTGGCACAGAACAGGACCAATATGACGTATGAGAAGATGTCGCGAGCGCTGAGACACTACTACAAACTCAACATCATCCGGAAGGAGCCGGGACAGAGACTGCTGTTCAGGTCAGGACCGCCGTCCTCACACGTGTTACTGACCGCCTCCGCTGCTGCGCATGTTAACGTGTGTGTGTGTGTGTGTGTGTGTGTGTGCGTGTGTGTGCGTGTGTGTGCGTGCCACAGGTTCATGAAAACCCCAGATGAGATCATGAGCGGACAGACAGATCGTCTGGAGCACCTGGAGTCGGACACAGACGAACAGATCTACGTGAAGGAGGAATGCTGAGTGCCGCGTGAACTTCTCAAGCCGAAGATGCCTCAGTCCGTCTGACCTCTGAACTCTGTGTCGTCACGATGATCTCAAACTGCACTGCTCTCGGTCCAAACCTGATCTTACTCTGTTTTCTAGTCTTGTACTTCAACTTCAGCAAACTTCACGGTGACAATCATTTTAATGACAAACGATGCTCTTTTTTGCCAATCAGACCTAGAAATTGTTGGTGCAGCTTTTTAATTCTCTTTGGTAAGTATATTGTACGAAGACCTGTTGCGATTTGTATAAACGTGGGATTACTAGAATGCTGGTGAAAATGTGATTCAATTCTACAATAAATTTTACTGAGTGACACAAGTGTATATTTATGGAGTTTGTTTTATGCACATGTATTATGGGGGGGGGGAGAAAATATTTCCCTACAAAATTCATTAAACTAAGAAATATTGTAAATAAAACAAGAGAATGTTAAGACGGTTGTTTACAGAGAGTTGTGGAGGTAAACGCTTCCTGTATTTTCTTTCAGTTTCCAGATAAACACTTGTTCATGTGTCTGTAGTGAAATTAAGCATCTATTAGCGTCGACATGCAGAACCAGACGCGTCCACAAGATGGCGCCACGCGCGCGCACATCTGCGTTACATCATTCAAACTTCCCGCGCTGCTGATAATAAAACACACAATCACGACTATATAATAATAATACATCATTACAGAAAATACTGAGCTGCTAGCATGGTACAGTGATCATATTTTTTAAAGACCATGATGAATGATTGCCATATTCATGTACTTTGAATGTTACACGATAAGGTAACAGAAATATGTTCGAAACAAGTTATAAAAACGTTATTTCTGAATGTTATTTTTTTTTTTTTTTTTTTAAAGTGTTTTAAAAAGTTTTTTCTTGGTTTTGAGAATGATAAAATAGAATGTTTCTTTGACATTCTTCAAACATTGAACGTTACATTTGAATGTTCTCTGAACCTTCTGACAGGAGTGGTAACATTTAACAAACTTTAGATGAAGGTACAACTGAAAGTTTCAGGGGAAAAAAACGTTCCCTCAAAGATCTATAAATTAATTTTGTGCCAACGTTTTGAGAACATTATTAAAGACCAAATAACGTTATTTTAATGTTACTGGAAGAACGTTTGTTCGGTAGTCGTGGTAGTACCGTGGTATTATAATGTAAGTGGTACATGAAATTTACCTTGTGTGAGAGAGAGAGGGAGAGGGAGAGATATTCATTGTGAGTGTGTTTCAGTCATTCAGTGTGTGTGAAGCTCAGGGAAGAGCAGCATCTGTTTCTCTCCATCCTTTTCACTTTTTGCCCTTTAACGGCTCATATTTAACGGCATAATTTATTTAAACAGGAGACGCGGGAAACATCCATCGGATTAATCTCGTTTATTCTGCTGTGGGACGGTTAATGACGGTTAGTGACGGTTACGCGCTCAACTCGCGCTCGGATCTGAATCATGTGAAAACGCCGATGCGCCGCTGACTGAACCGAACCGAACCGGAACCCTGGAGCGATCAAACTCCGACTCCCGCTGGACTGATCGAGCTGATCGGATGGATTGATCAGGAGCAGCTCACGTGCGGCAGGTACAAACTCATTAATGCGGTTCCTTCATTCGCGAGATTAAAGTACACGGCATCAGTCAGTCAGTCAGAACGTTGACGAATACAAACAGATAAAACAGTTCAGAAATATAAAAAAAGATAAAGTTTAAAGTGGATTATTGATTGTTTGGTGACTGACAGGACAATCTGTTCCCGCCACAACCATCTGTTTCCGCCACACAAGAAGAGAGAAAGAAAGAAAACATTACAAAAACCACCTTTTGTAAAATTTAAAACATAAAAAGTCAAAATGATGACTTACGAAGTCAAAATATGACATTAAAAAGTCGAAATTATGACATAAAGACAATTATTGCATAGAAAGTGACTTTTATGTAGCATATTTCGGCTCTATCTCATAATTTCATTTTTTTGTGTGTGTCATAATTATAGCATAAAAGTCAAAATTTCAACTTAGTATGTCATAATTTTGACTTTTTATGGCATAATTAAGATTTACTAAAGTGTCATTTTCATATGTGGCAGAAACACTCACTGACGTTCGTTTAAAATACATTTGACATACCATGGTAATACTATATGGTTTGCTTTACTTTACTTTTGTAGCATTTTCTATTGTTTAATTGCAGTAGAAATAAAATAATTATTAAGTACCATGTATATATCTGATCTGACTCAATGTACCATATACTACCACAGTATTAATAGTGAACTTGACTACATAGACAGCATCATCTGCACAAACACACACATGAAGAAAGAAAACACATTTTGGAAAGAAACTGATGTTTGTAGAAGTACTGCAAAGGTACCATATAATACCATGGTATTTCTAAGAATCATGGTATTTTTTGTAAGTGATGAGCATTGTATACATTTATGAATTTATTTATTTAAATGATAGTCTGGCATGTTTGAGAGTCTCCTAATATGTTTTGTCTGCATTTTATGATTACAAATTATCGCATTAGTTTAGAGTCGGTCATTTAATCTCTTTAGTGTAAATATGGTCAGAACCCAAACGAGACTCTTTCTGTATCTCTGAAGTCGTTATGCGGCCACTAATGACCTTGTTTTCTGCGTCTCCGAGGTTTGAATCCAGAAGTCCAGCAGAACTGCTGAAATTCTAGGATTAATTTAGTGTTTTTCACAGGACAGTGAGGCTGAATTTAGAGTTAACAAACAAATGTAGAAATTAACAAACATTATTCTAATTTAAAAAGTAGTTGTTAGAAACAAATGTATAAAAAAGAAGCTTAAATCAAACCCATATAACCTCGTCGGTGATATTTAGTGACTACTAAAACACTCTATTAACGTTTGTCTGCCCTCACTTCATATTTTATTATACTTTTTCATACATTGTGAGTCTCCTGGCTCACAAACGAGCTTGTCACTTAATGCAGATTATAACAGAAATAAACCAGTGAGAGTGTAAGAAATAGACGCCATCTGACCGTCTGACGAGTCGCTGTAATTAGATCGACTTTCCTTTGTTTTTCTTCATTTACCCTAGTTTTACACTGCTATTCTCGCTCGGATCTGACAGACGAACACACCTGAATCTGGCTAATGAAGGCGCAGAGATGTTTTCATCTCGGTCTTGAGCGGTGTGTGTGTGTGTGTGTGTGTGTGAGTGTGTGTGTCTGCTATTATTGGCCGTCCTCATCATCACCTTGAGTCCTGCATTAATCTGGACTCGTGTTGGTCTCTGAACATATTGTGTCCTGTTGAGACGGAAGAGAGATCGACCCTGACCCGTCCGGCGAGGCGATAGATGAAAGGCCAAAAAGTGATGTTCTTCCTCTGTGTTTCCAGCACAAATATCTAAACATTCTTAAATCAAGATACATTTACTGGAGAAGCAAAAATGAGTTTGTTTCCCTGAAAAAAGTTTGTGCTTAAAACTAGAACAAATATCCACCAATAGAGTCAGAAAAATAATCTTGTTTTCCCTTTGAATTAAAGTGCCCCATTATGCTATTTAAAGGTTTCTAATTTAGGTTTAGATTCTCCTACATAAATTATATACTTTTTAACCACAAATGCTTGTCTTGCACTGCTCTGTGATGCTCCACGCATTACGTAATCATGTTGGAAAGGTCACGCGTGACGTAGGCGGAAGTACCGATCCAGTGTTTACAAAGCGAATGTTCAAACGGCCTTTACAAAAAAAGATAAAACAACGATGTCGGACGATTTTGAAGTTGGAGGAGAAAATGAGATGAAGTTTTTCGTCCTACCGCGGTACTTCCGCCTACATCACGCGTGACCTTTCCAACATGATTACGTAATGCGTGGAGCATCACAGAGCAGTGCAAGACGAGCATTTGTGGTTAAAAAGTATATAATTTTTTTATGTTTTTTTAGAAAATGGCCGATGGTTTCTCTAGATAAGACTCTTATTCCTCGTCTGGGATCATGTAGAGCTCTTTGAAGCTGCACTGAAACTGACATTTGGACCTTCAACCCGTTGAACCCCAGTGAAGTCCACTATATGGAGAAAAATCCTGGAATGTTTTCCTCAAAAACCTTCATTTCTTTTCCACTGAAGAAAGAAAGACATGAAGATCTTGGATGACATGGGGATGAGTAAATTATCAGGACATTTAATTCTGAAGTGAATTAATCTGAATTACATTTTTCTTCTCCAGTAAATGTATCTTGATTTAAGAATGTTTAGATATTTGTGCTGGAAAACAGGACAGAAACACTGAGGAAGAACATCATGTCTGCAGTGTTCTGATTAAGCGGTTGTTTTGAAGTCGTTTCAGATGCAGCTACATAATCAGCCGTCACTTCCTGTCCCGTCTGCGTCCAATGAGAGCGCACTCACGACGCGCCTAAAAATAGGCAGCGTTTCTGACACCTTTCATCACACTTTTGTCAGAGAACAAGTTGATGCTGATGTGCACCGAGAGACGAGACTCGGGAGGAACTACAGCTGGGATTGACGAGGAATGATGAAAACTATAAAAGGAAATGTAATGAAATAAGTCAATCTGCTCCTCCAGTAAATGTTTCTTGATTTAAGAATGTTTAGATGTTTGTGCTGGAAAACAAGACAGAAACTTATCATTTAGATGTGGACCAGTCAGTTTTCCAGGCGGTTCTGCTCTGAAGAAGGAAGTGCGGGTGATGGAAAGGTCATGTCGGGGTTAAAGGTCAAGCTAGTTGATTCTGGAAGCTGTTGTTTGATTTCACAGGCTCTCAGCGAGACTCGTGGCTGCTGGGAAATGACCCACTTTCTGGACCAAAGCAGCCGTGAGAAACGACTCTGAAGCTTTAGCAGCGACGATGCGTCTAAAACACAGACAATCAGCTGCTGTGCTTCAATTCAGTGTTCTTCTGAACACGTGTGTGTGACTATAATTAACGTTCAGCTGAGCTTCATCTCTCAGAGGTGTAATGAAAACAGAAAGCATGCTGGGATGTGTTTCTAACGGCCCGACGCGCTGCTGGCGAGACAAAAACAGGAGCAGTAAAGGCAAATACGATTATTAACCAGAGCTGGAGAACATGACGCGTTCCTGACGTGTTCAAATTCACATTTATATCTTTCAAATATTTCTTTAATTTAAACTCTAGGCTGTTTTTTCTTTTATTCACTCTTAAAATAAAGGATCGCAGTGAAGCCATAGAAGAACCAAGACAGAAACACTGAAGAAGAACAAGATTTTTGCAGTGTTGAAGGTGGCAGATTTTAAACAGGCAGTCGCATTATTTTTGTGTGTCTGAACCGTGTTGGTTATTGATGCTGCCATCAGAAAGAGAGCGATTAAAACCAGATCAGAAATAGAGCGTTCATACGACACCGAGAGATTGATCAGTGTGTGTGAGGAGGAGATAATGGTGGATCACTGAATCTCACACACATTGATTGAAACTTCACACTGGAACGAGAGACGAGAGGAACTGACGCTCGTCTCGCTTTATTCTCCTGGTGTCTCCACGTGAGAAACACCTCGGATTGAGGAATCCTGATCAGTTCTTCAGCTGCGGGACGAGTCAATGTCTTACATGCTGTACTTCTACATGAAATCAAAAGTGACTTTAATTGTTTGGCTTGTGAACGTCGTTTTGTGTTGATTTCAGGGTGAGTGTTTCAGCACTCATTCACAAAGTCAACGAAACACACACACACACACATCTGTCTTTGAAGGGTGATATTTGGTCTCCTGATGTGTGTGTAATTATGACAGAAAGCATGCAGTCGATTGTGTGCAACAGGTTTATTAGTTTCGATCATGTTTTAGAGCTTGTCTCGACTCTGATTGGTGAATTTTCTGCACAGCATCATGGGTAATGTAGTTTTCCACCATGAATTCTGCTGTTAAACATTTGATGTGGTGTGACGGCTCCAACAGAAGCCAATTGTGTTGAGCTGTAAAATGGAAATCATAATGTTTGAAGTGATTTATTTGAAATCTTCTTCTTCTTCACTCACAGTTTCAGCTCCGTTCAGAACGAGTGAACAAACTCCTGCGAGACGTACGGCGTGATGAGCGAACACAGATTTCTCTCATTTTAACCTGACTAGATTTTTATTTTAATAATTCATCTGGCTGATGTATGCGAGTTTATTAATGTCTGCAACAGTCCAAAGTTTTCCGCCGTGTTCTGCAGCATAAATTATGCAGATGTCCTGCGGGTCTGCAGTACAACACAAAGAGCTGAATTAAACATGAGGAGCTTTTAGAATAAAACACACAATTAGAGACGGCTCGTTCCTCTCTGACAGATTCTTAATGAGAAAATAAGTCTGCGTTTCTCCCCTCCGGCGCTGAATTAAAGACTTTTATAAGGTCATTTGATCAGATTCCCAAGGTGATTCTGTAGAAAGACACTCGACGGCAATTAACACACCGTTTATTAGTGTGAAACGAACATAAATATTAGTGCGACCTCAGATTTAGTGTTTAATGCATAATTCAGGATGTACATGTTAATATGTGTTGTAGTAACAGCTCGTGAAAAACAGAATTTATAACGCTGACATATAGGATGTTATTTTTGGTCAGTTTGTCGTTTAATTACAGCTTTAATGATTTATTTACACACTGTGTGTGTTGAACTGAGATTGAACCTGTAATCATGACACAGATGACGAGTGTCTGGAGTTACACCAGATCTCATATTCAGAAGTGTATTTACACACTTAATTTCACTTAAATAACATTTTTTTCCAAACACTTTTAAAACATTAAACATTTTTATATCAGAGAAACTGCAATTATATTAGTAATAACTGCCTGTTGTTAAATTAAATTTCGTGGCTAGTAGAAAACTCCATCCCAGCGAACAGAGAACGTTCTCTCAACGTTATGAACAAACATTCTTCCAGTAACATGTATGAGTGTGTGTGAGAGTGTGTGTATGTGTGAGTGTGTGTGTGTCAGTCTCAGATGATGTCATCACTCCTCACACGGATCTGGAAACACACGCTCAGATCTCCAGCTCCTCCGTAATGGAATATCGAAGGTGTTCATATCAGCTCATAATCCGTGTGTAAGCGATACGAAGAGCTGCCAGTAATTAGCGTCAGTGTGTGTGAGATCGTTTACTGGATCACGGACGGCACAGACGACCAGAAGATGATGTGCAACAGGAGTTTAATGAGAAAATCTGGGATTTTTCCACATTGACACCTGGAAAAAGTTTAAAATGTATGATGATTACTGAAATATGTGAGGCAATAAAGCAGACATGCTGAGTGTCCATCGGTTCACAGACTGAACAGATGAAGATCCGTGACTCTGATCCTCATGTTTGTGTGCAGGATGAGTGAGAGAGTTCTGCTTCTGCTGCTGCTTCTCCTGGGATCTTCAGCTCATTCCCGGGAACATCAGGGTGGGTTTCGTTCTTCTCGTCTCACACAGCAGGGTTACTTTACTGTTGTTATATACTATTAAAGTCTTATTTAATATTTAATATAAGATTTCTATTTAAGTTTAATTTATTTTTATTTTAATTTTGAATTGTTATTTCCAGTTAGTAATTTTAGTGCTTTGGTTTTATTTCATTTTTATTAATCTAATTTCAGTCTATTTCAGTCTAATTGTTGTCAGATATTTGTTCTTGTTTTAAGCACAAACTCATTTAATCATGACCAATTTTTCATTAAACAAGTCTTAATATCTTCAATCATTTCTCTTCTCCAGTAAATGTATCTTGATTTAAGATGTTTGTGCTGGAAAACGAGACAGAAACACTGAGGAAGAACGTCAGGTTTGCAGTGATCTTAAAGCTGGATGATGATCACATGACCAGTTCAACAGAGCAAATCACAACCGTGTGCTTCCTGTTTCCTGTTCGCTGAACACATTCCAGTCTGATCAGCTCAGATCCCAGCAGATCTCTCTAGTGTCAGTCATGCAAACGCATTTTAATTAGAAAAGTTCGTCAGCTCTGAGACAGGGATCCAAACTCTTAATTAGCTGTTCACTACACTCACACACGCTCGCACACACACACACACACACCCAGTTTGGCCTATGTAGTTTTTATCAATTTTTATTTTAGCTATTTTTTGTTTTAGTTTAATTATAGTTTTATAAATATTTTGAATTAGCTTTTATTTTTATATTTTTAGTTTTCATTTTAGTCATTTCATTATGTACTTTTGTCATTTTATTAGTTTTTTATTTAAATATTGCTATTTAAATTTAATTTATTTTCATTTCAGTTTAAGTTTTTATTAATGTCCAGTTAATAATTTTTGTGGTTCAACTTATTTCAGTTTGTTGCCAAGGCGAGGTTTCTAATGTTCATTTATTAGTTTAAGTTTTTCGACTAATATTTATTTTTTATTTTATACAGAAATGTTTTTAATATAGTTTTAATTTTAAATTAATGATAATAACAAGGCAATAAATGACGTTCTTCCTCAGTGTTTCTGTCTTGTTTTCCAGCACAAACATCTAAACATTCTTAAATCAAGAAAGATTTACTAGAGAAGAAAAATGATCAAAATGAATGTTTGTGCTTAAAACTAGAACAAATATCTGCCAAAAATAATTTAGTTTTTCCTTTGAATTAAGTTTATTTTTCTAACCTCATTGGCAGATATTTGTTCTTGTTTTAAGCACGAACTCACTTTATTTTGATGAATTTTTCAGAAAAACAACATGAAAATGAGAAATGTTGCACTAGTTGAAGTTGTTTTATGTTATCTCAGGTGTTTTAATGGTGTAGTGTGTGTGTGTGTGTGTGCGCGCAGTGCTGCGTGAGGTGCGGACGGGCACATGTGAGGTGGTGGCGCTGCATCGATGCTGCAACAGGAACAAGATCGAGGAGCGATCACAGACCGTCAAGTGCTCGTGTTTCCCAGGACAAGTGGCGGGAACGACCAGAGCAGCTCCGTCCTGCGTGGACGGTACGTATGAAGAGCGTCGATCACACAACCACCGGCCGTATATCCTGAGATACTCTAGAAGCTCAAGTGTGAATGTATTCCATTGTATCATTCTTGAAACATTTAAAAACGTCCAACTGAAACACTTCAGAAAAACCCTCCATGAATGATGTTTTTGTGCTAACGTTCTGAGAACATTATTAAAGAACAGATGACTTTGAACGAACGTTCTATTAACGTTACTGGAAGAACGTTTGTTCATGACATTGAGAGAACCTTGCCAGAACGTTCCCTGTCAGCTGGGTAAATGCATCCGGTGCTGTAAAAAATTTAAATGTTACAGTGGAAAAAAAGAATGTTCACTCACAGATGAATCAGAGCGCATCATTAGCGACTGTGTTTAACGTCTGTCTGTTAATGAAGAAACATTAGCGGCTGATTAAACCGTGATCGGCTCTAATCATCCCACCCATAATGCTCTATGAAATAGATCTTAGCGTCCGGATGGCCGTTCGGATGGGTTCGGGCCCCTGAGTGCCGTCTGACCTATTCGCTGACATTTTGTCTCTGACATTCTCTGCAAATTAAAGTGCGGCTCTAATGTCCTCCGTCGTTTGTAAAACACCATTAGTACTTAACCTGTTGGTCATTTCCTCCATCATCTGTGTGTGTGTGTGTGTGTTCAGCCTCTATAGTGGAGCAGAAGTGGTGGTGTCAGATGCATCCGTGTCTGGATGGAGAGGAGTGTAAAGTGCTGCCGGATCTCAAAGGCTGGAGCTGCGCGACCGGGAATAAGATCAAGACCACCAAGGTATGAAGACTTTCATGATCTTCTCAACTGCTTTCATGTCTAACACATCTCCAGAGAGTCAATAATAGAGCTTTGCTTAAAGGGGTCATGAACTGAGCTTTTGACATGTAAGAGGTCATCATACTATAAAAATATCAGAACTGAAAACTTCCTTGTTAGTCCAAAAACAGCTTTAACCAGACCCAGTGAACGACTGATCCTGGAATGTGCCTATAGATATGTGAAACTCCGCCTCCGCAGAAGAAATCAACGCCTACTTCATCATTGCAGCATTAGCCCCGCCCACTGGTGTGTCAGTGAGACGAGGAGGAGAGAAGAGCGATACAGGACTAAAATAACATTACCTTTCAAAGGATCCTAATGCAGGAATATGGTTATTTATTTTCAACAATGTGAATGTCTCAGTTGAGCTTTATTTATTTGTATTCGGTTCATTTCACTGTGGATTCTTTGGTAAATCAATCGCATTTCGGTGTAAACAGACTTTTCCGATATGGACTCGACAGTAATGCAACAACATGTGAGTAACTGTGTTAATTCTAATGCCTGATCTGATATTAATGATTCATGTACAGTCAGATGATCTTTGTCTGTGTGTCAGTAAATCAAACCAGTGACTAAACGCTCAACTTCACCTTGTTTCTCTTAGTAGGATGAAAATAATCTGATTAAATTATATAAAGAAAGCGATCAAAGAACGCTTCCTTTACAATTGCTGGAGCTGTCAATCAAACAGCGTGAGTTTATCAGTGATTGAGTTCTGGACTCACGCCAAAACTCCAGTTTCATTCAACGAATCTCTTAGTTATGTCATGTTTGCACTGTTAGTAATGATGAAAGCATTCGTTAGTGTGCAGAAATTAAGTTGCAATAACAAGATCACTGCTTTCATGAGCTCAACAACATGTCTGTGATCGACTACAGTGTTTATCACTGCAACCTTTCATGCCACGATCTAAATATAATGCTATAATCAACACTTTTCATGATTAATTAACCTTGAGAGCTGTAATAGTAAAAACGTGCTAAAAGTTTTCGAGTGAGTAATAATTAGCTATTTCATATGCAAATATGTCAGCCAATCACAGCAGTGGGCGTTTACACTGAAGTCTCACAGAGACACGCCCCTTAAAACAGAGCGTTCAAATCAGGGTAGGGAAAATGCCTTTTATTTCTAAATTATGACCATTTTTGAGTTAAAAATCGTATTAACATTATAAGTGCACTCCAGGAAACATTATAAAACAATAAAACAACACAGTTCATGACCCCTTTAAAACAAGAGGTAAAAAAATAAACTTAATTCAAAGGGAAAATGAGCTGTATGTGGGTCAGTTTGGGCAGCTCTCTGTCGCTGAAGGTCACATCAATCTGTCTTCGGGATCATTTGTTACCACCTCACGAGCAGATGAAGCTTTTAGCCCCATTAATGACTAGTGTGTCACCACAACACCCTTCAACCGTCACCAGCCGCTAAAGGAACATATCGGCTGCTTTAATTAGAAGCTTTTAATAGTAACCCAATGCAAATGTCCTTCTCCTGGTTATGACGACTGTATGAGCTCGTTCAACGTCTATCAATTATTTAAAGGGCCTCGCCAAACCTGTCTGGAGCCTAATTATTGATCCTAAATATCCGCGGCATCTTCAGACGCGGAGCTGCGGTGGTCTCCATCGATTCACAAATAAACCATGCCAACCTCAAAAATGGTATATCTTTCTTTTCTGTATGAAACACTAAACTAATGCCGTTTCCTGCTTTCATTTCCCATGTTACGGCCGGCACAGATCTCCTCGGACCGGGATCAGCTCTGGTAACCGCTGGAAACCGGATACAGGTGAGCTGACCTGCAAAAACACTAACCCTTCATCATCATCATCATCATCATCATCATCAAAGCAATGATGGAGTTTGTCAGGATTTTGAGACGCTCGCAGCAAAAGTTTGACTTTCAGCAGAGGGAAAAATAATAATTAAAAAATAAAAATTTCACATTTAATCTCCAAATCAATGTAGAAACAACATAAAGATGGTATATTTTGAATATTTGATCTAACAGGTAGGAAATATTAAGAAACTGAATAAAGTTATCAAACACTTAACAGGCAATATATTATAAATTAAATATAGATTAATCCTTATTAAAGCTACAAAAGTGATTCAGTTATTGAAATTTCTCTTTGTCTTTTGTTCTTTGATTAACATTAATGACAGACAGCAGCAGGTTTATGAGGCTGCTGTCACTTTAAGAGCTGACGCACATCCGAAACAACTCTTTACGGTCATTTAAGACTTTATTTAACTCATTTAAGACTGTGCTTATGAGGATGCTCGACAAAGAGGGCATTTTGGCGTACTTTTGTGTGGTTTTTGTAAGTTTAAGCGTGAAAGACAACCAGTTTTGCATCTTATCGTGCTTGAATGAATGATAGTGTGATCATGTAATGTAACGCTAGCTAAAGGATGACAGAAGAAAACGGATGCTCCGTTAATTGTGTTAAATTGTGTTAAACTGAAAAAATGAATCTTAATTTTGCCCTACTATATATAAAAACAATATATTTTAAGTTTATTGCAAAATATGCATATATATTTGTGGTGCTTCATGGGAGAGGGCGGACTTAACAAGCTCTTTTGGTTTGCTTGTCTCTGCTCTGATTGGTGGAATTTTTGCACAGCATCATGGGTAATGTAGTTTTTCACCATGAAATCTGCTGTCGAACACGATTATTTTGAGAATAATTTCAATATTGTGGGGTGAAGAGAAGCAAATAGTGGCTTATTACTTTTGGAATGGACTTTTGTGCGCTATTGGTTGATGTGAATTACATTCTGCATATGAAACTCACATTTTTTAAGGTTAAAACTTGTTTAGCACTTTGTTTTTAACCGTTTCAGACACCTGGAGAGAAGTCTGCGTCACATCTTCACTCGCGGACACATTCAGACGGACTGCGGGACACAGGTTTGGTGTTTAGGGGGAATATCACAGGATCACGAGAGACTCAATGAACTCTAGAGACAACGGTCAGATCATGAACACGGATACGGACATCTGACCTGAACACTTTCTTCCTGTATTTCTAATATGAATGTTCATGTATCCTCATATCAAACAAAAGAACTGCAGGTTTTTCTGTATGTAAATGATGCATACGCTCATAATAAACCATGATTGTCTTAATCCAGCAAGTCTTTTTAGTTTTCTCTCTTAACTTTCTCCCGCAGCTTGTCAAACAGCAGATGAGCGGCTCGTCTCAGGGTTTGTTCGGTGTCTGGATGTTTTCCAGCGGAGCAAGAAGTCCTTAAATTACCCTCAGGTGACCTTCAATCATTTCACTGTGAAACAAAAAAAATCCTGTCATTTTTAGTGAAAATTGCCAAAATAATCCTGTAAAAATACAGTAAAAATTTTAAACGGATTGTGTAGATTTGACAATTTAAAACTGTAATGTACAAAAAAAAAAAATACAATAAACGACAAGCTGAAGGAAATACTAATATATAGACGATGCACCGTTGTGGAAACACTAAAATAATGCAATAAACATTAATTTACCAGAATAAAACCCTAATATACATAAATGATAAGTAGAAGAAACATAAGTATTAAAATGAAAAACCATCTAATACGTCGCACAGGTAAATTTAACTATTTTTACTGTAAAATTCCGGTTAGATCTTTTTGTAAAATATCTAACCGATCTGAAGATTTTGCTTTAAACCATAATTAAATCATCAAGCTGTAATTCACTCTCAAAGTGATCGAACCAGAACACACCGGAGAGGTTTTGGCGTGTGATTCTCTTGTGTGATCAGAGAATCAGTGAATCACTCTAATGATTCGTTTTGACAGAACTGATGTTCGGACCTCAGATTCTTTAACGTGTTCACACTGGTTCATTTAGATCTGCTAAGTGTGAAGTGTGGACTAGACCATCATGCACCACTGCAAATGCTGTCAGACACTTTGAATCCCTCTGGAAAGATTAACACGACGACTCTCTCGGTGCTGCTGTTTAAACGCCGGTGAATGAAAGAGTTTATTCGGCGTGACAGAATCGCCCCGCGAGACGCAGCAGATTCATTTACTTCATGTCAGCAATAACTGGACGGCTGGATAAACAATCCCAGACTGCTTCACACACACTGTGTGTCCTTTAATGTGTAAAGACGCCTTTCTATTATATTTAAATCATAAGAAATGGATTTTTCTCAGCAGCCTATTGAAGTGCTAGTATTTATTTATTTATTTGTTTCAGACCCTGTATTTTTTTTATTTTGTTATTTTATTTTATTTTAGACCATATTATTACATTTTCTTTATTTTGTTATTATTTAGTTGTTGTTTTTTTAGATTTTAGTATTTTTTAGACCCTTTTTTCTTTTCTTTTTTTAAATTTAATTCTGTTTTTGTTTTGTTTTGTTTTTTTAACTTATTCTAAAATTTTTGTTTGTTTGCTTTGTATTTGTTATCATTATTTTCCTTGTTTTGTGCTTAGTTTTAGACTCTTTATTTTTGTTTTATTTTTTATTTTATTTTATTGTTTTATTTAGTGTTATACCCTTTTGTTTATTTATTATTTATTTTATAATATTATTTTATTTTATCTTTTCATTATTTTATTTTGTTCTAAGCCCTGGTATTTTTTATTTTATTTTATTTATTCTATTTTGTTTTAGACCCTATTTTTTCTTTTCTTTTAAAAAATTTAATTCTATTATTTTGTTTTGTTTTTTAAAAAATATTATATTATTTTTTGCTTTGTTTTGTTTTTATATTATTTTATTTTATTAAGGTTTTTTGTATAATTTTAGACTCTACTATTTTTTCTTTTTCTTTTATTCAAGCATTTTATTTAGTTTTTTATTATTTATTTTATAATATCTTTATTCATTATTTTATTTGTATTGTTTTAGACCCTATATCATTCGTGCATCTCTGATGGATCCGGATCATGCAGCAGCGCCTCGCGGGACTCGATCGTGTTTTCCGAACATGTCTCCGTGTCTCTGGGGTCGGTTAGTTCCTCTAATCAGCGTCCCGGGGGAAGACGGTTCTGCGGCGGGACTCGCTCGTGTCAGACTGGATCAGAATGATGCTGAACAAACACTGAACAGACGCTGCTCTGCTGTCAGTGTGTGACACATCAATTATCCTCTGAGGAAAAGCTGCTGTATGAAATGAACTGTGATGAACACCTGAATCTGTTCATGATGAACATGAAGTCATGTGTGCAGCTATTGTCGTGCGCTGAAATAATCTATTCACCCGGCGGACTGAAGAGACTGACAAGAGCTCCAGCACAATGAACGAGTGTTTCTAAAGCGTCGTGTTTGTCTGTCTGTCAGACGCTTTTGTCAGACGTGTCAGATTCTCGCGCGCTGATGATTGTAATCACTCACACAAGAGCGTCAGGATTAGTCACGAGAGGCGCTCATCATCTGACTAATGCTGAAGACCTCCAGATGAACTTACAGGATGCTTTTATTTCATGAGACTTGTGTGTGTTTATAAAAGCTAATCGTTTATAATGTCATTTTATAAATGTAGCCTAATAAATAAAAATTAATTCTGTGAATTAAATATGGAAAATGTTTGTGTATAATCTAAAAAATAATAATTTGATGGTGTTTTGGGAGGAGTTTGAAAGCATCAAGTCACCTTTATTTATATAGTGCTTTTTACAATGCAGATTGTGTCAAAGCAGCTTCACATGATAACTGGTGAAAGCATCCACTCATGTTAAAGAGCAGCGAGAACATTGTGCTAAACATCTGCTTTTGTGTTTCTAAAAATGGTTTGTAATGACGAGAGTGATTAAACATTAAGATTTTTCTTTTAAGATTTACTTTTTTCCTTTTATTATGATAGGACAGTAAACAGACAGGAAGCGAAGAGAGAGGGGGGACGGGATCGGGAAGGGTCCGCGAGCCGGGACTCAAACTCGGGTCGCCCAGAGTGCAACGGCGCTATATGTCGGTGCTACCCACGAGGCTATCGGCATTTGTTTGGATTTTTCCATTGGCTTTTTGCAGAAAATAGGCTCTGTAACCAACAACAAAAATGTATGATTCTTGCACATTTTGTTCATCGTGATAATCATCAATGTTGTACATCCCTTTCTCCTAAGAGTTGAGTTCAGTTGGAATGGTCTCTCCATCTTCAGAAGTCTCCACACAATCGCGGCGTCTGTGGCTTCAGGCGAGCCGCGTCCTTCTCTCCGGGTGGATGTAGCTCTGATCTCCGGGATGTCAGCGGGCGGCCGAACCTCTCGACCGCCGGAGGACTGGAGCTGATTAGCATTGCTCACGGGACTCAGTCTGCGTGACTCCAGAAGTTTCACAGAGGATCTGAACGCTGGACTGAAGAAGCTTAAAAACGCTGCTGTCCAAAGGTACAACTTTAGCTTGTTAAAGGGATAGTTCACCTAAAAATGAAAATTATCCCATGATTTACTCACCCTCAAGACATCCTAGCTGTATATGACTATCTTCTTTCAGACGAACACAATCAGAGTTATATTAAAAAATATCCTTAGTCCTCCAAGGCTTATGATGGTAGTGAATGGGGGGGGCGCATTTTGAAGTCAAAAATAATCCATCCATCCATCATAAAAGTAATCCATATGACTCCAGGGGGTTAATAAAGGCCTTCTAAAGTGAAGAGATGCGTTTTTGTAAGAAAATATCCATATTTGAAACGTTATAATTCCAAATAACTAGCTTCTGGTGGACGACCGTACACAGAATGCTACTCTGAACTTCTGTATTTCAAACGACTTTTAAAATGATATCTTTATCATAGTTATCTTCCATTAAACCCCACCTCCGCAAGCTCACCTTATCTGCATACGCTCCTGAGAGCCACGCCCCCAATCTCAACAACCGATGCATAGAACTACATTTTTTCCCCAATAATCCGTTTCACTCAGATGCACGTCACCATACTGAAAAAAAGATCATCGCTACTTTAATTCTGCTGTAGAAATCAGACCTGAAGTGTCTTTAGCAGGCGTTCACCGTGAGCTCAGCGTCGGGTCACAGTGAAATATTTGAAAACCACAGCCGTCTGTAATTGATGAACGAACATCCCAGAAGGATCCGTCAGCATCGACCCGGAGACATCAGAGCCGACCGAGCGCCGTAAACAGCGGGACGTCTTGTTTTCATGAATGATGACATGAATGTGACCTCACAAACATGAAGAGCTCATTCATACTTCTTCTGCCTCTTTAACGGTAAAAATAACTGACCTCTATTGATTTCACAACACTGCGGTGAAACATCTGATAAATATGAGATGAACACTTGCAAAAACTACAAATAAATACGAGAAATTACTTGAATGCACTGCAAAAAAATGTTATTTTCATTTTCCAGTAAAAATATTAAAAAAAATCTTATTTCAGTGTTTATATAATAATATGACAGTCATCATTTTCAGTTTATCTCATAATTTTTTTATGTTATATTTATGACATTTTATGTCATAATCTCGACTTTGCGTCTTAATGTCATAATTAAAACACTTTTAATGCCATAATTTCAATTTTTTTCCTCATAATTCTGATTTACTAAAGCATTTATGGTGGAAATGGACTTTCATAGTTAAAGAAACTTTTATAGCATAAACATTTTTTTTCTTCCAAATTAATTCATCTCCAGTTTTGGAACCCCATTAAATATTTAGAGGTTTTTAATATTTCAGAGAAAATAATGAGGACTGTTGAACCCTGTATTTAAATTTAATCATTACATGCAGAATTTATTATATCGCTCCGTCCTGTGAAATGATGAAGGATTGAAACTGCAGATAGAAACAGTTCAGAATCAAACTTCATTTCTGCTGAAACAAGTGCAGTAAACACAAACTCACTTCATTTTGATGCATTCTGGGAATCTCTTCTGTCGGATCAGCTCCATCTTTCCATTCTCACGAGTGTTTTTCTTCCTCCTTCAGAAGTGAAACTGATGTAGAATGGAAAGACGGTCAACAGGGAACGTTCTGGCGTAATGAACGTTAATAAAACATTAATTCAAAGTTAAAATAAGGTTCTCAAAACGTTAGCACAAAAACATTATTCACACGTTTTTTTCTGAGTCGTTTCAGTTGGATGTTCGTCTAACGTTTTTTAAATGTTTCTACTTGTTTCAGAACGTTCAGAGAACATTCAACAGTAACGTTCCCATAAACAACGTTTTTCAAACATTTTGAACTAACATTTTCATAACGTAATGGGAACGTTAGCAGAATGTTTCAGCTCCTCGTTCAGAGGTGATTAGAGTAGACAGAGCTCAGGATGCAGCGCTGCAGCAGGAAGAAGATTAATCACACTTAACGAGCTTGTAATATTGATCAGAGCGGCGGCCTGAGATCAGGTGACCTCTCTCTCACCGGCCACATTAATTGTTAATTTCACTTCAGGAAGAAGACGTTGATTTCACTTTTATCTCATGGACTTTTTCTCGTGCTGTTTAATGTTCAGAGTCACTATGGAAAGGTCTTGAAGTTCTTAGTAATTGAGCATCAGGACAGAGTTTGGGGGCGGGGCTATCTGTTTGTCTGACCAATGACAGACAGGGGCCAAAAAATCTGTGTGTGTGTGTGTGAGATTTAGTGAGTGTGTGTGTGTGTGTTGTTCAGACTCAGTATCACTTGAAACGAGAGCTGATCTCAGTGATGTGTGTCAGCAGTGATGTCTCTTTCGTTCGGCCCCTGGAGGAACATCTGCAGTCATACGGTGTGTGTTCAGGACCATCTGAGACTGAGGTGAGAAACACCTGATTCACTCACAGCTCCAGATCCGCCGGTGCGTTCGAATGATTCATAAAAACACTACAGGTTAACAACGTCCAACTAAAACATCTGAGAACATTATTAAAGACCAGATAACATTGAACATACGTTCTATTAACGTTACTGGAAGAACGTTGTTTCAGAGAACTTTCTGAGGAAGTTAGTAATCAGGATCTGTGTGAATGAATCTGCTGTTTCATTGTGATTCCTGCAATATTGTCTGTGATTCTCAGGAGGTTGAAACACACACACACACACACACACGCTTAATTAAAGCTGAAATATTATCCGCCGCCCATGACATTTCATCTGTACGTATGAAATCTTTCTCTCTCTATTGACATTTGTCGGCACTTATGGCGTCTGACATTTAGGATAATCTCAATTAATCTGAGCAGCCCATTAAAATAATCAGATTAAAGCTGAACTCTGAGCTCCAGGGACACGGAAACTCTCGCATCTTTCATCCGCTGTCAGTCAGTAAATAATATTTTATTATAATAAAATACATGGCAAAAGACCAAAGTGTTGCCAAGATACAACCTTTCTTCATGTTCGTCTTCTGATATCAGAAAGCTTTAAATCAGTCCTGACTGACTCCAGATCAGTTTAAACTTCTCCATTGAATCCATCAGGTGATTAAGAGATCCGGGATTTCCAGTTTTCCTCCTAAAGCTGCTCCAGCCTGGAGAAGAAAAATAAAACCTAAAACAGTCCAAATGAGTCGCTGCATGAATTTTTAATTGCATTTATCTGAGCCGTCCTGCAGCGGATGAAGGATATGTATAATAATCCTCTTCTTCAGGAGCATCCGTACCGTATTATCATGTTTTCCTGCAGAATCATCTTCTGTTTGTTCATCTTCATTTAGGCTCAATCCATCATGACACTCTCGTGTTGTTCTGCAACAGATAATTTGCTGACAAATAACAACACATGAGGAACATTTACATTTAAATGAAATCCAGACGCTCTTCGTAGGTTCTGTGTGTTTCCTCTTTATGCCGCGACACGATCCTCCATAATTCACATGATGAAGAGCTGAAGTGTTTCGACCATTATTGATCTCTTTTATTGATATATTTTGGGTTATAGAGGGAAAGTAGAAGTTTGCAAACATAATCTAGATTTATTTTCGATTATATTTTATAGTACAGTATGGTTTTTAATACATATTGCCTACATTTAAGCTCGTTTAACAAATATTAGAAGTAAAAACGAAACATTTATAAGTAATTCAAGTGTAATGGACCAGTCTCTGTTGTCCTGTTTCCACCGTAAGAGATGACTCGTGTTCGGCGGGGAACTGATAACTTCAGTTCTGAGAACATATTTAACATCCTAAGTATTTACATTCTGTCTTTTTGAATAAAATCATAACATTTTATGCAATGCATCAGGCGACACTCTTTAAGGTGACTCACATCGCGCCTCTGTATGTTGCTTTGGATAAAATTAAAAGATATATACAGAACAATAATGAATTTTTAGATAATAAAACTTACACAAACCTGTATTTTACCCAGGGTCTGGGTAACACAAAAACTACCCAAACGCTGGAAAAATAACCCCCAAAAAAGACCCAAAAGGCTCAACCCAGGACTTGGGTAGAAAACATAACCCAGGATTTTTTAGAGAGCAGGAAAGTGTCACTTTCATTGATGTTTGATCAACCTGCTGAATGTGAGGATGAAGAGGCCTGTCAGGGTTTAGCTGTGCGCTGGAGGAAGTGTTAATCCAGATATTTAAGTAAAGCTGTTATTAAGAGCTGCCACCGGGGGCCTGGAAGCTTCAATCGATTGCAATCTGACCCGACTGCAATCAGGAGCGAACGGCTCCGACGGGGCCAGAAGTGATGAGGAGCGTCAGTGTCGAGTTACAGCTGATGACCCCAGCGCTAACATCCTCTTCAGCCGCGTTCACATCATATGAAGCGATTCCAGCTTTTTCCCTGCAAATAATGATTTTCATCTCGTTTATCTAAACATTCAGCAGTGACCCAGTGACCAACAAAATATGAGGAAAATGTTTCATATTTTTTAAAATATTTTAAATATGAGGGAAGAAATTGAGAAAAAAATCAAACTTAATTTAAAGGGAAATGTGCTTATATTTCTGACTCCAGTGATATTTGTTCTTGTTTTAAACTCACTTCATTTTGATGCATTTTTGACTTGCTTCTCCAGGAAATGTATCTTGATTTAAGAATGTTTAGATGTTTGTGCTGGAAAACAAGACAAAGACACTGTTGTTCACAAAGGGCACATTAATATTTATGCATCGCTGGCCATATGTTGGTATGCTAATGAGACTGTGATTTTCTAGACGTGTTCAGATCTTCTGCTACATGTGTTTGTGTGTCATTAAGCCCTCGTTCAGTCGTGATGCTGGTGTGTGTGTGTGTGTGTGTTTTCTGCATCTCATCTCATCTGTCAGTGATAACATCAGCTGCTTTAGTCTGAGATTACAAAGACAAAACAGTGAAAATATTTAGAATAAATTGTACACTTTATTTGGAAGGTTCATTTTACGGACTGTAAGTAACTCTGTAACTACATGTCAACTTATTCTACTAACCTGAACATGACAGTGTAGTTCACATGTAGTTACAAAGTTACTTATAGTTGATAGAATCCCTGAAGTGGACTATTGAAATAGAAAGATACCGAATAAAATATTTAGAAAATGATTAAAATATTTAGCTAGTTAATTATTGTGTAGTGATTTTTTTTTTTAATTGTATGACTTTTTCTTTACTAATTGGTTTTCGGTTTTTATTTTAAAAACATCCCTTATTTTTTTACAATTTACACTCAGAAATTGCTAGTAAATTTTACAGATTATGGCAAGTAACACATTGAACTGAACATGAAATATTGATGTAGAAAGACTGAAATATAAATTTTTGTAAAACATACTCCAATAATCTTTAAATTTTTTTTTTTTTTTTTTTACAGTGTACTACTTTATTTTTAATGCTTTAGAAACATTTTTCTTGGTTATTTGAACGTTAAGGAAACGTTTCATTGTATCATTCTTCAGTAATTATGGGAACGTTACTTTTGAACGTTCTGAAACAAGTAGATACATTTAAAAAACGTCCAACTGAAACATTTCAGAAAAAACACTCCATGAACGATGTATAAATTATGTTTTTGAGCTAACGCTTTGAGAACATTATTAAAGACCAGATAACTTTGAATGAACGTTCTATTAACGTTACTGGAAGAACATTTCCTGTTAGCTGGGATCATGTTTTTACAGTGAGTCTTGGCTAATCTGAGCACAATGAGAAGTTGTTGAGATCTCTTCTGAAACTCGAGAGGAATTCAGAATAGAAGTCTCCTGATTTCATCTCACATATGATTCTCTCTGACTCCTTTTCATTTCATCATAAAGCCTTGGAGTTCCAGCAAACATGGGATGAGTTAAACACTCAGTTCAGAATGAGCAAATAACTCCCTGCCGACAGGAACGCAGGTAAACTTTCCAATATGAGCCGGTAAATCTGAGCAAACAGAGCAGAAGTGACTAATATCGGCTGGCTGAGATCGTGACCTTCAGCGCGAGAATAAAGTGTCTTTCTCTGTAAGCACAGCATCAGGTTTCAGTGTCTCGACTCTTTTGGAGATTCTCTCTCGAGTGACAGCTCAAACGCTGCGATTCTCTCTCGCTCTTCCTTTAAACTTCTAGGTTTTCAAGGAGACGCTCGCGCCGAGAGCTGTCAGTCAAACGGCCGTCTGTCCGCGTCTGACGCGATGATCATGTTTCTCCGGCGGGTTTGAAGCGCGTTCACGTGGATTCCTGATGATCGAGTCATTTGATACAGAGCTTTAAAGTGAAGTCAAACCGCACGGCAAACGCTCCAGTGTGTCGAATGATCATCATGGTGTGTGTGTGTGTGTGTGTGTGATGGACAACCAGATGAAAAACATGAAAGATGTTTGTTTTTTTATCATCTCAGACGATAGAAACACATTAAGTGCGATGATGGTTTTATGCACAACATCTCACACATCATATTTTAATATCATATTTGCTTATTCTTCTATTCATTTTGTTATTCATTTATTCAGAGCGTATTTGCATAAGGTCGTAGGTGTGTGTGTTAAACTCCTTCGATTCTGTGGCTGCAGGTCAGAATCTGAGCAGATGTTCAGTGGGATCTGATGATGTTACTCTTTATTTTACTTTGTATAATGTTGATATATGAGTCTGCAGATATAAACTCTCGGATAGATTCTCTCACAAACCAAATCTACTCTGATACCAGTCAAGTTTTTTTTTTTTTTTAAGATTCAAGTTTAGTCTTTCTTTGCATCTTTTGCTCTAAATGTGCTGCAAACTTTGACTTGGCCAGTTTAAATGTACAAAACGACGGCGATCGGATGACCAGATCTGGACGTCCATTTATTCCTGAGCTTCAGACTTCATTAAAAGCGCAGATGGATCTGCTGTACTATTTGATTAATGGCCATACGAGAGCTTGAAATGAGATGCATTTTAATAAGGCCTTGAAATTCATTTGAGTTCATGTCATTTTGACTGCTTCACCTCATCTTGAGTCCCAGAATAGAAAAGAAAAGCCTCAGTTCTGCTTCTTCCCCGCGGTCTCAGGTAACTTTCACATGTTCGCAGCAGTAGTTTAGTGCTGAACTGATGGAAGAGCTTCACAAAAATCAGCTGCAAATGTCTAACTTGCACACATATTTGAATGATATTTAAGCAACACTGTATCACTTGTTGTATATACTAGAGATGCACCGATACTAAATCTCTCTGCCGATACTGATATAATATAGGCTAATGTTCAGAATTATATCTGCCGATAATGATAGTTTGATTTAGGAAGGAAAAAATATCACCCAAGTAATGCTGTAAACTACTCATTTGGTACATTACTATCATATTAGAAGCTACAATTAATAACAGAGCTCAAACTGTTATATTCATCTGCTATTTATTTTCAGATATAATAATCACACTCTAATAAAAACTGAAATGTTTGTTTACAGCTCAGCTGCTCATAAGATAGTTGTCTTCATGGCAAATTTATTCAAACAAACATACAAAAATATAATTAACAGTAAATAATCTCCTCTCTGCCCGCCTAACTAACGAACTGTCCTGAGATAAATGAGGCGACAGTGACTGTTTTATTGAAGTCTTTCCACAGTTAAAACATATGAGACATAATTCATTTCAGTAAGTTGTTCTGTATCTTTCAACATACCTTCTGATGTTCATTCATGTTTTTTCCTGCTATATTATCTTGTATTAAAGTAAAAAGGGAAAGAGTCGCGCTGCTGCTTTAACTGAGGCAGTAAAGCAATCTGTGACGTCACATCTAAGAGCGCCATTTTGTTTGAATTTCGTGATAAAATGGACATAATTTTAAAGCTGAGACTTTGTTTCTGTCAGAAGTAAAAAACCACAAAGCTCTTTGCGATTATTGGATGAAAGGAGCGACAAATAATGTTTAATTTACGGAAAAACCGCCGAACTGGCAACCCTGGCTTGAACTACGGGTGATTCAGAGGGTCAAATAGAGATTGCTTTAACGTCACTGTTTTTTAACCGTTAATGTGTTATTGTCGAGTTAAATTCGTCAGCCCTAAATTCAGCACAAGAGAGATTTTCTTCACACACTGTATGAGTTGAAGTCTTTCCACCCCTTTTGATTGACAGGATATAATCGGTCCTGATCATCGGCTGTTTCTAAACAATAAAATAGTGAAAATAACTGCTTTAAATAAGTGCATCCCTATAAAGTCACTAAAACATCATTCTACTAGTCGTGACATCCAGAACTGTTTAATAATGAGGTTTAATGTACATTGAGTGACTGATATGTTCGGATTCAGCTGATATAAAAAAAAACAGCAAACAAAAATATGTTCTATGAATGTTTTGCTAACGTTCTCATTAAGTTATGAAAATGTTATTTCGGAATATTCTCTGAACGTCCAGTTTTTAAGAATGTTTTAAAGACATTAATTCTTGGTTATATGAACATTAAGGGAACATTCCATTCTATCATTCTTCAAACATTATGGGAACGTTAATTTTGAATGTTCTAACATTTAAAAACCGTTAGACGAACATCTAAAACTTTATTAAAGACCAGATAACTCTGAATGAACGTTCTATTAATGTTACTGGAAGAACGTTTGTCCATAACGTTGAGAGAACCTTGCCAGAACATTCTGAGAACATTATTAAAGACCAGATAATGTTGAACAAATGTTCTATTAATGTTACTGGAAGAACGTTTGTTCATAACGTTGCCATAACGTTCTGAGAACGTTCCCTGTTAGCTGTATTATACACTGCAGTCGAGAATAAGAAACAATCTTCAAATCTTCAGAGTGATTGTCAGCGGTCTAGAGGTTAATAGCATGTGAACATTTCCATTTTCAATTTCTCAAACAAAGGTGAAGCAGGTAGAGGAATAAAGCTGAGGTGGGATTGAGCCTGGAGGGTCCGAATAACCTCCACATCATTCAGTGTTTGTACAGCAGAGAAGAAGCAAGTCCTGTCGATCTGTGTGTGTGTGTGTGTGTGTGTGTTCTGCATCTGATCTCTGAACAGCCATTAAAAGCTGAAGCTCATCTAATATTAACAGCACATGCATTAGAAACTGAAGCTCTCGCTCCATCCGTCCGTCTCAGTTCAGTTCCAGAAGCTGCTCATTTACTGCAGTGCAAAATAAACCTGACAATATAGTG
This sequence comes from Hypophthalmichthys nobilis, assembly GCA_037950665.1. NCBI lineage: Eukaryota > Metazoa > Chordata > Actinopteri > Cypriniformes > Xenocyprididae > Hypophthalmichthys > Hypophthalmichthys nobilis. Next base: position 343,296 of record CM075489.1, read on the forward strand.
CAAATGAACAGCAGGACTGTCAAGAAACAGGAGAATGGAATAAAATATAAAGTTATATTTTATTTCAATTCATATATTTATGAAATTATGTTTGAGATGATGAATATGAGCTCTGATGATGATGATGATGATGATGGTAAAAACATCAGCTCAAACTGAAAGTTCCAAAAGGGAACGAAATATGCTTTATTTAATTCTTTTGTAATTGTTAATAAACTACCATGAGAGATTTATAGTATTTGTGCAGTTAGAGATCATCTGTTATAGTGGTGATGCTCATTCAGGGTTGAAGCCCCTCAGAAGGCGTCGGTGTCGGTGTTGAGCGTCTATCAGTGTCGGTCATCAGTGTCGGTCTCGCTCAGAACACTCTCTTGTGTTCAGTGTTAGTGGCAACGTGAGCTTCACACAAACCGCAGCTGATAAGAGCTGAACATTCATCACAAACACGTCCAGATTCTGACTGAAACTTCATCACACATCCTGAGAGCGTCCTGTGGAGAAATCAGAATCTTTTATTGTTCTTTTGTTTTAAAATATAGTAACCGACATGCAGGAAGAGATTTCGTAGCCTAGATCAGATCAGAATATCTGATCATTTGACCTTTTCATGACCCGGTCAGGTCAAAACCAGAAGATCTGTAAAATAATAATAAATAAAATAATGAAACAAAATAAAAATGACTTTCCTTGACACATGCATTTTATACTAAAACATTTTTGTCAACTTGTCAATTATTTATTCATTCATTCATTCATTTATTAATTCATTTGTTTATTCATTCATTCGTTTATTTGTTTAATTGTTTTATTTATTAATTCATTAAATCATTCAGTTTTATTTATTTATTTTTAATTTATTTATTCATTTGCTTTATTTATTCATTATTTGTTTGTTCATTCGTTTATTTATTCATTTGCTCATTCATTTATTCATTCATTTATTTGTTTATTTATTTATTAATTCATTTGTTTATTTATTTTTTCCATTTATTTATTTATTCATTTTCATTTAATTTATTAATTTGCTTTATTTATTTATTTATTCATTCAGTAAATCATTCGTTTATTTATATATTCATTCATTCATTTATTAATTCATTCATTTATTTGTTTATTTATTCATTGATTTATTTGTTTATTTTTTATTCATTCATTAAATCATTCATTCATTTTTATTTATTTATTTTTAATTTATTTATTTGCTTTATTCATTCATTTGTTCGTTCATTCATTTATTCATTTGTTTATTTTTTCCATTTATTTATTAATTCATTTGTTTATTAATTAATTTATTTATTTCATTTCATTAATTCTGTTTTATGATAAATTGTTTGCTAGAAAATAATTTGGAGTTTTGTTGAAGTCGTATCTATCAAATGTTTTTAAACACATTCATTATTTTCATAATTAAATCTAAATAATCTCTGGAGTGTTCCTCAAGCACCAGTAACACTTACAGCATCAATATGATTATGAATTCATAACTATAGGTGAGGCTATAGTCCTCCAGACCTCTATGAATATCATTACTCACGCCTCAATCTGTCATCACAAATAAACACTGGGTTTCTCTTGCTCGACTTTATGGATTTTTAGCGTCAGCAATATTAAAAAGTGCAAAGCAGCTCTAATACGGCCTCAATTTACATGATTAAACCGTCTGAAAATCACCTTCAGACACAGACACGTTACAGCAGCTCGTCTTCATTAATCCCTCGTCAGAATCAACCTTGAAGATTCAGGACAGACTTTCAGCAGCGGGAAGGACGTTTGCTCTGATCGACTTCATCTGCACAGCAAACACTGAATCAGGATCAGTCATGAAGTCTGAAACGTTGAATCACAAATGATCAAACAGTTATTATGCTTTTATGTTGTGACCTGAACGGACCCACAGGAAGTGACACGCATTCTTCACTTCCTGTGCTGAATGTTTTCATCTGATCCATATTTTATTCAGTCTCCAGCAGCTGCTCGTGTCGATTCTCCTCCCACAGGGTCAGTATGTTTTGCTTCATCCATAAACATCACATGTGTGGCGCAGCAGATCTGGAGATCATGTGACCTCAGAGTGACCCGTGAGGTCAGTCACGGGTCACGGATCACCGACAGAGCAAAAAATGTTCTAAGAATGTTTGGCTAACATTCCTATTCAGTTTAGATTAGAACTACAACCACGAATAAAAAGTGTTAAAAAACTACAAACATGGTGGATGTGAGAGACTGACAGTTAAAGGAGCAGTAAGTGATTTTTAAAAAGCGCCGTTGAAAGTGGATCAGACCGAGCACCACAAAAAACCTGTAGCCAATCAGCAGTAGGGGGCGTGTCCACTCGTGATGGGGGAGGAGAGAGTGAGCCAATCAGCAGTAGGGAGTGTGTTCGCTATGATAAAGAGACCTCCACTGCGTTGCGTGCTTGTGTATTTTGTGGGCGGAGCAAAGAAGGGAGGGGCGTGTCTGTCTCATAAATTGCTTACTGCACCTTTAAGCAGAGAGGTTTAGATAAAGGGATTTGGGTGATTAATAATCAGTACATAACCTGACGAAAAGATATTTATTCAGTGTTATCCACATTATTTCATGTGCAGCAGCATTGTGAACTTTCATAAAGATATGTTTGGCCATTGGCTTTTAAATGCATCATTATTCAAACACACGACGAGAGTCTTGATGAAGTAGTTTGTCACAAAGCTTGCCCACTCTTCTGCTACACACTCAAATGTATCTACTTTTTCTTCACAAAAACACTACATACTTATAGGGTATAGTACAAGTATGCGACCTGTGACGCAGCAGTGGATTTGAATCATTCAGACCTTTTAGAACGAATAGTATTTCATGCACCTGCTCCTTCAACGCATTAAATTGAATAACTCTGTATAATCAAACAATTAAATTTAGCAATTAAAGTCTTTAAAACCACTCAAATGATTGTTTTCTCTCTCTGCGGGAAATAATAATGCTCAGAGAGAGAGAGGTTCATATAAAAGCTTTATTTTCGGTGAATCTCGGTAGTTGTGAAGCGGAACAGCGACTCCTGCTGGTCACTTACAGGAATAACACCTGCTGAACACAAGATATACAGTAGTGTTACTGTTGGATTGACATGCATGTAAACATATTTAAGAATCAGATCTGCTGTTCGTGAATCATTATTATGGAAGCCCGTAAATCATAATTATAACATAAAAAGTCATCATTATGACATTAAAAGTTGAAATGATGACATATTAAAAATACACTGTCTATCTTTCTTGTTCAAAATTTACCACATTTATATAACGAGCGAGTACATCATGAATCCATCTTCCAAACCGTGTTTTGTCTTATCCTGAATCACGGTACGCTTATAATAAGTGTTTATATTCGGACTATTTTAGACCCAACCACTGCGGAGTAGCACAGTACCTGCGTGACTCGCCATAGGAATAAACTGAGAGAAGTAGTTCCGGCTACAATGTTCTTCCGCAAAACGCATGAGGTTTTGTTTATTAACCGCTAGAGCGCCACCAACTCAGTGTACCTTTAAGTAATAATAATTGATAATTATGATATTAAAAGAAAATTATGGCATACTAAATCGAAATTACACTGTCATAATTTTGACTTTTTATGTCATAAGTACGAGATGAAACGTCGAAATTATGACTTTGTCATAATATTACATATTTTTGCATTTTAATGTAATAATTATGACTTAGTATGTCATAATTTCGACTTTTTATATCATAATTACGACTTAGTAGGCTATGTCATAATTACGTTCTACCAAAGTATGTTTTTTTTTCTTATGTGGCATAAATGGGATCCATATTTTTTCTCTAAAATCACAAGAAAAATAATTAAGCTGCATTCAAGTAAAGTGAGAGTGTTCTGTCCATGTTTTTTTAAATCTGTTTTTGCCATAGTTCTATTTTCTTGACACATTTGTTATAATAAAAAACACTCACGTGACTCTTTCTGCAGCTTACATCGTTACGCCAAATGAGTGAGTCATTAACCGATTCGTTCAACACTGATTCATTCATCCGCGCAGCGGGAGATTCGTTTGGAACTATTTTCACCAGAGTAAAATTGGACAAAGTATCTGTAAGTCACACTTCTTGTTTATTGAGCTGTCGTGTAACAGTCGTGTATCTGCTGAACTGAATCGTCTGATGAAGCACTGAATCGAAGCTGTGCTGATATTCACAACACAACAGAACATTAAACAAGAAGTATTGCATTAAGATTTAAGTACATTTGTAATGCATTAATTATTGTCTAGTACCATGAAATCCCCTCAAAATACAAAACATTTGATTTGCTGAACTGTGAAGTTACAGATCTCAAGGCATCTTCCAAATGTTGTGGTTTAATTTCAAATTTCAGTACATCCAGAATTACGAACAAATGAAGTGAAACAGTCACAATATACCAGGAGGTTAAAGATCCAGATTATATTTATTGGCTAACTTGAACAATTACCAAAAAAAAAAAAAAAAGCATTAAGTTAATAATAAAATACAAAATAATAATGCATGTGAATGTTTTAGTGGCAGTTTGGTGCATTTGGTCTGTTTGTGTTTCCTGACAAACATGACAACAAATGATAAAAAAATATGACACAAAACAAAATGATGAACATAACCACATCATCAAATAAATGTGATTAGTGTTGTTAGTTATTTACATAATATAAATAGCACAACATCATCATCTTCTGGCATTATAATGCATACATACTACTACAGTAAAGGTAATAATTTAATGATAATTGTTAATACCTCTGGTGCTCGTGGACATATGACAACAAAAGGTTGTCTAGACGTGAAACATGAAATTGGTGAGTTGAATTAATTCCATTCAGTACATTCTCAACATGGGCATTAAAGAAAGGCAGCGCTACGAGATATGAAACAAAATAGAATTTAAGATGCATTTCATACAGTATATTATATAAGCATCTTGCCTAGTAAATTTACATCAGCAAATTCATTAAATATAATATATACACAGTTCATAGTAGAATAATAGATGCTTACATTATATTTAAGGCAATACATCATTGGTTTAAGAGTGTTTCTGATGCCACTCTTTAATCACATTAAACCGTCTGTATGTTTACTGTGTAAAAAAATAACCCCAAAACAGAACGAAACTAGCATTTCCCCTGAGGACTTCTGGTGTAAATCATATTGCTTCTAGCTTCTAGATTTGGTTATAATGATCAGTAATAATCCTCAGAAGTAATTTTGGTCATGAACGGATTCATAAGGCTCTAAAGCATCAGAAACACACAGATTTACATTCAGCAACATCAGATCGGATTGCAGCCGCTTTATACACCAATACCTGTGTGTGTGAACGTATAAAACAGACTCAGATGAGCGGCGCGTTGAACACAGAACCGTCTGCCGTTCTAATGCGGACGTTTGCTGAACCTGAGCCACGAGAAATGAGCGACACAAAGCCTGTCTATATCAAAGTGCGCGTTTAGTTGAAGGACAGGTGCTGATTTCCCCGTCTGTGATCTGTCTAATGAAGCCTCGTCATGCTGATTGACTTTGGCAACGTCTTCACGAGTCCAGTGTTTGCATAGACGTTCAGATGTTTGTTTCGCACTGCATGACGCCGTCTTTATTCTCACAGAGCTGCTGCGCCGCTTGATCGTCTGCGTTGGTCTCCGTCTGCGCCGGCTCCTCCCGCTCGGCCTGTTTGTACATCTCCTCGCGCTCGCGGTCCAGCAGCCGGTAGTTGATGAAGTTCCCGATGAAGAGCCAGATGCTGGAGAAGACGACCACCGCTCCGCAGCACAGGTACATGTACTTGTAGTTCTTTGTGATGTCCACTAATTTCCCTGCAGATCAAATGCCATGCGTGTATTAGCTTCGTGATTATAGATAGTGAACACGGTAAAGTGCGCTTCAATTTGCTCAAGAGAGTTTGCAAAGAGGAATGACATTTACATGAGGAAAGACAACAAATGAAATGACATTAATTAGTGTTCATGTTTCCAAATTTATCCTTTCCAATCACCCTACAACCTGCTTGATCCCCACTCACCCCGTTTCTTCTTCAGTTGTACCTGCACTCACTCACATTGTTAACACCTCTCTTCACACTGGTACATTTCCACAGTATTTAAGCAGGCTCGGAAAACCCCACTGCTTAAGAAACACTCTAAATCCAGCACTTTTAGAAAACTTCACACCAGTATCCCTTCTTCCCTTACACTTGAGCAAGTCGTGTTCAAACAGGTCTCTGAGACTGGCAAGAGCAGCATGCAAATCATCAGTACTCAACTTGCTGGATCTGTCTACTGCTTTTGACACAGTTAACACTAGATCCTCCTGTCAACCCTCATGACAATGGTTCAAGTCTTACCTCTCAGGTAGGTTCTTCAGGGTGTCTTGGAGGGGTGAAGTCACAACATCTAGCTACTGGAGTGCCTCAGGGCTCGGTGCTTGGACCGCTTCTCTTCTCCATGGCTTTTCCTATCACTGCTACGCTGAAGACACACAACTCTACCTCTCATTCCATCCAGATGACTCAACCTTGCAAAGACAGAACTGCTTGTGGTCTCCATCAACCAAACACTTCATCACAACTTTTCCATTCAGCTAGGTTCATCAACAATAACTCCGTCCAGGAACCTCAGAGTTGTGATTGATGATCAGTTAAACTTCACAGACCACGTTGTGGTGTTTAACGAGCCGAAGAGAGCGCACGTCACACCTCTCCTCATCAATCTGCACTGGTTGCTAAACTCAACTCAAACCTAAACTCACTACTTCAGACCTATGTGCCTTCCTGAAGCTGGTGTTCTGCCTTGTGGTGCCATCCACAAAATCACTTTCACAGAACTTTACCTGGACTGGTGGAATGACCTGCCTAACTCAACCCAAGCCATTTTCAAGAAAACGTCTAAAGACGCATCTTTATCGTCATTAAAAAAAAGTGCTACGTTTACTTCGCTAGATTAACTGGGACTAGTCGCAGTACTTGCGTATTGTTGCCCTTTTGTTGGTTCATCTGCTTCTATTGTTCTCCTCACTTGTAAGTAATGTCTTCTAAATGATTAAATGTAAATGTCGAACGTATCGTATGTTATCACCTGCCAGCGGCGGTCCGATGAGCACCGGACAGCACTCCACAATGGTGGTGAGACCCACGGCGCTGGAGAACCTCTGAGCGCCCACCAGGTCCATCAGCGTCTCGAACAGAACCGCGCTCACCATGCCGAAGGCGAAGCCGAAGAAGATGGCGTACACCACCATACCGGTGTAGCTCTCGACCAGCGGGCATAGAAGGTGACACACGCCGTTATACAGCACGGCGAAACTGAAGAAGTACTGGATCCTGGGCCGGACCCAGCGAGAGTTGGCCAGCAGGCCCATGGACGGCCGGGCGAACATGTCCACGAAGGCCAGGATGGAGAGGAGAAAGGCTGCTTGGTACTCGTCCACGCCGTTGTCTTTGGCAAAGGGCGAGAGGAAGACAATCGGCGCGAAGAAGCCCAGGAACATGATGACGTTTCCCGACAGGTAGATGAGGAAGCCGCGGTGCTTGAAGAGCGACAGGTCCAGGTACTTGTTGACCGTCTGCCAGGCTGTGGCCTTCTCCGTCTTGGACACGGCTGGTTTGTCCTCGATCGGCTTGCTCTGGTTTGGCAGGGCCACCAGGGGTCTCATGAGCGACCCGGCCACACAGCAGTTGAGCAGAAGCCCACCGAGAATGAGGAAGCTTCCCCTCCATCCGTACTCGTTGATGAGATACTGGTTGAGCGGCGCCAGCGTGCTGAGGAACACAGGACTGCCGGCCATGGCGAAGCCGTTTGCGATGGGACGCTTCTTGTAGAAGTACTTCCCGATCATCGTAAGTGCCGGCTGGAGGTTGAAGGCCAAACCTAAGCCTGTGAGAGGAAACAAGATGGTTATTGCTTGGTGTTTGATCACATTACCATGACCACGAGTACTAGTGATGATTGACTGGCTGATTTCCCAATCCAATGAGTTAAAATTGAGCTTTGTGTCAAAAATATGGGTACCTCAGACTGACCCACATTGGTTTCCATACAATTCAGCAAAAATCAACATAACGAAAAACACTAAAGAGATGTGTTTTTGCATAAATCCTCTATTGTAGCTTGTAAGTTTCCATACAATTCACCAAAAATCAACAGAGTTTTCAAATAAAACCAAAAATCTATAAAAAATGAGAAATTATAAACTCCTGTTGTGTTATTTTGACCCACATATTTAAGTTCAAAATTGGCTGTACAGACATAATAAAAACATTGCTTTGATGCACACTGAGGTGGAAAAGACTACAATTAAGTATAAATAGTGTCTAACATTATTTGTACTTAGTGTAATTAATAGTAAATAATACTTATTGCTGTTTGCACAAAGCCTCTGTCTTTTTGTCAAGTCTGGTTTTCAAACCCTTGTTTATCATGCTTCTCTTTAGTGCTGCAACAGACTAGTAATTGAGATCCCAAAAAAATATAGCAAACAGAAACAGATTTATTTTGACTGTGAAACTCAAATAGATGAAGAAACTGCAAATTCTCCCTGAAAGATTCAGAAGACGACTCTTCAATTTCGAGTAATCTTCAGATCTTAAAGTCTTTGACAAAAGGTTTTCTGTTCTACTCCTTGCCGCTTGATTTTTGGCGAGATGTACAGAAACCAAATGACAAATTGTTGTCACCAAAATTTGTCCAGCCTTTCCAAACCAAACTTTGTATGCACATTCATGACCCTCTCTGAGGAAGAAGTCAGAAAACTTCAAGAAGGAATATTTTAACCAGTGTTTCAAGCGGTTTGAGTGTATGTGGCGCCCGGCTCACCCCCGATGACGCCGATGCAGATGTAGAGCTGCATGACGTTGTTGCAGAAGGAGGCGCTGATCATCCCGATGGCACACAGAAACCCGCCTAAGATCATGATGGGACGGCAGCCGTACGCGTTCACCAGAATACTGCTGATGGGACCTGAAACACACACCCCAAACCTGCTGAAGTCCAGATCCACGAGACACAAAACAACACAAGCTCATTACTGATCAAACAGGCCCATTACACACACACACACACACACACACTCATGTGTCTCTAGGGTAAAGTTCTCTGGGGTGGAACGTTTTACTTGAAGTCTTATAATACAGATGCATCGTGGGATATTTGGTTTCACTAATGTTTTTCATTGCTGAAATGAGAAACACACCTGACGGAGGAGTGTGTGTGTTCTCTGCATGCTCAGGTCAAATCTGCATGTTAATGCTTGTTCATAATGCTGATTTAATTTCAGAGCGGCCTACATTACGTGCGACGCTGGTCAGTTTGATCTGGACGTGTATTAAGGGTCAATCTAATTAGTCCAGTAATGAATATCATTTAGCGTGAACTGAAAGTGGTTTCTCAGACGTGCTGAACATCAGAGGAACTACAGCGTGTCGACATTCATTATACTGTGATCTTGTCATATTTCCACCTCTTTTCATTTCTGAAACATATGAGAGAAACTTTTGTCTCTTCCCGACCAATCAGTTGCTTTCCTCGTGAATGTGTGCTCATCTCCAGAAGTTTTACCTCCAGCGTACATTACGGCTAACATGATGGAGGAGATCCAGGCCACCTGACTATACGAGGCATCGAAGATCCTCTGGATGTCTTTGAAGAACACAGTGGTGGCTTTTGGGAAGGCGTACGAGAATCCGATGGAGATGAAAGCCCCGCTCACCACAGCCCAGCCCCACCCACCGTCTGGAGGTGGAACGGCTGGGGGTCCGACAGGGAGAGGCATCACTGGATATCACTGCGAGAGACACAGAACACAAGATTTACAACTGACATTCAGATTCTGACTCAACCAATGACGTGAGTGTGGGGCGGGGCTGTCTGTCTGACTGACCAATGAGAGGCGAGAGGCCGTGTTCAGGAAACCTGTTTGGAAACAAGTGGCTCTTTCTGTAACCCTGCAGAAATGACACACTGCGGATTCTGTTTTTAGTCTCTGGTGGGCAGACAGTGAGCAGATATAGCAGCTCTGGGTGGAACGAACCGGTGAATGAGCACTAATTAGGAGCAAACACACAGATGGAGAGTGAAAATAGATGCATTCATTTAGTTTCGTTGTATTTTAGTTTAGAGCTTTATTAATACCCATGGGGCACTTAGTTCAGACTATCATGGTTCTTCACACATATAGACAAAAACTCAACTGCTTATACAAATGACAACACATTGTGTGGCAAATAATACTGAATCAACTGTACTGAAATGGATCAAATCATGACATTAATTCAGTTTTGTCAGTTTCAAGTCAAATTAATATGGAGCGGTGCGATCATATAGTTTATATACAGTTACATATACAACATTATATAGGGAGCGGTGCGATCATATAGTTTATATACAGTTACATATACAACATTATATAGGGAGCGGTGCGATCATATAGTTTATATACAGTTACACATACAACTTTATATAGGGAGCGGTGCGATCATATATATATACTATATAAACTACGATATACTATACTATATACAACTTTATATATAGAGCTGTAGTATAAACAATCATGTAGCCAAGATTTGCTGTATTATTTATATAATATATCGTTTTGTGAGTGCACTGATGCATATCTAGACTCAGTTTCAGATGTCTGGTGTGCTGTGTGTATTCAATGGTTTTATAATCTTTCGCCATTTATCTGCATACTGAAATGTGACTGGTCTTCTCTTCCTTGCATATATTTCACCATTTAATTTACACATAATCAGAGACTAAAACCAGAATTTTAACACTCTCCTCCTGCTGCTGAGGAAACTGTCGAGATCTTGACTTTGATGTCCAGATAGTGTGTGTGTGTGTGAGAGAGATTTAGGGAGATTAAAGGCCACTAAGACAACACAAGTCATCACTATGGCAACAGCTGTCAGTCACGACAAATAAAGCCCCGCCTCCAGATCCCTTTGGAATCTGCCTCCTGCTGCTTGAGTCAATGGAAACGTGGGCGGGGCTACAGATATAACTAATCGTTGTTTACAAACCAAACAAAACTGGAGTGATTCTTATCATGTGATATTTCAGTTCTGAAGCCAGAAGTTTCACATACAGCGCTCATGTGATGTTAACACCCCAGAACCAAAGCCCTGTAAGATAAGCTTTTGTTTTCAGCTGCGCTCTTTAAATCCAAATATCCTTCCTGCAAAGGTATTGTAACTGATATCACCACATGCTGACTTGAATTATTTTCCTGGTGTTTCAAAGGAATAAACAATGTGACATTGTTTATGTTGTGACTACAGCAGACTGATCTACAGTAAAAAAAAAAAAATCTTTCTTTACAATAAATGACTCTTGATTTGATATTTTGTAGTTAACGGTGATGCAGATCCAATCAGAAGCTGAAGTGAGTACACTAATTCAGTGATGTGATTGGCTGACAGCACAGACTCAGGTGACGCTGTTACCCGACACCTGGAGACATCAACGCTCGTTAGCCTGAGTGAGACTTAATGAGGTCTCATCGGTGACCATGTGACCAGCGTGCGGTTCTGACCGTCCTTCGGCTTGAAGGTCCCAGTGGTGAGTGCTGCCTCATGAATATTTAATCAGATGCCTTCCTCATCTTTAGGCCTGATTTCTCATTCTCACAAATAGTACAAAATCTGTACATGTGCTCAGCTAACAGGGAACGTTCTCAGAACGTATTCCAGTAACATTAATAGAACGTTCGCTCAACGTTATCTGCTCAGAATCATTGTTCAGTGAAGAGTTTTTACCTGAAACATTTCAGTTGGACGTTCGTCTAATGTTTTTTAAATGTTTCCGAACATTCTGAGAACATTCAAAGTAACGTTCCCATAAAGTTTGAAGAATGTTAAAATGGAACGTTCGCAAAAACATTAAAAAAAAAACATTTTATGTGAACGTTAGCCAAACATTCTCAGAATGCTGGTTGATCACATAAGCATCACCTCTGCTCATTTATACGGCACTATTCAGGCACAGTCATATTTAATGCAAATGAAACAGACCTAATCTCAGGCTGCTTTCAAGGTCTAATGTTTCCAAACTCATGACGTTCTGGGTCACTGTGAGGCCGCTGGATTTCAGTCAGTCTGAATCTTGTCTTGAGAGTTTCTTCACTGCTGTTAACTCTTTATAGTACACTGAAAAAATGTGCCATTTAATTCGACATACAGCTTTGCATTTATTCATGAAATTGAGTAGCAGTGAAAACTGTATCTACACCGAATTTCATCGAGTGTAGGTCAAAGTTCAAGCCCTCTTTAAAATGTCTCAGCGGGTTTGAATCAGAGGAAAGACCTGCTGACTTTTCTGCCAAGGTCACTTTGAAGGTTGAGAGACGTGAAGTTCAAAAACAAGATCTAGAGTTTCCCAACTTCAGAGGAACAATAGACGCCGCTGTTCCACAATCATACAGACGTGCGTCTCCACCTCTGTTTGATATTTCAGAAACATCTGAGATAACATAACATAAACGTATATAATGTACACACGTACACTGAAACAATAACTCACATTAGAAGCTGCTCTGTCACGAATCTATAAGGCCTTTAAATGATTTCAGTCCTTCTGTCGTCTGATCGAGAGTTTAGAGTGTTTTCGCGAGTAAAAGTCATTTATTATAATTGTACAAATGTCCACCTTCAGCTTGTGTCTTTTTGCTCTGAAATCTATGCTGATTTTATCAAGTAAACATAAGAATAACTTTGATGTTGTTAGTAATATTTCAACTGGACTGAAGCAAATGAGGTAAAAAAAAAAATCATGAGTATCAAATATATTTGTTCATCTGTCAATCATCATTGTATTGCATTGTGTTTTAAAACTACAGAGCTTTGATCATAAAACTAAGCATTATAATAAGACATTATTACTGATATTTATATGCATTTTATGTAAGTATCTGATATATTGACTTGTGTCATATGTCAGGGTTGTTTCAGGGTCATTATCATGACCTTTGACATTCTTCTGGAGAACAAACTTGTGCGTTTCTCAACACTCAGCCTGCGGTACAATAGTAACTAGTCCTAATACATGCTTAAAGTGAAAAATACTAGGGATGCACCGATATATCGGCCAGTAATCGGTATCAACCGATAAAAGCAAATTTTCACACTATCAGCTGATAGTTTAAAAACAGCCGATATTCAGGGCTGATATATCCTGTCAATCAGAAGAGAGCAGGAAAATGCACTGCATTTGGGCTTTATGTAAAGAAAATGCTAAGAAACTAGTTTGATGTTCAATATTAATAGTAATTATATGAATTAATAACATTCAGAAAGTTGAGAAATATTAATTTAATCTTCAGAATTTAGTTAAGATGTGTTAATATTAGAGAATAAAGTTTTTATTTGCATTTCTTTCAAAATATAATAATTAAAAATATAATGATTAATTATTAATTATAATGAAACTATTATTCATTTAAAAGAAGGTATAAACCCCCAAACTATCATTATCAGTATCGGCAGATATCGCTCTGAATAATCGGTATCGGTGGAGAACTGTAGCATCGGTGCATCTCTGAAAATACATATTAATAGTTAATATATATTAAGGATGTGTGATGTATCCGTCACCATATCGGTATCGGCCAATACATGTTCATTTTTAATGTTATTGAAAATTTGGCCGATATATTAAAGCCGATAAATAATAGATTATGTCCTTCAGCTGAGACACTTCAAATCCGCACTGTTCACCATGATGGTTTTGAATTGCATGAAATATGATTGAAATCACTTCAAAAAGGCAAATACAGTTAAAGGGATAGTTCACCCAAAAAATGAAAATTCTGTCATCATTTACTAACCCTCAAGTTGTTCCAAACCTGTATAAATTTCTTTGTTCTGTTAGGAAGATATTTTGAAGAATGTGAGAAACTGAACAGTTCTGGGGCACCATTGACTTCTATAGTATTTTTTTTGTCAATGGTGCCCCAAAGCAGCCTGGTTACAAACTTCCTTCAAAATATCTTCCTTTGTGTTCAGCAGAACACAGAAATTTATACAGATTTGGAACAACTTGGGAGTGAGTAAATGATGACAGAATTTTCATTTTGGGGTGAACTAACCCTTTAAGTGCAGCGCAAGTCTGTCATATAAGCTACATAAAATAATAACGAGATCATCATAATTGTGTGTTTTTAATGGTGAAACTTTTGAAAAATGAAAAAAAAACAATTTTTATTTAGATTTATCGGCCAATATATCAGTTTTTATCGGTTATCGGTATCGGACAGAATTTTCATATCGGTGCATCCCTAATAATATATATATATTCCACTATGATCTTGTTTTGCAGGACAATGAGCCAGACGCGACTGATTATAGAGTCTCGTGGAAATGACAGCAGCGCTGGAATCAGTTCCAAGCTCACGCGAGACCCTAGAGATAAATAAATGTGTTTGTAAAGCGGTATGTTGATACTTCAGGACGCAGCGTGAGCCTGTGGGTGTTTGTGCTTCAGCGGTCCTGCATTCCTCCCAGAGTTTACTACAGCTAAAACATACAAAACATTCATTACTGGAGATAAAACTTCAATATTTCAAAAAGTTGAAGTACTAAAATATCTAAAACTAAATAAACTACAACTTAAACACAACAAAATTCCTAAAACTTTAATTAAAATATAACTAAAATACTAACAAGAACTATACAGTGCGGTCGGACTGAGCTCAGCAGCAGTTTCAGAGTGTTTCTGTCTGATAATGTAGCAGTTATAATATCGGATAACACTATTACATTTCGCGGGCCTGCCAATGATATCATGCTCGACCTCCTGTAATCTTTATTTCTGAACATCATAAACACATGCTGAATCTCCTCAGACAGAGACGCCCGTCACGTGACCCGCTGAAGTGACCCAGATGAGCCAAACCCGCTTACAGCATCAAAGCCGGATAAATATAGAAGCGGCATTCTATTCACTTCTATTCTCTTCTGTTCTCTTCACGGGATGCGGAGGACCGATGCTGATTCAGACCGGATGCAACCGGTCCATATATTCATTAACATTCATCACATTTTTGCATTCATCGCATTAATCTGCAGTCGGCCTTATTAAGTGCAATGTATTTAAATAGAAATATATTATCATGATGCACATCATAATTTGTTGATATTTCCCGTTCAGCATCATGCTGATAACGGGACCGTCCCGGCAGCACCAAACACATCATCATCATCATCATCATCATATCAAGAATTACCTTCAGGTCCGGTTATCAGTGTGCTGTCCGTCTCTCTGACCTTCAGTCGCTGCTGCAGAAAGACGCTCCGCACGCGCGTTTGAATCACTCGCTCTGCGGAAGGATGTAGTGACGTCACTCGCGCTTTCCCGGGGGCGCGGTAACGAGCTCCGCTATGGCGGAGGCTTGGCTCATGAATATTAATGACACAGCGTGACGCGCACGCTACTCGATTGGTTACGAGGCAGGCGTGTGGTTCGATGGGCGGTGCAATGAATACAGTCAGGTTTGTATCCGGGAGGTTTACTGTCTGCAACATCGTCACAACGTAAAATAAATATTTATCATGTAAGGGAGCGCACGAGCGCAACTCTTTGTTTGTTATTCCAGTCACAAAATGTTGGCCCTGCTTCTAAAACTCTTAAAACTGGGCTTATAGTACTGAAACAATCAGCAGGGAGGAATACATTTCTCTCACTTAATGTGTCTTTGTCGTAAACACGTTCTTCTGCCAAAGAGGAAAGACAAAAGTATCACATTAATTAAAAGAGACAGTTTGGAGAAACAGGTTTGGGTTTGACTTTGAACGAAGTAATTATCTATCAGGTAGACACGTGATCAGCGAGTGAGGATTACTTCACAACAGCGAATAGGCAAACAAATATGTTCTAAGAATGTTTTGCTAACGTTCCCATTAAGTTATAAAACGTTCAGAACTTTTTTGCGACAGTTATGCGAACATAAAACAACGGAACGTTACTTTTGATTTTTCTCTGGCCTTTTTAAACCACATAGTAACATTTCAGGAAAAAAAATATATTAAATTAACGTTTTTGTGCTAACCTTTTGAGAACATTATTAAAGACCAGATAACTTTGAACCAACATCACTGGAAGAACGTTTGTTCATAACTTGTTTATGAATGATTTGTTCATTTTGTGCCAGTCACGTGACAACTGAAGAAAATGACTCGAGAATCGAGAGGCGAACTAATCGTTTCTGTTTCTTATAAATTATATTTGGCTGCACTGTAATGAGTTCCTAATTCAGAATATAATTGCGTATGATGATGGATTCGGGGAATTTGGCTATTAAAAATCTTACATTTTAATTAGCTGTATATCCAACTTTATACAGAGCTGTGCGACAATATAGTTTATATATATATATATATACTTATGTATCCGACTTTATATAAAAAAATATTCATGTGTTCTGAGAAAATCATGTTATTAAAGTCTGGTGTTGAATATCGTCACTGCCTCCAGGTGGCGTCATTGAGCTGATTCACCCAGATTCTCCACTGGAGTGAAACCTGATGTAGACTCTGTTCAGAATTGCATACTTACATTAGTCATGCTGTTTCTACAGTATGTGCTCTGTATTTTATGTATAATTGGATAATCTACTACATTTGCTAAAAAAAAAAAACAACAACTGCATGGAATACTGTATGCCACAATACAACATGCAGCTTTAGATTGTTGCATATAACTGCTGTTTGTGTGCAGAATATAGTTTTTCTGTTACTCTTATGCATATTTTTTGTATAGCCATTAGTTGCGTTGGCTGAGACCACAAGCAGTTCTGTCTTTGTGAAGTTGAGTTGAAGGTGGTGGTTCTTCATCCAGCTAGAAATGTCTCTCAGGTTGGCTGAGATGCGAGCAGCTGCTGTCAGATCATCTGATGGAATGAGAGTTGTGTGTCTTCAGCGTAGCAGCGATAGGAAAAGTCATGTTTCTGAACGACAGATCCTAGTGATGACATGTAGATGGAAAAGAAGCGGTCCCAGTACCGAGCCCTGAGGCACTCCAGTAGCTAGATGTTGTGACTTAGACACCTCCAAGACACCCTGAAGAACCTACCTGAGCAGTAAGACTCTCACACAAACACTCTTTATGTAAATAACACAAACAAAGAAGATAGTCAAACTAAACAATGAAGATAAAAACTAGAATGCATGACGTAGGCAGAAGTACCGATCCAGTGTTTACAAAGCGAATGTTCAAAGACTAAGTCAAACGGCCTTTACTAAAAAAGGTAAAACAACGACGTCGGACGATTTTGAAGTTGGAGAATAAAATGAGTTTTTCGCCCTACCGCGGTACTTCCACCTTTCCAACGTGATTACGTAATGTGTGGAGCATCACAGAGCAGTGCAAGACGAGCATTTGTGGTTAAAAAGTATATAATTTAGAAAATGGCCGATGGTTTCTCTAGATAAGACTCTTATTCCTCGTCTGGGATCATGTAGAGCTCTTTGAAGCTGCACTGAAACTGACATTTGGACCTTCAACCCGTTGAACCCCAGTGAAGTCCACTATATGGAGAAAAATCCTGGAATGTTTTCCTCAAAAACCTTCATTTCTTTTCCACTGACATAAACATCTTGGATGACATGGGGGTGAGTAAAGGAAATACTAATCCCTTAAAATCATCAGCTGAACGATTATATATCCAGTGAGGTTGTTGTTTTGTCCAAACATAGTTCTGTGTAATTGTGGTCCATGTTTCTCAGTTACTTCCATACACACTACATACTACAACTGCTAGATTACGCAGTTCAAAATATGCCTCACTATCCTTAACTGCAGGACAGAGAGAAACGCACGTGTTGAGACGCTCTCGCTGCTGAATCTGGTTTTGTCATTCAGCGATGTGATCGTCTGCTGAGATTTGTCTCTATCATTGGGCCTGTTTTAATAACGTTGGACGGGCCTCAGTCGGGGTGTTCACGTCTTTGGCTTCACTTCTGTTGCTTTTTCTCCTTTTCCATTCTCAGTTTTTTTCCTCTGCAGTTCTGGGAGAAGACGGATCGCTCCGTGGAGCATCTGGCCTCTATTTTTACAACTTCTTTCACACTAGAAGTCCTGCTGAGAGAAAAATGGATCATGCCGTCTCATATCTGTACCATTCTCAGAAACATTCTCTCTCCAAGATATGAACTAAGTAACGTTAATAGACGTTGGTTGAAAGTTATCTGGTCTTTAATAATGTTCTCATAATGTTAGCAAAAAGCCTCATTGATAAACGTTTTTTCTAAAACATTTTAGTTGAACGTTCATCTAACATTTTTTTTAAATGTTACTGCTTGTTCAGAGAACATCCAAAAGTAACGTTCACATAATGTCTGAAGAGTGATACAATAGAATGTTCCCTTAACGTTCACTTAATGTTTTTAAAACATTTTGAACTTACATGTAATGGGAAATGTTCTTAGAACATATTTTGTTAGCTGCGGTGGAGCTGATTTTAAAGCAATGAGATTTTTTAAATCTATTGCAGATCAGGTTGCAGATTGGTTCTTTATTTGAGGGATGATTTTATATTGTGGTGTGAACTTGTGTGTGTTTGTTGAGCTGTAAATGAAGAGCTGCTCCAATGAACAAGATAATTACATTTCAGACACCGTCAATAGTTTCTGCCCCAGTCGATGTTTAACAACCTCAAACGTGATCACTAGTTTACCATACAAGTGCACTAATTAGTGTAGTGTGTGTCCTGGTTTGGTGCGAGACTGATTATGAGTGCTGTGATCTGACAAATACAGATACAGCAGAATAAAACATCCAGATGTTGGTTCACTGTCACCCCCTTTTTGCTGATAGATCTGAACTTCATTAAGAACATTATTAAAGACCAGATAACTTTGAATGAACGTTCTATAAACGTTACTGGAAGAACGTTTGTTCATAACGTTAAGAGATCCTTGCCAGAACGTTCCCTCGCTGCTAACAAAAATGTTCTAAGAACGTTTTTCTAACATTCTAACATTTTTTCTGAATGTTCAAAATGTTTTAAAAATGTTTTTTCTTGGTTATGTGAACGTTAAAGGAACGTTCCATTTGATCATCTTCAAACGTTACGGGAACGTTACTTTTCAATGTTCTCTGAACGTTCTAAAACAAGTAGAAACATTTAAAAAACGTCCAACTGAAACGTTTCAGAAAAAAACACTCCATGAATGATGTATAAATAACGTTTTTGTGCTAACGTTTTCAGAACATTGACATAAACATTGAACGAACGTTCTATTAACGTTACTGGAAGAACGTTTGTTCATAACCTTGAGAGAAGCTAGCTGGACTCACTGGTCGAGGTCTGGAGCGTCTGGCTCGTGGCCCTGAGGACAAACTCAGTGATTCAGTGTGTAATTTCATTAATTATAAGAGGCATGTATGGTGAGCGCGGAGTGTGCCGCACACTGCTCTCTTTATGAGCAACTCGGACTCACAGAGATGGTTTGTGTTTGAGAGCGGCCACACATCGCACACAAACACCTTCCACATCCCGACCTGTTCAGCATGCAGATGCTCGCTTCATGTTTGACTTGTTCATTTGTTCATGTGATCCGTGTATCTGTTTTTGTATAGTTGCACATGCACCTCTCTTTAAAGCCTGACATATGAACTAATAGTAGAAAATGAATAATTGATTGAACGTTGACTGTAGGAGATAAAGTATGGATTATGTTGATATGATACAGTAGCTTTATAGGGTTAATGATGAAACCGTGATAGTGATTCTTGCCTGAACAAACACCACTAACTGAAGTTCCAGAATACCCAGAATTCCCGGCTCCTCCACAGACCGCATTGCAGATACCTGCAGGAATGAATCCGCCCGTCTCTCTGCACAGAATCGGCCCTTCTTCCACACGTAAACATCGTCAGCTGTAAAAAACACGGCCGTTCCACCATACCACCCCTCCGCTCGTGTTTGTACTGGCTGAGAGGAGCCATCAGAGCAGGGCATGCTGGGAAGACACGTTTTTCTGCTGGCTGTTGCTATTCTGAGTATAATGACTGGCACCTGTCCACAGACCCCAAGACTCGCTTTCAGGACTCGATTTAAGGGGTCTGGACCACAGAGAGAGAGAGAACGTACAGTGATCTTTTACACTAAAGATATTACATTCATATTTTTAAGTCATTTCGTGAATAAAAACTAGTGTTGGGGGTAACACTTTACAAGTAACACGATTTATGTAATCAGATTACTTTTTAAGTAACTAGTAAAGTAACGCATTACATTTAAATTTACAATTAAATATCTGTTACTTTTTCTAATAAGTTTTAGTTATTTAAAAACAAACAAGCAAACCCAGCCTAAGTGAGAAAAAAGTAACATAATGCATTACTTTGCATAAAAAGTAACTAACACTGTTACTTTTTTAGGGAGTAATGTAATATTGTAACAAATTACTTTTAAAAGTAACACTGCAGAAGCAGACGATCATCTCAGTTTTGTCTGTTTGCTTCTGGCCATATTCATGATTAGCAATGAAAGCACATGCAGTTTACTTAATAAGAATTGATTTATGTCTGTTTGTCCCTCTGATCATGTAGGACAATCAAATATTCACTCCAACCACTAACCTACTTATAATTCATAACGATCGTCAAAGTAAAGCAGTCGAATGTGTCGTGGATTCAGAACGAACTCAGGATCACAAACTTTAACTAGAATGTACATTTACATGTACAGGTAAAACAGCTCTGGTTTAGAGAAAACACCCCCGTTTGATGGGTTTAGGAAATAAAGCGTCAGACTGGAGGGGTGAAGCTCATTCACACCTCATTATACGGGAACAGACACACAAAACACGCGTCATCAGCTCTTCTGTGTGTCAATGGAGCAGAAATCAGCCCTTTGTGTCACAAACGAGGCTCACAAACAGCTGCAAACCCAGTGACGCCTCAGACTCGATGTGTGTATTTCATCTGAGTAGATGTAGTTGTTAATCCATCAGTTTCTCTCCAGTATGTCTTTATTCTTGTTTTAAGGGCCAATACTGTAAATCGCATTAAATCAAATCATCTGTATTTCACATTAAACAGTTTTTTACGTTCAAGTGATTTCATGAAAGCTGGTCTGTTTAACTGTAATCATTTCCACAAACACAGGAGAAAATGCTTTTGTGAATCATAATTATAACATACTATGTCGAAATTGACACACTGTTTAAAATTATGATATAAAAAGTCAAAGTTATGACTTAAAAAGTGTCATTTTTGACATTAAAAGTTGAAATTGAAATACTAAGTCATAATTAAAAGATGAGAAGTCAAAATTATGACTTAAAATGTCAAAATTGAGACATTAAAAGTCAAAATTATGACATACTAAGTAATAATGAGATGAAAAGTTGAAAGTGACATACTAAGTATGAATAAGTATGTCAAAATTGTGAGATGAAAAGTCAAAATTAAGACTTAAAAAGTTAAAATTGTGACAAATCAAATCTGTGAAATTAAAAATCAAAATTGACATAGGCTATTAAGTCATTATAAGATAAAAAGTCGAAATTATGACTTAAAATTTCAAAATTGTGACATTAAAAGTAGAAATTATGACACACTAAGTATGAAAAGTCAAAATTATAACTTAAAAAGTCAAAGTTGTCAGATGAAAATAAAATCTGTGACATTAAATTAAAATTATGAGATACTAAGTCATAATTATAAAATGAAAAGAAATTTGTTACATTAAAAGTCGAAATTATGCCAAAGTGTGAAAAATCAAAATTAAGACTTGCAAAGTCAAAATTGCGACAAAAATCAAATTCGTGAAATTAAGTTGAAATTGACATACTAAGTCATAATTATAAGATGAAAAGTTGAAATTATGACTTAAAATGTCAGAATTGTGACATTAGAAGTAGAAATTATGACACTAAGTATGAAAAGTCAAAATTATAACTTAAAACAGCAAAATTGTCAGATGAAAATCAAATTTGACAAAGTCAAAATTATGACATACTAAGTCATAATTATAAGATGAAAAGTCAAAATTATGACATAAAAAGTCAAATTTGTTAAATTAAAAGTCGAAATGATGACACTAAATGTGAAAAGTCAAAATTAGAACTTAAAAAGTTGAAATTCTAACTTAAAAATCATAACTGTAACATAAAAAGTAGAAATGATGACTT
The DNA here is from genome assembly GCA_037950665.1 of Hypophthalmichthys nobilis. Lineage (NCBI taxonomy): Eukaryota > Metazoa > Chordata > Actinopteri > Cypriniformes > Xenocyprididae > Hypophthalmichthys > Hypophthalmichthys nobilis. The sequence continues at coordinate 365,448 of CM075489.1, forward strand.
CTTATAATTATGATTTACCAAAGCATGATTTTTTTTCTTATGTGGGGGAAATGAAATGTGCTTCCATAAAGTTCACTGTATCTGTCTGTACTACATTACCCAGAATCCCTCTCGCTGTTCGGCGATCGTCGTGTGTCTCCGCCCACGGGAGCGCGCGCCGCGGAATGCTGCTCTGATTCCAGCGCGGTGGAAAAAAGTTTCTCAGAGATGGAGCGGATGGTGAGGCGCTGATTTCTGCGCTTTTATTCATGATAGTAAACGCGAAAAAGAGATTCTGTTGACGCGGACCTGCCCAGAACTTTGTTCTCCTTCATATTCGATCGGATTTTACACTTTTAAGGATCGATTTTGTGAACTTTTTATTAGTTTTTTTTTGTTGAGGTGAAAATGCCGCAGCCCGCTCGCGCTGTGAGCTTCGTGCTGCTTGTGTTTCACGTTACGGGATTTAAAGCGGTTCACGGAGACTCGGACCGTTCGGAACCGGACCAGTGCCCGTCTGTGTGCTCGTGTGTGGGTTCTTTCGCCGACTGTAGTGGATTAAAACACGGCAGGATCGTGGAGCGGCTGCCCGCGCGGATCACGCGTCTGTGAGTGTTTTACCTCAGATCCTTTGTGTGTCTCTCACTGGAACACGATCAAAACATTCACTTTCTGTTGTTAAATCTGAGAAAAACACAACGTAGAAAATGATAACAGTGCGCAGACTGTTTACAGATCACTAAAGTGAAAAACAACTTAAACAAACAAGGCTTAAACTAGTGTAAACATAAACTTTTCTCTGTCTATACAGTGACACTGATAGTTCTGACAATGTTGAGTTAGTTTGATCGATTTTCCTCTGGTGTGTGTGTGTGTGTGTGTGAGAGAGAGAGAGAGAGAGAGAGAGTGTGTTCAGTTTAAAGGCCCAAAGAATCTAATCAAAACCACAGTAATTTAAATTCCAAACAGATCGCACCATATTTTCATCAACATAATAATAACACGACTGAAAATGTTAGTCATTTATCTTAAAACAGAAGGACTTTTGAAAGCTTTTAGCAACTGGTGTTTTGTTGTTCTGCTCACAGGACTTCATTTGCATGTGTTACTTTATTCATGAAGAACAAACACATTGTAATTAATCAGGCTTTCACACTTTTCTCTTCTTGTGAGTCAGGACTTTTTGATGCCATGGACCCTGAAATATGCGAGAGGCCCCTTTCATATAATCATCCCATTTATACAGTTAGAAATGTGTACAATATTGCCTGGAAAATATTTACACACTCTGTCCTTTTTCTACTCATCATTAGTTTACTGTAAGTTGAAGAGAAACATAAATTTAACTCTTACATTACAGACCAGTCTTTGTTTTATTCTGTTTTCTAATGTCAAATTGAATTATATCTACTGACATTTTTACTGACATGCAAAGTAATAATGAGATGAAAAGTTGAAATTGACATATTAAGTATGAAAAGTCAAAATTATAACTTAAAAAGTCAAAATTGTGACATGGAATTTGTTACAATAAAAGTCAAAAATTATGATGCACTAAGTACGAAAAGTCAAAATTATAACCAAGTCATAATTATAAGATGAAGTCGAAATTATGACTTAAAAAATCTAATTTGTTACATTAAAAGTCAAAATTATGACACTAAGTATGAAAATTAAAAATTATAACTTAAGTCAAAATTGTGAGATGAAAAGTAACAAAAATTAAATTTGTGAAATCAAAAGTTGAAATTGGCATACTAGAAGTCATAAGATGAAGTCAAAATTATGACTTAATGTCAAAATTGTGACTTAAAATGTAAAAATTGTGACATTAAAAGTCAAAATTATGACACAATTTAAAATTATGACAGTCATGAGATGAAAAGTTGAAATTATGACTTAAAAAGTCTAATTTGTTACATTAAAAGTCGAAATTTTGACACACTATGAAAAGTCAAAACTATAACTTAAAAACTCAAATTGTGAGATGAAAATCAAATTTATGACATTAAGTCATAATTGTAAGATGACAAGTTTAATTTATGACTTATAAAATAAAGTACTCATCATCAGTTTACTGTAAGTTGTATGAAGTTGAAGAGAAACATAAAATTAACTCTTACATTACAGACCAGTGTTTAGAACAAAATAAAACTGATGTCACATTTAATTATATCTGTTATATTATTTATTTACATATTATAATTTGTTTTTATTCATTTATTAGCTCTTCCCCATTTTTCTCTGAATTTCTTCCACTGACCCCAGTTTAAACCCCTGGTTTGAGTTATAATTGCTGTAGTACTTGTTCAGTTCTGTTGCGTTCATGAAGAGTGGGATGAGACGTGTGTCCAGTGTAAGACATTCCAGCGCCTTCTAGATGTTGTTTTGAGCCGGTGAAGGAGAATGTCTGGAGAGAGGAGCGAGTCCTCGGGCCTTCAGGAGGTGATGCTAATTTACGAGCAGCTCTGCAGCACATGTTCACGCATTAAACTGGCTGAGCTTTTGTTTTCCCCAGGCCCATTATTTCTGCTGAATTAGCAGCTAAACCCAACCAGAGATGGAAGCCATTAAGAGCCGATGTGTAGAAAGAGAGAGAGAGAGAGAGAGAGAGAGGGAGAGAGGGAGGGAGGAGGAAGAAATGGAGGCCTGGAGTCTTTGGCTGTGAAGAGCTCTCGCTGCCAGAATGGAAAAATAGAAGGAAAAAGCTTTTCATGATTTACATCTGGAAAGAGCCAGGGTTTTTTCAGTGCCGTGGAGAGTTTGAGACGGCAGCAGCTGTTTTACACTCTTCAACTCTGAACCGACACCCTTAACTGAGGGAAACTCATACTGGAAAATGGATCAGTTGATATTAATATGAGTGAAAAACTAAATGCTAGCTTTATTGTGTGTTTTTTATCTTAAACATTTGCTGATTTTGGACATTTTATGTTGGAAATTATTATTTATTTATTTGGAAATGCAGGTTGGAGTACGATGTGAATAGCATGGATATGATAATAGTATTATCATCTATGATCATCACTATACTTGTAAAAAGCGATATAGAAATAAAGCTGACTTAAGGAAATAACAGCAGACCCAAACTGAACCTGTGAACATTTGAGGAAAATCTGTGTTATGGATTCAAACATTAGCCTTGTTTCCATTCCATATGTTCAAAAGTGGAATATGGCACAAAACATTTGCAGCGTTTCCATCCCATGTGTTCAAGAGAACAAAATCATCACTTCCTGGGAAACTGGAGCAAATTATCAGAAATAAAAATGTAAGTTGCTTCAATCGGGCTCTTTTCTCCTCCATCATAAATGAGTTTTGTAGAGGAAACACAATAAACGCTGTCATGTTCTCTTGCTTTCGGACGCAAGAGAACACAATCGTGTGAGACGCTTCTGGAGGAATTGAGATCAATCTAGCACAAATATATAATAATAAACACTTTGGCCGTGATTCTGGATACGACAGATAGTCGAGTGAGAACGTGATAAACTGGAGTGTTAATTCAGTGTGATAAACTGAACAAGAGTCTGAAGCGTCTTATCAGAACAGAGAGAGTGATATCTGAATGTGATGAGTGTTAAATCACATGACGAGCTTGATTCAGGAAACACGGGCAGAACAGAATGTCTGTGTAAATCATATGGAAAAGAAGTATTGCATAAATTGTCCAACACTGAATTCTGTTTCATTCGGCTTCACATCTGCAGTGATTAGTTCACCTTTTAAAATGTCCTGGTAATTTACTCACCCCCATGTCATCCAAGATGTTCATGTCTTTCTTTCTTCAGTGGAAAAGAAATGAAGGTTTCTGAGGAAAACATTCCAGGATTTTTCTCCATATAGTGGACTTCACTGGGGTTCAACGGGTTGAAGGTCCAAATGTCAGTTTCAGTGCAGCTTCAAAGAGCTCTACATGATCCCAGACGAGGAATAAGAGTCTTATCTAGAGAAACCATCGGCCATTTTCTAAAAAACATAAAGTTTATATTATTTTTAACCACAAATGCTCGTCTTGCACCACTCTGTGATGCTCCACGCATTACGTAATCATGTTGGAAAGGTCACATGTGACCTTTAATCCGTTGAACCCCAGTGAAGTCTGGAATGTTTTCCTCAAAAAATGTTTTCCATTTCTTTTCCACTGAAGAAAAAAAGACATGAACATCTTGGATGACATGGAGGTGAGTAAATTACCAGGACATTTTCATTCTGAAGTGAACTAATCCTTTAAGTAAGAAACAAAGGCTCATGAAGTTATAGTGAAGCTCCACCTCTGAGTCTGAGAGATTCCAGTAAAACGGTCGTCCAGAGCCAGAAACTGACTCCACGAGCGCACACGGTTTGCTGTTGGAAATCAAAGGCGGCTCTCACTTTCCCTGCATTGTGAATAGATTAGCAATCGTTACTTTCCCCACGGCCGCTCGCGTTTGAGCTGATGGAGTCCAGATGGGGGACGGAGAGCCGCGGAGGCGTCTGGCAGCTTCACGCGACGCTCCGGAACCATCTCAAAAAATCAACACAGACCGTCTCACCCTTGGCGAAAAAATGTCTGTAGTCAAGCAAACGATACTTATGAATCTTATTAGTGGTTTGAATCAGTCCAACAAATGTTTTACTGAATCCTGTTTGGATGTTTGTGATGGTGTGTGTAGTTAAAGAATATTATAAATGGTATTTTATGAAAATCCAAAATCAAAATAGTATAAGTGCACTATTAAGAATAAAGGTTCGATGGAACTTTTTCATTGCACAAAAGGTTTTTTATAGTGGAGAAAGGTTTTCACAATAAGAAAAACATGGTTCTTTTAAGAACTGAAAGGTTCTTTGGGGAATCCAGAATGGTTCTTCTATCGCATCGCTGCAAAAACACACTTTTGGATCCTTTAATTTTAAGACTGTATTATTAGATATTTGCAAAAAGTGTTGTTTTGTTTCTGATTGATTGGGTCCCTAATGCTGTGTTGAATTGGCGTGATCATGTTATACTGTATGAGTGTTTTGGCTTCAGTCGGGTGACACGGATTCTCTTCCTCATGTGCTGCTCTTTGATGGCTGTTTTTCTCTTTGCAGGGATCTGAGCCATAACAAGTTACGCACGTTTCCTGAAGCGCTGTTGGCCAGCCTGCCGCACCTCAGCGAAATGTGAGTGCTCTCTGTGTTTTGGGTTTTGTATTTTTTTTTTTTCTCCTCGAGTGTATGAAATCTACATGTGTAACCGTTGGGTTTTATGTTCACAGAAAACTGAGTAACAACGACTTCGAGTCGATCCCGGATTTGGGCCCAAACGCTGGAAACCTCAGCAGTCTGATTCTGTGAGTATGAGACAATATCATGAGTGAAACTCATTGATCTGACCCAACATGACAACTTAGACCTCATCCAATGGAGTGAGTTTGGGGGCGGGACTATCTGTTTGACTGGCCAATGAGTGTGTTTGTGCCACATTCACTAGTGGCACGTTTTGAAAGATGAATGGATTGGGTGTTGGATTAGAGTTTGGGTTTGAAAAGTGTCATTGGTTGGATTTGGATGAGGTGGTTTTGAGAATGTTTTTAATGTGAGTCAAAATGGTTTGAATCTGGTTTTAATATTCCTCATTGTTATATTAGTGATTATTTACTGTCTTCCAGCAGATTTCATCTTCTTGAAAAACTCACACATAAAATGACAAAATAATGAAACATTAATTTCCCTGGTGAAGATTGTCTGGAGTGAGTTTCTGAGCGAGAGCTGTGTGTGTGTGTGTGTGTGTGTGTGTGTGTGGTATTTCCTCTTGGACGCAGAACACAGTTTGGCACGGTTTTGTTGGTCTCTTGTCTGTGACGGCGCCTGTGTGGAGCGTCATCCGAGTCTGAGCGCTCCGTGTTAAATACAACACCGTCCGGATACATCCGACTGCAAACGATGAGACTCTATTAACGTGTTTAGTTTAGTGGCACATTTGGACATTTTATGTTGTCTTTATCTGAAGACTTGTGGTTTGAAGGTCAAGTTAGATGAGATCTTAGTGGTTTCTAGGCAGTTGCTAGGGTCTTTTGGGTGGTTGAAACAAGCATTTGGAATTGAATCAAAAAAGTTCAGTCCTTTAATCTGACGGTGAAATTTTCCAGCTGATTACTCACGAGCATTGGCTTCATACAGCTCTTTAATTGTTCAAGGCCATAAATTCCTGTGAAATCGTTGAATTAATTGACGTGTTGGCGAGTGAATTACTCCCAGCTGTGGAGCTGGTGCCGTTTGTTTTTGGTGGGCTGAAGGGTCAAAGACGAGAGACGCTCAGTCTGAGAGACTGTTTAAATAAGAGGCAGGAGCTATACGATACCCCAGACCCCGTACAGCTCTCTCGCTCTCGCTCTCATGCAGCGCTAGAGATGTCAGTCGCATTTATACTGCAGTGGAGATATTAATGACTGCTTTATTTACACTTGAGAACAATTAAAAAACTGTGTAATGCATGACAACACATCCCAACTAAGTAAAGATGGTGTTTTTTATTTTTAGACAATGCAAAGTGACGTTCGGTTGTGGCACATTGATCTTGTGTGTGTCTTCAGTGTCGCTCGTCCAATCAAATTAGAGTCAGAATTGCCTATAGAGCTGTGCGATCGTTATAACATGCCGATCTCTATTCAGACACCCACGCAATCTCATTAAACCTTTGATAAGTTCGATCACAGCGAGCCAGAGAAAGCCGTTGTCATGTATAGATATGAAACAGCATCACCATATCATTACTTCTGTACAGATATTCATATTATCACATAATTACTGAGATAAAAGTTTATAGTTTGGATATAAACACTGATGTCTACGGTAGCGATCAAAATAAAGCAAATTACCTTTTCAAAGTAACTTGACACTTCAAATAAAGATTGTATCAACTACATCATTACACCAGTAGGTGGCGATAAGTGACTGTTAAAAAATTTATGTCATTGAATCATTCATTCAAGAGTTTCGTTCAAAAATGCTGATTCATCCAGTAATGAAACAAGTGAAGTCTTCATGAGTGAGTCATTGAATCATTGACTCAATCCGATTCAGCAGCTCTAATTGCCTAGTAGTTTTCTGTTTTTAGCTGTTTTTGCTTTAAGTCGTTTCATCTTTCAATTCAATTCTTGACTAATTTAAGCTTTAAGCTTTTTTTTGACTAGTTTTAAGTCTAGTTTAAGCTTTTTAAAGTCAATTTTAAGCTCTTTTAGTCTAGTTGAAGATTTTTAGTTTGGTTTAAGCTCTTAGTCTAGTTTAGTTTGCTTTTTTTAGTCTAGTTTAAGCCTTTTAAAAGAGCAGTTTAAGCTCTTTTCTTAAGTCTAGTTTCAGCATTTTATTGTAGTTTAAGCTCTTTTAGTCTAGCTTTAGCTCTTAGTTTGGTTTAAGATTTTTTTTTAATTTGGTTTATGCTATTTTTAGTCTAGTTTAAGCCTTTAAAAGAACAGTTTAAGCTCTTTGTCTAGTTTCAGCTTTTTTAGTCTAATTTAAGCTCTTTTAGTGTAGTTTAAGATCTTTTAGTTTACTTTAAGCTCTTATAGACTAGATTAAGCTCTGTTAGTCTAGTTGAAGCATTTTTAGACTAGTCTTAAGTGTAGTTTTTAGTCGTTTAAGCTTTTTTTTTTTTAGACTAATTTAAACTATTTTAGTCTAGCTTTAGCTCTTTTTGTTTGGTTTAAGCTCTTGTAAACCACTTTTTTTAGACTTTTTTTTTTTTAATTATCCGGATTATCAGACAATACTCATCATGACCACTTTAAAATCTCAACTATTTTGAATTTCCAACTGAAATAACCGTATTAATGGTAGTGATGAAGTAAAATGATTTGGTCGATCTGCTCAGTTTGAGGATGGTTCATTTGCTCATTAATGTAATGCAGCAGGATCTTTACAGCATGAGGAAAATATGTTGAAATTGAGTTGAAGTTAATGTGTTTCAGACCGTGTGTGTGTGTGTGTGAGCTCTTCTCTGCTCATCTCAGAGCCAACTTGACTTTTTTCCCTTTAGTCTCGTCTGCCAGAAACACACACACGGTGTGGAAAGTGTCTGCATTGTGAAATTCAGCGAGCGTCTAATAACTCTCATAACGTGCTGACGTGCCAAACATTCGCAGTACTGCTTTCACAATCGATTTTATGTGGAAACAATCTCACTCTGAGTGCTTTTCACATAATGTGTCGCATACATGTTTGTCATCAGGATTTGGCGTTTAGCTCGCGACACTAAAAATATCCCGTTCAGACTCTGCCGCTGATTAAACTAACGGCGTGTAACAACCTTATTTGCTGAAAATTGGTTGAACAAATTTGAGTTGTGCGGCAGAGAGACACAATGAGCCGCTTGTTTGTGTGAACGCGGAGGAGGAGGGGGAGAGATAAAACACACACTCACACACACCTGAACACACACACACACACTCTCTCTCTCAGCAGATGTTAAAGACACACAGAGAGATGTGACTTGTTATTTTATGGCTATTCTGTCATGAGGAATTACAGCGAAGTAATAAACAGGAACTCATTCCTAATGGAAACAAGTCTTTGTTGTTTACTTTTTTCCATCTGAGAAACTTAACGTAAAATGCTATCTTCAAAAACACCGATTCCAGATCAGGTAATTTCCATCGGTGGCATTCCTCACTTGACTTCCTTGTTTTCCATCGGATGCTTCATTCACACGTTCGTCTCTCCAGAGGGATCTGCTCCAGCACGTCCCGCGTCTTATCTATCTCGCTCTCTCAACACCTTTGACTCATTCCCCCTACACTTCACAAAAGCACAGGTTTCCCATCATGCCTCTGTGTGCCTTGATTTTTTTTTTTAAAAAAGGTTTGTTTTTCATTGTGGGCTTTTCTTAAACTAGAACAAGGAATATTAGAGATTTAGATTACTGGATTGTCATCATGTGTCCTCTCTTGTGATGTCAGCACTGTGTATATATTGCATTACGCTCAGCTTCACCTGCATAAACGCAAACCATGCCGAGTCTGTGTGACTGTGTGAGACCTGCGGAGCGCCGCGAGTCCAGGGAATGTGTTCAGCGTGTCTGACACACAAAGGCGGCTCTGTGCCGTCCGTGTTTCTAACACAAGCAGCTCCTGCACTGCAATTTAGGAGGCGTGCAGCTCGGGAAATTGCTGTGCTCGTCAGCGGCGCTTTCACTGAGGGAATGGGCTTCATCATCCGCATAATTGGCAGGTTTTTTTTTTAGTTTAAATACCTTGTTAGTAATTACCTTATAAACCAAATAACACGCTTCTAAACCCAAGGGCTGTTTTGACCTGTTGTGAGGTGTGCTGACATCAGAGCTGGAGAGACGCTGCGACCGGCTTCACCTGCACTGAAATCTGCTCTCTGTAATGCCCCTGTTTCTGTTTTCAGAGCAAACAACAAAATCTCGAGGATATCGTCAGAGCGGCTCAGTTCGCTGGTCGCCCTGGAGACGCTGGACCTTAGCAACAACAATATTGTGGAGGTTCGGGCCGGGGCTTTTCCTCCACTTCCTCTGAAAAACCTGTGAGTCCTTCTTCTGTTCTGAATTGACCTGCTTTCCAGAAACCTGCAGAAGTCTCACGTTCCTCGGCACTGTGTTTTAAAACTGTGTGCTGGTGCTAAAACTGCTAACCGTCAGCTTTAAGCTCTTTTTAGACTATTTTAAGCACTTTCACACTAGTTTAAAAACTTACAGACAGGGCTAACCCTAAGTCAGGATTAGGCCTTAGTTCAATTAGGGCATTTAAGTAGCTTTTATAAACGTTCACTAGAAAAAAACATTACTGATCTTCAGACAAAACAATAGCACTGATATATTTTAAGATATGTCACTGCAAGTTACTTTCAGTTAAAACAGCTCAAACATGCATTTTAGTCTGGGAATAACTTAAACCTTGTCTGTGAAACTGGGGGTTAGGCTAGTTTATGCACTTTTAGATTAGTTTATGCTTTTTTAAACTAGTTCAAGTACTTTTAGGCTAGTTGAAGCTCTTCTAAGCTTAGTTAAAGGTTTTGTTAGAATTGTTTAAGCTCTTTTAAACTACAGTAGTCAACATTTGAAGTGGATCAAAAAAGTGAATCAAAGTTGTCCTAAAAGAAGGTTTAAGACAACTTTGAATTTTTTTGATCCCCTTTAAATGTTGACTACTAGTTCAAGCACTTTTAGGCTAGTTTTAGACTTGTCAAAGTGTTTAAACTAGAATAAAAAAGCATAAACTAGTTTAAAAGAGCTTAAAAGAATAACAAAAGCTTTAACTAACTTTGTAGACCAGTTAAAGCTTTTTTTTACTCATTTAAGCTCTTTTAAAATAGTTAATGCCTTTTTAGACTAGTTTAAGCTTTTTTAGTCTAATTTAAGCTCTTTTTAGACTAGCTAAAGCTTTTATTATTCGTTTAAGCTTTTTTAAACTATTTTAAGAACTTTTAGGCTAATTTAAGCTTTTTTGGACTAGTTTGTCTTTTAGACTAGTTTAAGCGTTTTTAGACTAGTTCGTTGTTGTTTTTTTAGTCTAGTTTATGCTTTTTTTTTTAGACAAGTGTAAACCCTTTCAGACTACTTTAAGCTCTTGTGTAGCTGTTTAAATGATGTATTAACATTTTTCCATTTGACAGGTTTTAAGAAGGCATTCTTCAGTATAATGATCGACCCAAACCGCCATCAGATCACAATCAATATAATGGAGAAATGATATATGAGAAAATAAATTCTAATGTTGGCAAATTAAATGTTCACAAAATCACTGAAGTCAAATTAGTTTTAGGCTTAAATGAGTTTTCAGTAGCCAGTTTAGTCAGCATCATGACCACAGAAATGGCTGAATTTAACATATTGTACACAATATTTATGCAAGATTCCAAAAAGACAGAAGTAGTTCATTATCTTTTGCTAAAGCTATCAGTAACTACGGCTTCTGTGAATTGGTCAGCATGTCATGAATCTGTTTGAATGTTTTGTTTGCAGGTTGTTGAATAACAACCGTATTTCCACGCTGGAGCACGGCTGCTTCAGTAATCTGTCCAGCTCGCTGCTGGTGTTAAAACTCAACAAAAACCGGCTGAGCTTCATCCCGCCCAAGATCTTCCCGCTGCCCCACCTGCAGCACCTGTAAGTGCACTCGCTCGTGTCCGTCTCGTGCCGTCGGTCCACACGCGTGCCTGTCCTTGACTCTTGTGCTTGTGATTTACAGGGAGCTGAGCAGGAACCGTGTGCGGCGCATCGAGGGTCTGACGTTCCACGGGCTGCACGGCCTGCGCTCGCTGAAGATCCAGAGGAACGGTGTCACACGCCTCATGGATGGGGCTTTCTGGGGTCTGAACAACATGGAAGTGCTGTGAGTGAAGTCCTGCGCTCATGCTTTACTCCAGCCCTTCAGAACTCGTATGTGACGTGTGTGTGTGTGTGTGTGTGTGTGTGAGCAGACAGCTGGAGTACAATAACCTGACGGAGGTGAGTAAAGGCTGGCTCTACGGGCTCCTGACGCTGCAGCAGCTGCATCTGTCGCACAACGCCATCAGCCGCATCAAAGCCGACGCGTGGGAGTTCTGCCAGAAACTCGCTGAGCTGTGAGTCAACTTTACTTCTCTAGACGTCTCTGTCCCAAAATATTCACAAACTATAATAGTATGTCAATGATGACAGAGTTTGATGCTCCGTCCAAAATCGAATATGTCCCTACTATATAGTAGGCGAGATTCTGTAGTGCACATATGATTGACACTTTACTCGTTTACTTATGTCGAATGCTCTGTCTGTCAGTGATCTGAACTGGAACCAGCTGACCCGTTTGGAGGAAGCCAGTTTTGTTGGACTCAGTGTCCTCGAGCAGCTCCACATCGGAAACAACCGCATCAGTTTCATCGCCGACGGAGCGTTTCGAGGCCTCGCCAACCTGCAGACGCTGTGAGTTGAACTCTGGGAATACTTTCAACACTTATTTTCAGCATTCAAACGCCCTACTTTTGTTCTTGTTCGAGAAGCTGTTTCATTTGGATATAAGAACAGCACAACTCCCCTTTCATGCCACTTTAATTCATCAGTGTTTATTTACATTTACATTTACATTTATTCATTTATCCAAAGCGACTTACAAGTGAGGAATACAGTAAGCGAGTCGTCATGATGAGGCAAATACCTTATTATTTGAGTATTGTAACAGATGACCCATAAATGTGTACGTTTATACATGCACATGCCGTGAGTCTCAGCCGTTGCTCTTTTCCATGAGCGTGTTGCATTTGCTCATGCATGTGCTTTCACTTTTAAACTGAACCAAATGGCAGAGGTCAGCGCAGGTCAGGTGTGTTTGAGGGGGGAAGGGATGTTGTGGTGAGAGAAGAAGACAGGGATTGGGGACGTTGCTTTAACCTTTTGGCAAAAATCGCCATTTTTATTCTAAAGTACTCTGTGCGTGCAAGTTTTAGCATGTGTCTAGTAGGGCTGGGACAATACACCTGTCTATCACGATACACGTGATTTTTAAGAATTGCAATTCTATATTGCTGTGTATTGCGATTTTTGTTTGCTCTAAACTTTAGACCATGGGGAAAAGATACACTTGAATGATACACTTATACATGATGGTGCAGGTCATATATCCGTAGATGTCTCTCCGACCGCCATTTCACTTTTTTTCCATTTTTATTACATGATATATTAATATTGATTCTGGAATAAAAAATAGATTTTAAAATCGTAAAAATCGCGATAGGTGAATAAAAAAATTTTTCCTCCTCAGCCCTGGTGTCTGTAACCTGTTTGTAACGTTTTAATCCATTGCTAGCATGAAATAGCATGTTGCAAGCATTTTAGAATGTCTTACCAATTGCTAACATGTTGCTAGTATGTTTTATCATGATATTAACATGAATTAGCATGTTGGCATGATTTACCATGTTGCTAGCATGTTTTAACGCATTGCTAGCATTATTTAGCATTTTGCTAGCATAATATAGCATGTTGTTAGCATGTTTTAGCACATTGTCAGCATTAATTTACACAGTATTATTTTGCTAACATGTTTGTAACATGTTTTAGTGCATTGCTAGCATGAAATAGCATGTTGCAAGCATTTTAGCATGTTACTGGCATGTCTTACCAATTGCTAACATTTTGCTAGCATGTTTTAGCACATTGCTAACATGAATTAGCACGATTTAGCATGTTGCTAGCATGTTTTAGCACATTAATAGCATGAATTGGCATGATTTAGCGTGTTTTAACACATTGCTAGCATGATTTAGCATGTTGTTAACATGTTTTAGCACATTGCTAGCATGAATTAGCTCATAGCATTATTTTTCATTTTGTTAGCATGTTTGTAACATGTTTTAGTGCATTGCTAGCATGAAATAGCATGTTGCAAGCATTTCATGTTTTATGTTACTAGCATGTCTTACCAATTGCTAACATGTTGCTAGCATGTTTTAACAGATTGCTAGCATGAATTAGCACATTGCCACCATGGATTAGTATGCTGCTAGCCAGTTTCAGTAGGTTTCCCAGAGCGTCTGGTTTGCAGCGAGCTCATTTTTAGCACGAACACAGGCTCACGGCAGCTTTGTTTTCTGGGTGTGGATTTTAACACTGTGGTTTCCTCTGATTTCTCGCCCTCTCTCTCTTCAGAGATCTGAAGTGTAACGAGATCTCATGGACCATCGAGGACATGAACGGCCCTTTCTCTGCTCTGGACAATCTGAGGAAACTGTGAGTGCTTATTCCTGTCATCTCAGTGTAATTATTGATGCGCATCAGTATCAGTGCAGAGGATGAAACAAGTCGTTTTCCTGCTCCTCAGGTTCCTCCAAGGCAATCGCATCCGATCGGTCACCAGAAAGTCTTTCACAGGCCTGGACATGCTGGAGCAGCTGTGAGTCTCTTTCAGATCCTTAACGTTTGATGATGATGATGTTTGTTAGGTTTCTAAACGTCTTCTCCATCCAGGGATTTGAGCAACAATGCCATCATGTCGGTGCAGGCCAATGCGTTCTCTCAGATGAAGAAGCTGACGGAGCTGTACGTATGAAACACCACACTAAACCTGCGCATGCGCTCGTGAACCTGCTTCCTTCAGTGATCACTCTTGTGTCTCGCCCCGTCAGGCACCTGAACACGTCCAGCCTGCTGTGCGACTGCCAGCTCAAGTGGTTTTCTCCGTGGGTGGCAGAACATGCTTTCCTTCCTCTGGTGAACGCCAGCTGCGCCCATCCACATCTGCTGAAGGGCAAGAGCGTATTCGCCGTCGCCCAGGATGAGTTTGTGTGCGGTGAGTGGGCGAGTGTGACTTTTTCTTAAAGGGGACCTATTATGCAAAATTCACTTTTATAAGGTGTTTGAACACAAATGTATGTAAACAACCAGCCTATAATGGTAAAAATCCACCACTCCTTTTTTTATTATCCCCATAAATCATAGTCTCTCCAAACAAGCAGTTCCAGATTTCCCTACTCTTACGTAAGCCCCGCCCACGAATGCTGACGGAATCTGCCCTATTAGCTTAGCTCCTCCCCTGAGTGAGCCGTACACAGTCCGCCATGTTTATCTCCTCACCAGAGCATTTAACTGCAGCATTCAAGTAAGAAATGTAATCATATTAAAGCTACTGAAGTTATTCAGTCAAGAGCAGTCAGTGATTTTCTGTTTTTCTTTTGTTGTTTGATTCATGTTGACAGCAGATACAGCAGTAGATACTGTATATTACGCTGCTGTCACTTTAACACACAGATCTAATACACACATGCGATTTCTTTCCCTTCTGTTTACTTTCACATGCATAACCGACTGTGTTTATGTGAACTTTGTGTGTTTTTGACAGTTTAAGTGCAATAAGACATGAAAGAGAACCTAGTTTGATCCTCACAGGAGGCACCGTCTGACATCCAGCTTTCTGTGCGCTCAGAAAACCATATATCAGAAGTTCAGACTGATATGGCTTTAAAACGCATGCAAATAATAAACTTGAAGATGATGATGAAGAACTGCAGTGTCACATGAGCGTGGCCACTAAAGCTTTTTTCCATCACTAAATAAAAAAATAAAGATAATTGCGACTTTTTATCCATTTACTTTTTTTCTTGGAATTGTGAGGTTTAAACTAGAAATTGTGAGATATAAATTCGCAATTCTGAGAAAAAACGTCAATCTTTTTTCTCCTCACAATTGGACATTATAATGCAATTGCAACTGCACATCTCGCAATTCTGACTTATTTCTCTCAATTGCAAGTTTATATCATAATTCTGACTATTTCTCGCAATTTGAACTTTATAACTTGCAATTGCAAATTTTTATCACACTATTATGACTTTTATAATTGAGTTTATATCTCATAATTCTGACCTTATTTTTTGCAATTCTGATTTTATAACTCGTAATTGTATGTTTATATCTCGCAATTGCGAGAAAAAAAGTTAGAAGTCACAATTACCTTTTTTATTTTTTATTTCATGGCGGAAACAAGCTTCCATACTATAGAGATGTTAATCAAAACCAAACAGATGTTTTAGTTTTTGGCAGAGTATCCGAGGCATGAGCTGTACAGGCTCCACCCTCTTCTGGAAAGTGGGCGGGGAGCAGCAGCTCATTTGCATTTAAAGATGCATGCACAAAAACAGCATGTTTTTCCTTCCACTCAAAAATGGGCATTTACAATGATCTGTGGGGTATTTTGAGCTGAAACATCACAGACACATTCTGGGGACACCATATTACATCTTGTTAAAAGAGGCATAATAGGTCCCCTTTAAAGAGGAACTTTGTTTTTGGGCTTGGTTTTCAAGCATGCATCGTTGTGCTTTGCAGATGATTTCCCCAAACCCCAGATCACCGTGCAGCCCGAGACACAATCAGCCATCAAAGGCACCAACGTGACGTTCGTCTGCTCAGCGGCCAGTTCCAGCGACTCCCCGATGACCTTCGCCTGGAAGAAAGACAACGAGGTCCTGAACGACGCAGAGATCCATAACCAGGCGCACCTGCGGTCTCAGGTCAGCGAGGTGACGGAGTACACCACCACACTGCAGCTGCGCCACGTGGACTTCTCCAGCGAGGGCAAGTACCAGTGCGTCATCTCCAACCACTTCGGCTCCTCGTACTCCAGCAAAGCCAAGCTGACCGTCAACAGTAAGTGTTGAGGATGAAATCAAAATGGACTCAGGGTTCCTGCAGCTCTTAAAAGGTCTTCATTTTGTCCTCGCAGTGCTGCCGTACTTCACCAAAATGCCCATGGATCTGACGATCCGTGCTGGAGCCACGGCCCGACTGGAGTGCGCCGCCAGCGGACATCCGTCGCCTCAGATCGCCTGGCAGAAGGACGGAGGGACGGACTTCCCAGCGGCCCGCGAGCGGCGCATGCATGTCATGCCGAGAGACGACGTGTTCTTCATCGTGGACGTGAAGACAGAAGACATCGGCGTATACAGCTGCACTGCGCAAAACACAGCCGGGTCCATCTCGGCTAACGCTACACTAACAGTGTTGGGTTAGTTTACGCATATGTTCATCAGAACTGATAATTACATAAAAACACTAGTGATTTTAGCCAAAAAACAAAACCAAAAATGGGTTAATAAATAATCAATCAAATGTATTTAATGATCAACACTCAAATAAGCTCTATTTCAAATTAAACATTTCAAATTTTCATAGAGTAACATCCCGTTCCTTCTCCAGAAACGCCGTCGTTCCTGCGTCCACTGATGGACCGTACAGTGGCGAAGGGCGAGACGGTGGTGCTGCAGTGTATCGCTGGCGGGAGTCCTCCTCCCCGACTCAACTGGACCAAAGACGACAACCCGCTAGTCGTGACCGAGCGACACTTCTTCGCTGCCGGGAACCAGCTGCTGATCATCGTGGACGCCGCCGAGGGAGACGCGGGAACCTACACGTGCGAGATGTCCAACCCGCTGGGCACGGAGCGAGGGAACGTGCGTCTGGCCATCCTTCCCAACCCCAACTGCGACTCGGGCCCGGCGGGCGGCGTGGTGATGGGGTCTCCGTCGGGCAGAGGGCCGGAGGAGGACGGATGGACCACGGTGGGCATCGTGATCATCGCGGTGGTGTGCTGCGTGGTGGGAACGTCTCTAGTGTGGGTGGTGATCATCTATCACACACGTCGACGCAACGAGGACTGCAGCGTCACCAACACAGGTCAGTCCCGATGCCTTTTAACCCTTTACGTTCCCGGTCAAAAATGACCCGCCTGCAAATAATTGCTTGTAAATCTCTTATGCTATATTATCACTAAATATTGGATCTTTTTGTGAACTAATATTTTTTATTTAATATTTTGTTTTTTCAGGGGATTTTATGGTAAAATTATATTTATGCAGTAGTTATAAAACCATTTATTCACTTTCTGAGCATAGACCTGAAAATTAAATGAAAGTTATAAAATTTTACATTTATTATCTAAAACTAGATAACTCTAAAACTGTGAGAAAATCTAAAAAAATTCCAAATTTGAGGTTTATATCTCAGAAAATGAGCTTTCAGTAAGATTTTGTTTGGTCGCAGTACCAACCGCTTCCACTAGATTTAATTCGTTTCCAATGTGCTCATTTTTGAACAATACAAGCGTGACTTTTTTTCAGGACCATTTAACCGTTTCGAATTATGTCCATGATTTTTGTGTGTGTATTCACACAGCAAGTGCCAAAACCTTTACCAAGTTTCGTACCATTCTGATGAAGTAAAAAATTCTAAAAAATCCAAAACATAAATTTTTCAGTCAAAAAAAAAGTCGGGTAAAAGAAAATTCTTTCTGGTTCAAAATGACCATGACGGGTCAAAATGGATGCGTAACGCCAATAATCCGGTTTCTCTCCCGTGTCTAGATGAGACGAATCTACCGGCGGACATCCCGAGCTATCTGTCGTCTCAGGGAACGCTAGCGGACCGTCAGGACGGGTATATCGCGTCTGAGAGCGGCAGCAGCCATCAGTACATCAGCTCCTCCATGGGATTCTACATGCCGCCCAAAGACATGAACAGTAAGACGCGACCCTCCTCTCTTTATATACAGCACTGTAAACTAAATCAACAAAATTATGATAAAAATGACTTGTTTTTCTCCTCCCATAGGCCTCTGCCAGCTGGACACAGGAAGTGAAGCAGACATGGAGGCGGCGATCGACCCGCTGCTCTGCCATTATCAGGGTCCGGTCGGCTCTCTGCTGAGACAGAGCAACCGGTACAGCCCGGATCTGCCCGACACCTTCACAGGTGAGCATGTGACGCCACAGACGCCCCGTATCGTCTGCGTGTCTGTTGATTAATCGTGTCCTCGTCCTCCTGCAGTCTGTCCGTCAGAGCAGCGGCCCGACTCGTACGGCAGGAAGAGGGAGTTTTACACCTGCAGCTCCGCCCTAGAAACCTTCGATCACATGATGATGCAGCTGCCCGCCGAGACTTCCTGTGTGGAGGACTGTGAGCGAGGAGAGTGCGTTCTGGGCTCCTCGGGGTCATATATGGGTGAGTCCCAGACGTCAGCAGGAAAATAACCCAGATATGTGCCTTTGTGTGGCTTGGGTTTATGAATCGCATAAATGATGTATTATGAATGCGCTCCTGTCGTCTCAGGTACGTTTGGGAAGGCGCCGTGGCGGCCGCAGCAGGAGCTGTGCTCTCATAACGGAGTCATTCTTCACGAGAATCCGTACGCAGCGCTTCATGCCGACTCGGACCTCGACGTGATGGAGCCGGACACCGGCGTGTACGAGCAGCCCTTCGATAACAGGACGATAGAGAGCTTTCCCGCCTCAGCGCTGGGCTCATAGCGGCACGATCATGTGACTTTACCAAGAGTTTCGCTCCTTTGAAAATAGAAACGTTCTACCTCAGAAAGAGCTCCGGCTGAATGTAAATGAAACGCTTGTACAGAAAAACAGAATATATGCCTTTTATACAAAATTATATTTTGTAAATTAATAGTGTAATTATTTTTCCTACTCTTTTTTTTCTCTAAATGTACGGGGCCCCTAAAGGGACATGGTGATAGTGTTTCTCGGAGGAACGCAGAAGCATTGAAATATATTTTTCCCTTCCATCTCATGTTTTGTCCATCGCCGTGTCCCTTTAGGGACTCCGTAGTAAATGTACTACGCCTGTTCGGTGCAGACGTGAGTCAGATTTATGACTGATACGGACAATCAGCGTGACTGATGGGAGGAGTTAACCTGAGTGACAGTTCATGTGTGATTCTGTTTGATCAGGTGATTGATGTTTATTCAGCTTTGGATAAAACACCCGTTTGCACAAACTAGAACACAATAAACACATTCCCATGAGCTGCTACACACGTGTGTGAACGCCTGCGTGATCTTTATCCTCACACACACACACACACGCACACACACGCACACACACACACTGATGCTCTTGGGATTGAGAAGCTTGTTTATGCTTCATTGATTATGTTGATGCTTTCATTATTACAGAAATGTGGAGCAGAACTGTGAACTGAAGATCTGATCGGGGAGGTTTAATGTCTGTGGAGAACAGGTTCTCGCCTCATCTGCTCCTGATCAGACTAACTAAACGTGAATCAGATTCACACCATCAGCAGTTCAGACAATCACATGATCTCATGTGAGAATGACGCTCATCGCTCGTTTGAGGATTCGGCCTCGAGCGTCGAGAGCTTTCAGTGTTTGATGAAGAGCCAAGATCTTCCAGATGTTCTCTGCTCTATTTACTGCATTTATAAATCAAAACTCAAGTGATTTCATCCCTCAGAAATTGATTGGATGATTAAAAGCATCTTGATCATTTTATTTCTTTATAATAATGTCGCTGATGAATCGTTCACAGTAAGAACAGGACCTTGAAGTCCATGAAGATGTCAGGAGTCGCTGCACATTCCCGTATATTTTTATTCAGCAGGTATTTAAGCGCCTTGAAGCGTTTCGTTTTAACTGCCGCCAACAAAGAGTTTCCTGGCAAACGAGGGAAAACGAGAGAACAACTGGAATTCCAGAATTATTCCCCCACTTTGATTTCGGCTCCAGTGGAGCTAGACAGGAAATCAACTATTTCTTGGACCACCAGCGGCCGACGCAGGCCGGATTTTCCCTGATCCCGCGTCGGCCGTGGAGCATCTGAACGTGACCCGGGGTTGGAGCCGCTGACCTCAGATCTGCTCCACGGACCTGCGTTTACCTCCCATCCTGTGACTAAGCAGAGAAAATGGATCTCACATGCCTGCGTCGTGTGATCTCGCTGCCAGACACACGGATCTCAGAGCACATTTCTCCTCATTGTTGCCAGATGTTGGACGCAGATGTTTGAGATAATCGCTGGCCGGCCAGATTTAGAGTCGAGAAACTATGGAAGATTATTTCCACCACGGAATAAAATAAAAACGTAATTGCGACTTATCTTAAGGTTCTGACTTTTTCCCTCTCAATTTTGACTTTTTTTGTCAAAATAATTGTTTCTAGTTCGCAATTATGAATTTATAACTTGCAATTCTGACTTTATTTCTTGCAATTATGTTTATATTTCGCAATTTTGACTTTCTCGCAATTGTTTACAGCTTACAAT
Organism: Hypophthalmichthys nobilis; assembly: GCA_037950665.1. Taxonomy (NCBI): domain Eukaryota; kingdom Metazoa; phylum Chordata; class Actinopteri; order Cypriniformes; family Xenocyprididae; genus Hypophthalmichthys; species Hypophthalmichthys nobilis. The sequence goes on from CM075489.1 coordinate 385,948, forward strand.
TTTGACTTTATTTCTCGCAATTGAGTTTATAACTTGCAAATCTGACTTTTTTCTCGCAATTTCAAGTTCATCTCGAAATTTTGACTTTTTTCACCATTATGTGTATCTCGCAATTTTGACTCGCAATTTCAAGTTTATATCTCGCAATTTTGACTTTTTCTCGCAATTATGAGTTTATAACTTTCAAATCTGATTTTTTCTCGCAATTTCGAGTTAAGCTCTCAATTTTTACTTTCTCGCAATTGAGTTTATAACTTGCTATTCTGAAATTTTTTCACAATTATGACGTTATATCTTGCAATTTTGACTTTTTTTCACAATTGACTATCTCGCAATTTTGACTTTCTCGCAATTTCCAGTTTATAGCTCGCAATTCTGACTTTATTTCTCACAATTTCAAGTTCATCTCGCAATTTTGACTTTTTTTCACAATTGTGTATCTTGCAATTTTGAATCTCAATTTCAAGTTTATATCTTGCAATTTTGACTTTCTCGCAATTATGAGTTTGTAACTTTCAAATCTGACTTTTTTCTGCAATTTCGAGTTCATCTCACAATTTTGACTTTCACAATTATGTGTATATCTTGCAATTTCAAGTTTATATCTCACAATTATGAGTTTGTAACTCGGAATTTTGACTTTCTCATGATTGAGTTTATATCTTGCAACTTTGACTTTATTTCTTACAATTAGTGAGATATAAACACTCTTGTGAGGAAAAAGTTAGAATTGTGAGCTTATAATTCTGGTTTCTGATGGAAAATCAAAAATCTCGAGTCCGTCCTGTCCTCTCATTTAAGCGATTAATAACAGATGTCTCTGCGAGTGTTCTGCAGAAATGCTCAGCGCTGTGAGAAAAAGACGCTGGAATCTCTCTGTGGTTTCTTGTAAACCGTCGGCACAGGTGGGAATGTGTGAGCCTCAAATCAAACACCATCTGTTTGGTGAAGATCTTACAACACCTAAAAGGAGGACAGGATTCAGACAGGCCAGAATAAAACTGAAAAACTGTCTCGACCCAGAAATGTACTTTTCCATTTTGACTTGTTTTGATTTCCAAGGGCATGTTTACTTTTATAAGGGCAGCTTTTATAAAACACTATGAAAGTATCACAGAAATATAAAACATAAAATATATATATATATATATATAAAACATTATAAAGGTATCATGGAATGGTGATATAAATCCGTGCGCAGTGAATCAGATGTGAAGGGTCAGTGTCAGATTCGTCTGATGTTTGTCTGAACACAACACTTTCCCTCGCCGAACGCTCCTCGAGACGCCGGCCCACCCAGAAGAGACGCTGGAGCTCACAGACGCTCCTCTGTTGGTTTATCGGAGCTCGGCCAACTCACATATACTGTCACCTCTCTCTCGTCCCGCTTCCAAGCCAAATGAGCAGCGTCCAAGAAGAAATCAGACTCCAGAAATAAGAGCTGCCATCACACACTCGCTCTCATAATAACGATTCCCTGATGTTTTCCAGACGCTCTGGAACGATTCCTTCAGAAACACAAATGCCTCCATCATTACAGTTGTGTCATCAGACGTTCAGCTGAATGTTCACGCTGCTCTTCTACATGCAGTGGAAGATGATGGTGGCTAATTACATTATAATTAACACTGGTTTATATATGACTAAAGATGATGTTCTCTGAGAATTTCCCCCTCCTCTTGGAAGTGTGTGTGTGTTGTTAGTGTTCCTGTAGAGAGGACTGAAACACTGTTATTACACTAATGGTTCAGTAATGTTGGTTTTCCGGACTCGTGTGATTGTTACCAAACCTGCTGAACACAGGTGGACGATCCACAAAACCTTCTTTCACAGTGAATCCAGCCATTACAGACAAGAAATATGTACACACTCTCACACACACACTTCTTCAGGTTATTCAGAGTCTGTGATCTGCAGTAATAAACACACACACACGTGTAACACCACAGTCCTCCTTCTGACACACACTGATCTGCTCGTGTCACACTGAGTGATTTCAGTCTCAAACATGATCGACACCAACAACATTCAAAGCAGTTTTGATTTGCAGACTGAAACGTGTGAAACTTTATAATAACATTCCATCAGTTAACATGAACTCACACTCCTCAGGCCTGTCGTGTCAGTCGGTGCATCAATTAATCAGACCTCATTGTTCTTTTTCTCCCTCTTTAAATCCTCGTCTCGCTCTCAAACCGTTTCCACGTGCTCTCGGAGCAAACATCTGCCTTCTCCATCAGAAGTGGTTTTGTGAGGGTTTAAAGGGGTTTGGAGGAGACGTAAAACATTCTCTGCAGTCAGTCGACGTGAAACAGTCCAGAAAATGATTATTAATCTTCATCTTCATCTGAGAAGCTTTTCTCAGCTCATGAACTGATGGACGTTTGAGTCTAAATGAAGAATGTTGTTGTTCTTTTTCTCTTTTGTAAGTCGCTTTGGATAAAAATAATTATCCAAATAAATAAAAATAAAATAATTTAAAAAAAAAAAATTGTCACAAAAGACTCAAATATTTAAATAAACTACAGCATGACTTGCAAACACTCAGTGATTAAACTTATGTTTTATATATTTATTTTTATATTTTGTAAAAATATTCCACTTATTTCAACTTAAAAGCTTAAGTTCAGTTGCTGCTTACTTTCTAGCGGTACAAGTCATTTCAACCTAAATTATATTCAAATTAAGACTTAAATTGAGATAGAATCTCCTTTAACTTGAATAAACAAGTTAAAATTACGTGAATTATTTTTGATGAGTTAAACTAATGTAAAAACATAATGACTTACTGATCATATCATTTTTTATTATTTTTGATATTTTTATTTTATATTTTTATAATACTTTTATTATATTTGTATGATACTTTTATGATTTTTAATGTTTTTTGTATTATGATTTATATTTGTATTTGTTTTATTTAATATTTTATGATACTTTTATTTTTTGTGATGGTTTTATGATATTTTTGATACATTTTTATAACATTTTGATACTTTAAATATTTTTGATGTATGATATATTTGATGATTTTGATACTTCAGGATATTTTAAATGTTTTATGATTTTTTTATGATACTTCTGTTAATTTTGCATGGGATTTTTATTATACTTTTTAATATTTTTGACATTTTTCTTATCTTTATAATACTTCAATGATATATTGATGCTTCTGCGGAACAAAAAACGGTGTGTGCGTGTGTGTGTGTGTATAATATCTCCTCACACACTGCTCTGATGTGAATGTCTCTGGCAGTCAGAAGGTTCTTCTTCCCAAAATAAATAAGAGCTCCAGATCTTTTCTGACGGCTAATCACAGAAACTCGCCTGCCAATGATCCGCGATGACTCCGCCTCACCAATCAGAGGCTCCGCCCCCATCAGGATAGCCAGCCAATCACAGAAGAGAGTGGAGCAAAACCCGATGGCTGACGTTCACTAGAGCGTTAAGTAAAAACTGCTGGTGAGTGAGAATAAAGCCACAAACTTCTGAAATATGACAAGTTTACACACGTTACTGCTGGCGAGTGTGTGTGTGAAGAACAAAGAGGCCTTTAATGTGAGGACTAAAAGGCTCCTTTAGCGCCACCTAGTGGGAAAGAAGATTCTTGTGATTAAAAACAAACCAGAGCTGTTCAAAACAATAGAATATACTGCGAAACGTTATTAAATACTAGTTTGAAACAATAATACCCTCCATAAACAGTAATATTCTACATTGTTGTCACTTTCCAGTTATTATATTATTATTATGACATTATTTAGTGTAAAAAAAAAAACTAAAAAGTTTTAAAGTCTTCATTTCACTCTCAATAAATGATGATGACCTTCACTCACAGTAAATGAATATGATTTATTGATTTGGAGGTCAGACAACAGAGTGAACCGACATTCAAGACTTTGGCCGAAACTTCCCTGTTGTTTCTGTGATGGAGTCGTTAGTGCACTCATTAGTGTGTTTACTTTAGTGACTCTTAATTACTGAAGGCCTGATTAGAGGCAGCAGGAGCCGTGACCTTTGACCTGCCGTCACATCTCTGCTGTTAATGAGAATGAGAAGATGTGCTGATGATGGTGGAGGTCAGACGGCGGTTTCACTCCCCGCTAATGAACCTCCCGCTGGTATCAGGTCAGCGCAGGTCACGGCGTACAGGTCAGACCTCATTGTTTGATCAGATGAAGAAGCTTCGCTGCAAATGAGCTTGTGTTAATAGGCCTGCAGCTGTTTGATTGTTTGAGTCTAAATGAAGCTAAAACTATAAGATAATACATAATAATATTGGTGTTAAAGACACAAATGTTCATGGCGGGTGTCCTTGTCCTCATTTAGACCACCAGATAAAGAGTTCAGCGTCAAAGGGCTTTTATGGGGAACCGGGGGGCATTGTAAAAATACATAAATAATAAAATAATTATTAAACTAAATTATAACAATTTAATAAATTTTAAAAAATTATTAAAAGTACACTAGTGACAAAAAAGTGAAAATGATATATGATCATTGTCAGTCTCTGTATTAGTGGAGGGAATTTTACATCGTTGCTCCAGTAGGTGGCGGAAATGAGTCATTCATTCAAATGATTCGTTCATTTTTAAAGCAAAACAAGCGATTCCCGCGATGGCTGAAGCTGCGTCCGACATCGAATACTTCTCCACTATATAGTACGCGAAAAACAGTATGTGAACAGAGTGGTATGTCCGAATTCATAGTATTCGAAAAACAGTAGGCGAAAAATACCCGGATGACTTACTACTTCCGGCGAGATTCTGAAGTACGCATACGATGGACACTTTACTATCCCATGAGGCCACGGGAGAGGATTTGTGAATGGAGCTGAAGGGACGTAACTGACGCTGGTAGGTCATGTGACGGTAAAAACATAGCAGATGTAGTACATCCGAATTCATTCATACTACACGCATTCGTACTATATAGAACGTACTTTTTCAACGGTCGTGAAATAAATTTAAAATTCAAATGTAGCACCTACTCTACAGTACGCGATTTCGAACGCAGCCCGAGTCATTGAATCATTCACTCAACCGACTTCTGTGGCTTCATTTGAAACTGTTTTATTATAGACAAAGTAAATGGAGATTTAGCGTGTAATAATGCTGACTTCTTGTTTTTAAATTGTTGTGTAAAAGCAATATCACACTCACGATGGTGCCATTGCTCTGAGTATCAGTCACGTGACCTGCGGCCTGAACAAAAGCATGAATTACCATGTATTTAGTAGAATTTTAGTGTAGAATTGTATGTTTCCCCATTCAGACAGGAGCTGCACGCGCACGCCCGAGAGGCGTTTCTAAGATGGCCGCCGAGTGAAATGACTCGTCTTAAAGGGACTTTGGTTTTATTCACGTTTTATTTCATAATTTCATTTTAAATGGTCATGTGGTGTGGGAAAAAAAAAGAAATGTTAACAGTACAAATAATTAATACAGTCTCTCAATTAATATGAGCTCTGAAATCTTCATCTGTAGATTATAATAATTTTGTCGCATCACAGTACTTACCAACTACTACCTTCACTTCTTTTTATTTCTGCGTTTTTAATGTTTCACAAACAACCTGCACATAAGAACCACTTTATATGAGTGTTTTAAATGTTGGACAGTAGAATGACAGTAGAATTCAAATTAAATTTATTTCTACCACATAAGAAAAAAATCATGCTTTTGTAAATCAAAATTATGACATAAAAAGTCGAAATTATGAAGTCATAACTATGAGATGAAAAGTCATAATTTTGACTTTTTATGTCATGACTTAGTACGTCATAATTTTGACATATTAATTTGTTTTCCTTATGTGGAGCTTCCATAGAATTAAATATTGAAACACGAGCTCATTGAGCGCATTTGTCCAAAATCAGACCAGACATCATATGAAGAGCAGCAGCGCCACCGTGTGGATCAGTGACGCAACATCCGCTTACCTTTCAAAAATATACTCGTGTAAAATAATGTTGAATTCATTTTTAATTATTTGAATTGAAACTATCATATAATTGTGAGGCAGTTGCCCTGGTTTTCAGTCTCATATTAGAGAAACCTGAGCTCAACCTGTGCTGATAGATTTCACTTTATACAACCATCCCTTTATAACTGATGCTCACATACAGAAGAACAACATCAATCAAGTTTTTCTGGTCAAACCTTTAGTACAGTAATGAAAAAGGCAAGTATGTGCTTTAATCACATGACACACTTCCTTCAGCACATGTTCATCTGAGAGGTTACGAGGAGTGATATTCTCTCTTCCTTCAGTTCAGTCTTTTCACATCAACGAAGATAAAAGCCTTTAATGCCGCAGCATCAGAGGTTTGCGTAGTAGCGGTCCCGGTTCTCAAAATCCCTGTAGGCGAACTTGGCGTCCTTCTTGCTGTGTGGGATGCGTCCGAAGGGGGCGTGGTCACTGAAGCAGCTGTCAAACACCTCGTCAACCACTCGCTCCGCCTCCTCCCTGCTCACCTTGCGTACGGCGAGGATGGAGCGCAGCGCTCGGCTCCGCACACACTCCTGCGGGAACAACACAATCCAGACACCAACATCTCACTGAATGACAGGCGAGTGACGGAAGCAGAAGCGTTACCTGATGGTGCTCTTTGAGGCCAAAGTTAAATCTGGAAACCTCATTAACGAACGAACAGTCTCCGCTCAGATTGGCGGCACGGATCTGAAGAGTGAACAAACACAGACATTTCAAAACATCTGACAGATGAAGTCAGGGCTTTTCCACAGATGATACGATCTCTCACCTCTGAACAGGCCAGATGTCTGAAGTCGGTGAACCAGTCGACTCGAGCCCTGCAGTGGTCGAAGGCGTGGATGAGCTCGTGCGTGACGACGCGGTTCATGTGAGCCTGCTGGTGGATGTTGTTCTGGCACAAGACGATCTGCAACGACACATCCACTCCATTCAGACCGATATCACCACGTGTCTGGGCTCGTAAAGCCGCTCTCTACGACTCACCTGAGAGGTGGCGGCATCGAACCCGCCGCTGACGGTCCCGTCGCAGTCCTCACACGAGAAATGTCTGTCTTTATGAACTGCACTGAGAAGACATCAAACAGACATGTGATGCCAGACACTGACGCCTGAGGGAAACTGAGGTGAAGCTTCTCTCTTACCAGCCGGAGGTTCTCATGGCCGCCAGCAGAAGTTTAGCATACGGACCTGAGCGACAGAGAGACTGACACTGAACAGCACGTTCACTTCATAGTGCACTGCACAGTATGGAAGCCCATCAGACCAAAAATCATGCTTCGGTAAATCTGAATGTCATAACTATCACATACTGAGTCATAATGAGATAAAGTCAAAATTATTGAGAAAAAGTCAAAATTATGAGTCATAAATATGAGATAAAAAGTAAAAATTATGACATGAGATTAAAATAGAGATAAAAAGTTTAAATTATGACTGTCATAATTATGAGATAAAGTCAAAATTATGACACTAGTTATGAAATTAAAAAGAATAGAAATTAAGTAAAAGTTCAAATTTGAGATAAAATGTCAAGATCATGATTAAAAATTCAAATTATGACAAATCTGAGATAAGAGATTTAATTCTGATTCTTGTGGCACAAATGAGCCTCCATACAGCAGAGTTGATTTTGAACATGTCAAGCAGTTCTTGTAATAAAGTCTATTGAATACTGTTGTTAGACACCCTAGAAACAATATTAGAAACAAGTAAGCAGTGCGCTGCATGCACGCGCACAGATGATGTTCCCTTACTAGTGTCCATGGCGAACTGCAGCATGATGTGACACTTGTGTTTAAAGGTGAACAGACTCTCTCCGATCGAGCCCTGCTTGTACTTGCTGCCGGTTCGCTCGGGATATAAACTGTAGCCGTAGTCCTCTTCCTTCGGTTTACCGTGCTGCTCCTCACTCCGTTTGTTTTCATGCATCGGTTGTTTATTGCTATAATCATCTTCTTTAGTTCTACTTTCAGCCATTGCTTTGTGGTGCGCGTGTACGCAAAAGGTCACTGAGTCACGTGATTGAAAGCAGGCGAAGGGTGACAGAGGATTAAAGTATTTCAGTTATTAAAGCTGTTGAATTTCACTTAATCTACTTAGTGTAAGGTTTTTTTTTTTTTTTAAATATTTGATTTTTGATCGCAATGAGATGTCCTGCACACCACGCGTGCTCTCAAAATAAGATGCAGTCAAGTCTCTGTTTTTGTCTTTTCAAAATAAAAGCCCCAAACCCAAACGACATACGCAATGATTATAGTTCCACAGTCACATATAGTATAAAAATATATGAATGAATACAGAATCAATATCACTATATAATTATACATATTTATTCATGTCGGGAAATATATGAAAAAATAATTTGTAAATAACAATTTTACTGTTCCGGAACCTACTGTTGCGTTTTTTTTCGGCGCCATAACAGCAACGCGTGTGTTACGCAAGACGTACTTTGTTCGCGCATGCGCACAGAGAGTTTGTGCTGTCATGGCGCTGAACACAAACTATTGATCAAAACTCTTCATCATCATCACAGGTATGACACACACATCTGGTTCTGATCTTTACTGCTGTTAAAATGGTTGTTTTAAACCGATCCTTATGAGCTTCTCTATACAGGCGTTTATGAAACGTTTATAATTAGCAGTTAAACATTTAAACGTGTGTTAACAAGAGTGTGTTAACACATGTTTTACTGAAACACATTTTCAGATAACTTAATTATGAGTTAATTATCCGTGTATGTGTGTAGATGAATCATTTAGCTCTGTATTTTAGACATATATTCTGGTTTCTCGCAGATACAGCGAATGTTCTGGAATGTCAGACTAATGGAGGTTATAATATTATTTATTTGTATCCATAATTTCTTGACGAATCACTTATTAATCTGTGATTAAGGGTTTTTTTTTCAGTGCCACGTTGTTATTAGTTTCCTTTTTTTAAAGTTACCATGGTAACCGTAGCTTCCGCCAACATACCATAGTTACTAAAGTTGTTGTTTTTTACTGTAAAATCTGCGAAAATAATCATGGTAACGTTAATGCAGTAATCACTGCTCATACATACTAAATATTAACACGAGTGCACACTATAGCATAACAACGCTCACTTGTAACCATGGCAACCGCATAGCAACATACAAAAACATCCGGACACTCTCGTTTTCTTCAGAACATGTTAAAATCATGATCAAATCACTAGTCTGACAGAAGACATGTTACATAATCTAAACAGAGCTCAAATCTGACCAGTGCATGTAAAACAGTGGTTTGGCCTGTAGTGTCTTGTTTGTAATTGTTTTGAAATGTGTTGCAGGGAATGTCTGTTTGTCTGATGTGGTCTGAGAGCGTTAGAAGAGCGCCGTGATGTCGGGAAATAAAGCCGTGGAGCTGCAGATTCAGATGCGACAGAACGCAGAAGATCTGCAGAGCTTCATGAAAGAGCTGGACAACTGGGAGGAAGAGATCAAGAAGAAAGACCAGCAGCTTCGCACTGGGAACATCAACGAAACACCAGTAAAACTCTGTGATTCTGAGATCAAATCAGAAAGATTCGGGTCTTTGTTTGCTTAAGATTTTATTTTATTTCAGAAAACACTCCCTCCGGTGAGGAACAAAGATTATAAAAAGACAAAGAAGAGGGTGAAACGTCAGACTAACGGCGACGGCGGTCTGAAAGATCAAACGCAGACACAGCGAATAAAATCCTACGATTATCAGGCCTGGGACAAATTTGATGTGGTAATACGATTTTGCATTCTGATTCATATTCATGACCACACTAATGTGCAGAATGATGTGATGATTTCAACAACATTTTTGGGGAAAGTTACTTTTAAAAGTGATACGTTACTCCCTAAAAAAGTAACTAATTACTGTAATTTTTATGGAAAGTAATGCGTCTTTTTGCAAGGGTTTAACGCGGTAATGCATTCAACAACATAGCTGATATAACACACCTTAATTTTCTTTTACAAACACATTTTAATGCACATTACTTGTAATGTGTTACTTTACATGTTACATCAAAAGTAATCTGATTATGTAATGCACGTTACTTGTAATGTGTTACTTTGCTCGTTACATTACAAAAGTAATCTGATTACTTAATGCATGTTACTTGTAGTTCGTTACATTACTCGTTACATCAAAAAAGTAATCTGATTACGTAATGCACATTACTTGTAATGCGTTACTTTGCTTGTTACATCAAAAGTAATCTGATTATGTAATGCATGTTACTTGTAATGCGTTACATCACAAAAGTAATCTGATTACATAACACACGTTACTTGTAATGCGTTACATTACTCGTTACATCACAAAAGTAATCTGATTACGTAATGCACGTTACTTGTAGTTTGTTACATTACTCATTAGATCAAAAAAGTAATCTGATTACGTAATGCACGTTATTTGTAATGCGTTACATCACAAAAGTAATCTGATTACATAACACACGTTACTTGTAATGCGTTACATTACTCGTTACATCACAAAAGTAATCTGATTACGTAATGCACGTTACTTGTAGTTTGTTACATTACTCATTAGATCAAAAAAGTAATCTGATTACGTAATGCACGCTACTTGTAGTTTGTTACATTACTCATTAGATCAAAAAAGTAATCTGATTACGTAATGCACGTTACTTGTAATGCGTTACATCACAAAAGTAATCTGATTACATAACACACGTTACTTGTAATGCGTTGCATTACTCGTTACATCACAAAAGTAATCTGATTACTTAATGCGTGTTACTTGTAGTTCGTTACATTACTCATTAGATCAAAAAAGTAATCTGATTACATAATGCATGCTTGTAATGCGTTACCCCAAACACTGTTCACCAATGAACATTGTTTGTTTGCAGGAAAAGACTCTGGAGTCCATGGACGCAGAGGAGAGCCCGGTGCAATCCAATGAATCTGACTCTGAAGCGATTCAGGTGGACAGAGATCTGGCGCTCACTGAGAAAGAGAAGGTATGACGTCACCACTGAGAATTCATCATGAAATATGCTTTCATACGGTCGTACATAAGTGTCTGTGATGTCTCAGGGGAATCAGTTCTTCAAGGACGGCCGGTATGACAGCGCCATCGAGTGCTACACCAGAGCGATGGAAGCTGATCCCTACAACCCCGTCCTGCCTACTAACAGAGCGGCCTGTTTCTTCAGACTGAAAAAGTACGTCTCCATCATTCATTCAGTTGTGTGTTTGGATGGATCATTCCTGACGTGAGAGTTTCTGTGCCGCAGGTACGCCGTGGCGGAGTCGGACTGTCATTTGGCGATCGCTCTGGACAGTAAATATGTGAAAGCTTACGTCAGGAGAGCGGCGACACGCGCGGCTCTGAAGAAACATCAGGAAGCTCTTGAAGGTCTGAAGATCACAGCATCTTCATACAGGGTTTGTGATGAAAGTATGATAAACATTTATCTAGTTCTGCTCATCCTGTTCATCCAGATTATGAAATGGTTCTCAAATTGGATCCTGAAAACTCAGAGGCGCGGAATGAAATCCAGAAACTCCAGCAGGTGTGTTACTGAGCCACAGTTTCAGAAATGCATGTAGATTGAGTTCTCAGATGGATCCGTCAGTTATCGTTGCTTCGCTTCAGGTCTTGGAATCGAGCGGACAGACGACAGAGAAGAGCGAGAACGTTACTGCTGCTGCTGCTGCACCGACGGTGGATCCGTTACAACAGCAGCGTCTGGAGGAACAGCAGAGAAAACAGGAAGCTGTTGTGCAGAAAGACAGGGTGAGACGTGTCTCTTAATCATCATGTGATTGAGCAGATGATCAGATATGAACGCTGACGCTGTGATTCTGGATTTTCCAGGGAAATGCTTACTTTAAAGAAGGCAAGTACGAGGCGGCTGTGGAGTGCTACTCTAAAGGAATGGAAGCGGACGGCACCAACGCCCTGCTGCCCGCTAACAGAGCCATGGCGTACCTCAAACTCCAAAAGTGAGGAAATGTTTCCTACCTAGTGCATACTTGTTTTCTAGTGTGTTCTGTCTGTAAGAGTCTGGTGTTTCTGTGCAGGTACAGTGAGGCGGAGCAGGACTGCAGCGCGGCCGTCGCTCTGGACGCCACGTACGCCAAAGCCTTCGCCAGGCGCGCGACAGCCAGAGCCGCTTTAGGGAGGATCAGAGAAGCCAAAGAAGGTTGATGTTCCATCAGTTCAGTCGCTTTTCACAGCCGAATCCTTTTTTTTGAAGAAAACACGTATGTTTTATGTTTGTTTGTAGATTTTGAGCAGGTTCTGAAGCTCGAGCCGGGAAACAAACAAGCCATAAATGAGATCGAGAAACTCACAGCGGTACGTGAAACAGATCTGCATGAATCTCTGCTGCACAATTCTGTGATTTTTCTCCTCAGTATTTATTTAGATCAGACTTTTGCGATTTGATGACCAGCTCTAGTCTGATGTTTCCCTGTATATCTGTGTGTGTTGATCAGGAGATGAGCAGCAGCGGTCTTCTGGATCCAGTGGAGAACACACAGAGAAGAACCATCCAGCCCATCAACAAACCTGAACATCTCAGATCCACCGTGAGTCTGTGATATGAAGAGGAATTGATGTCATTTTTATTTGATTTATTCACCTGTGCTGAAACCTCTAGCACTAAGTAAAAGTTCCTTGTGTCACGTGTGTTTGTGTCGTGTCAGAAACCCTTGCGGAGGATGGACATACAGGAGATATCACCGTCCGTCGAGCCTCACGTGTCTGCCGTCACGTCTTCACCCCATCCCAAGATCCAGAAGATCGAGGAGATCTCCAGCGCTCCGTCCAGGTCGGTGATCTGATGAACAGACGTGATCAGACCATCAGGCCGGAGTGAGTCTGACGCGTTCGTTCTCTTGTGTTTCAGGGCTTCATCTGCAGGTCCTGAATCGATTCCTCCTCCACCCAGCAACAGTTTTCAGCTGGAGGCCGACCTCAGGAAGATCCGCCAGCACCCACAATCCACTTACAGATATTTAAAGGTACCGTCAGTGCCGCCCACCGTCTCCACATGTCTGTTATCTGTGCTTCTCACTGCAACATTCACCATTTCAGCAAATCAGCCCAGACGCTTATCCGAAGATCTTCCAGAACTCTCTGGAGCCTGATGTTCTCAACCTCATGCTCAAGACCTTCCACAGCTTCTACATTCAGTAAGTACGAGACAAACAGCAGGAAACCGCACAGATGATGATAGGCTCATGAGATGATGACAGTGTCGTAGGACTCGTTCACAGCCGGAACGATAACTAAATTAGCGTCCACACAATATCGTTCTGTTTATTGTAAGTGCTGCAGTTATAACGTCAGTCTCTTTAAATGCTCGAGCTCTTTAAAGCAGGATGGATTCTGATTGGCTGTCAGTGTTTTTATCGTTCATCAGCTGGAAGAAAATCACTCTGAAGGTGATTTGTGGTTATAGTTATCGTTCTCGGTGTGAATGGGCATTTACTCTTTCATTTCAGACATGAAGATGCGTCTCTTCTGCTGGCCGTCCTGAGGAGCCTGGCGAGTGTGAGGAGATTTGACATGGCCGTCATGTTCATGTCGGCCGCGGAGAAGAAAAGTACAAACACACACACACACACACACACACACACAATCACTGAGTGTCGTGTCCTCGGTGCTGAATAATAATCTCTTTTCTTCTTTCAGTGCTGCAGGAGCTGTTTGACTGGATTCACCGCGCCGGTCTGACAGACCCTTCAGTTCAAGACCTACAGAAGAAATACGGCCTTTGACCTCTGACCTCTACAGGAACATCTGTTTAGATATACAGCGTTTGAGCTCTTAAAGTCAACTGGATCTCAGCCGTCTCACACCCGAACCAAAACATCTGAGATATCTCAATGTGAATGAAGAAGATGCCTCAGAACGGACACTCTGTGCCTTTGAACTGATTCATTTTATTCCTGTATGTGTTTGAAGACATTTGTGTTGCTTCAGTTCATGTGTCGATCTTGTGTCTGACTGGTTCTGGATGATGGAACGTCTTTCAGAATCTGCTCCTGTTCTTCTGAATGCTGCAGTATTAAAGTCAACATGAAATCCAAATGGACTCATTCCTGTTCATATTGTAAATGATTCATTCAATACACAAATAAAAATATATTTCATCCAAATAGGATCCACTGCAAACTCATGTTCAGACTCTGATATGAAAATCACATCCCATCCTAGATGTACTTTCCTCATTAAAAGTAGTTTTACTCTGAAATATGTCATGTGACACTCTTCTATTTGAGAAAAAGACAGAATCTGAATAGTATTTTTATTTTGATAAAATTTCAGCATGTAGTTAATCAATAGCACAAATTTGTACGTTTAATAAGAGTAATATGATCATAAATAGTTTTGATGAAATTACATTTGAATGATTTTCATTCCCATAAGATCTCATAAGTCACGTCACTGTATGTTCAACATAGTGTCATGTGGATAAAGTCTGTCTCTGGAGACTCTTAGATCATAAATCATTCTCACTGTTGGTGTTTTTTTGTTTGTTTGTTTTTTACAAAAAAAAGGAAGGAGGTTACTGGAAAGTGCTTCTGTGGCTCAGCAGTCTGAGCATTGCTTCTTTACATGGAGGTTAAAATCTCTCTTCTGAGGTGGAAGATTCTTTATTTTCATTGGTTCTGAAAGATCAATTGAGACAAAACTCCTCAAAAGAAGAACTTGCGAGAAGAAGCTCTTGTGGCTCAGCGGTCTGAGCGTTGGTCCTTGACATGGTGAATCCTGTTCAAATCTCTCTGTGATAAAATGTTTTATCTTCACTGGTTTTGTCCAAATAAAAAAGACATGTCTCCAAAAAAGAGGTGTGAGTGTCGAAGTTCCAGTAGCTCAGCTGTATAAGCCTTGCTCCTTTGTGTGGAGAGTCCCAGTTTGTGGTGAAATGCTTTAGTTTGACTGTTTTTGTCTAAATAAGAAAAACATGTCTCGAAAAACAGAGGTGTGAGTGTTGAAGCTCCAGTAGCTCAGCGGTCTGAGCATTGGTCTTTGGCATGGCGAATCCTGGTTCGAATCTCCCTCTTTGTGGTAAAATGCTTTACTTTCACTGGTTTTGTCCAAATATAAAAGACATGTCCCCCCAAAAAGAGGAAAAAGCGTTGAAGCTCCAGTAGCTCAGCGGTCTGAGCGTTGGTCCTTAATGTGGTGAATCCTGGTTCAAATCTCAATCTTTGTGGTAAAATGCTTTACTTTCACTGGTTTTGTCCAAATATAAAAGACATGTCCCCCAAATAAGAGGAAAAGGTGTTGAAGCTCCAGTAGCTCAGCGGTCTGAGCGTTGGTCCTTAATGTGGTGAATCCTGGTTCAAATCTCAATCTTTGTGGTAAAATGCTTTACTTTCACTGGTTTTGTCCAAATATAAAAGACATGTCCCCCAAAAAGAGGAAAAGCGTTGAAGCTCCAGTAGCTCAGCGGTCTGAGCGTTGGTCCTTAATGTGGTGAATCCTGGTTCAAATCTCAATCTTTGTGGTAAAATGCTTTACTTTCACTGGTTTTGTCCAAATATAAAAGACATGTCCCCCAAATAAGAGGAAAAGGTGTTGAAGCTCCAGTAGCTCAGCGGTCTGAGCATTGCTCCGTAATGTGGAGAATCCTGGTTCAAATCTCAATCTTTGTGGTAAATGGCTTTATATTCACTGGTTTTGTCCAAATATAAAAGACATGTCCCCCAAAAAAGAGGTTTGGGCACTCAAGCTCCATTAGCTCAGCGGTCTGGGCATTGCTCTGTAATGTGGAGAATCCTGGTTCGAATCTCACTCTTTGTGGTAAAATGTTTTATCTTCACTGGTTTTGTCCAAATATAAAAGACATGTCCCCCAAAAAAGGTGAAAAAGAGTTGAAGCTCCAGTAGCTCAGTGGTCTGAGCGTTGGTCTTTCATGTGGAGAATCCTGGTTCGAATCTCCCTCTTTGTGGTAAAATGCTTTATTTTCACTGGTTTTGTCCAAATATAAAAGACATGTCCCGCAAAAAAGAGGAAAAAGTGTGGAAACTCCAGTAGCTCAGCGGTCTGAGCGTTGGTCCTTAATGTGGTGAATCCTGGTTCAAATCTCAATCTTTGTGGTAAAATGCTTTACTTTCACTGGTTTTGTCCAAATATAAAAGACATGTCCCCCAAAAAAGAGGAAAAAGCGTTGAAGCTCCAGTAGCTCAGTGGTCTGAGCGTTGGTCCTTAATGTGGTGAATCCTGGTTCAAATCTCAATCTTTGTGGTAAAATGCTTTACTTTCACTGGTTTTGTCCAAATATAAAAGACATGTCCCCCAAATAAGAGGAAAAGGTGTTGAAGCTCCAGTAGCTCAGTGGTCTGAGCGTTGGTCTTTAATGTGGTGAATCCTGGTTCAAATCTCAATCTTTGTGGTAAAATGCTTTATATTCACTGGTTTTGTCCAAATATAAAAGACATGTCCCCCAAATAAGAGGAAAAGGTGTTGAAGCTCCAGTAGCTCAGCGGTCTGAGCATTGCTCCGTAATGTGGAGAATCCTGGTTCAAATCTCAATCTTTGTGGTAAAATGCTTTATATTCACTGGTTTTGTCCAAATATAAAAGACATGTCCCCCAAAAAAGAGGTTTGGGCACTCAAGCTCCATTAGCTCAGCGGTCTGGGCATTGCTCTGTAATGTGGAGAATCCTGGTTCGAATCTCACTCTTTGTGGTAAAATGTTTTATCTTCACTGGTTTTGTCCAAATATAAAAGACATGTCCCCCAAAAAAGGTGAAAAAGCGTTGAAGCTCCAGTAGCTCAGTGGTCTGAGCGTTGGTCCTTAATGTGGTGAATCCTGGTTCGAATCTCACTCTTTGTGGTAAAATGCTTTACTTTCACTGGTTTTGTCCAAATAAAAAAAACATGTCTCGAAAAACAGAGGTGTGAGAATTGAAGCTCCAGTAGCTCAGCGGCCTGTGTGTTGGTCCTTTGTGTGGAGATTTGTGGTTCAAATCTCACTCCTTGTGGTAAAATGCTTTACTTTCACTGGTTTTGTCCAAATATAAAAGACATGTCCCCCAAAAAAGAAAACAGAGCATTGAAGCTCCAGTAGCTCAGCGGTCTGAGCATTGCTCCGTAATGTGGAGAATCCTGGTTCGAATCTCAGTCTTTGTGGTAAATGGCTTTATTTCCATTGGGTTTTGTCCAAATATAAAAGACATGTCCCCCAAATAAGAGGAAAAGGTGTTGAAGCTCCGGTAGCTCAGCGGTCTGAGCGTTGGTCCTTCATGTGGAGAATCCTGGTTCGAATCTCAATCTTTGTGGTAAATGGCTTTATTTTCACTGGTTTTGTCCAAATATAAAAGACACGTCCCCCAAAAAAGGTGAAAAAGCGTGGAAACTCCAGTAGCTCAGCGGTCTGAGCGTTGGTCCTTCATGTGGAGAATCCTGGTTCGAATCTCAATCTTTGTGGTAAATGGCTTTATTTTCACTGGTTTTGTCCAAATATAAAAGACACGTCCCCCAAAAAAGGTGAAAAAGCGTGGAAACTCCAGTAGCTCAGCGGTCTGAGCGTTGGTCCTTCATGCGGAGAATCCTGGTTCGAATCTCACTCTTTGTGGTAAAATGCTTTACTTTCACTGGTTTTGTCCAAATAAAAAAAACATGTCTCGAAAAACAGAGGTGTGAGAATTGAAGCTCCAGTAGCTCAGTGGTCTGAGTGTTGGTCCTTTGTGTGGAGATTTGTGGTTCAAATCTCACTCCTTGTGGTAAAATGCTTTACTTTCACTGGTTTTGTCCAAATATAAAAGACATGTCCCCCAAATAAGAGGAAAAGGTGTTGAAGCTCCGGTAGCTCAGCGGTCTGAGCGTTGGTCCTTAATGTGGTGAATCCTGGTTCGAATCTCAATCTTTGTGGTAAATGGCTTTATTTTCACTGGTTTTGTCCAAATATAAAAGACATGTCCCCCAAAAAAGAGGTCTGAACATCAAAACTCTATTAGCTCAGCGGTCTGAGCGTTGGTCCTTGACGTGGAGAATCCTGGTTCGAATCTCACTCTTTGTGGTAAAATGCTTTACTTTCACTGGTTTTGTCCAAATAAAAAAGACATGCCCCCAAAAAAAAGAAGGTGAAATGTGAAGGTGCCAGTGGCTCAATGGTAATGAGCACGTCCTCCCAATCAGGAGGTTCCTGGTTCGAAACCGGCCTGGTCACTGAAGCACGGTTGCGTTGAGGAATGGTCACCTGATCAGGATCACAGGCTGTGGCAGGAGCGAACAGATCGTGACAGGAGGATGAGAGAAGGTCGGAAACGAAGGGGGGAGGTAATATCCAGCCGCCTCCCCCTGGGGATTTCTGGCACGATAACCAGCAGCGGTTATCTATTACACCAATGTGTGGACTTATAATAAAAATATCCAGCCCAGAGACTAAGTCGACAATTTTCCACTTGCCTTTTCTGGATAACCAGCTGCTCCACAACCTTGACCAGGACTCCTCCTCATTCCACCACACTTGACCATTTCTTGGAGATCTGGCCAGGGTTCGAACCAGCAACCTCAGGAACCATGAGGCAGCGCTCATACTTGTGAGCTACAGATCTCTGCTCATTGCATGTGCTGGAACTTATATTTCACTGTTGAGAGCTGTGATTTTACAATAAACCAGTTAAAGTCAGGTGAGATTCAAACCCACGTCTCCATCGCAGCCCAGCACACAGAGAACGTGTGTTTAACCACTAGCCCATCATGGCCTGAGAGGCATCTAAAAAAATGGAATAGGGTTAGGGTCTTCTCAGACAACAGAGGATGAAGACTGAAGTGAGGTGATTAATGGCTTTGCTCTTGTTTGTCCAACACAGTATCTGTCAGTTTATTGATAAACAATGAAAGCTGCAGCCAATTATCATCATGTGTTTATTTGAGTTTAAAAACAGTAGTACACATCACTGATTGCATCATGATTTGAACAACTTAATTTACATGCTGAAGTAACATGAAATTTGCACAAATGAGATGATATTGTGAGGCTTCTTATTAAGGTCAATATAAAAATATTCAAATATATCCCATGGAAACTCATTCAGTAGAAACAGTGCTAAATTTTTTACATTTTTTAAAAAAAGAAATCGAGTGAGGCACATTTGATTGGCTAAAGGTCCCTGAGTGCGTAATTCATTTCCTTTCCAAAAACAATCAGAGTCAAAGCACCAGAGGGGCGTCGACCTCATTAGCATATCGATGGAACTTTGGCCCTCTCAGCTTCTCACTGAAGCGACTAGGCCCCGCCTCTTTCCGCCATTCAGCTGCAGGAGAGACATACCACATGACCACACCAGACGGATTGACGGACACGACAAAGTCTGTGCTGTCCTTCAGCTCGGGCAAAGGCTTCTCCGAAAACACATCAAACACCTGAGAGAGAGGGAGACGTTGTGTAAACGATCAAGTGTCTGAGAGCTTCATCAGAGCAGTCAGTCTGTTTCTGAACGCTCACCTCATAGACTCCAAGTGTGTAGTTCAGCATCTTCAGAGACGTCATGTAGCGATACGGCATATCTGACCTCCTGCTGAAGAACACCAGAGCGCTGGCTCCTTTAGAAAGAGGCCGCCAGTACACCTCGATCCCGCTCTTCTCCTGAGAGGAACACACAAGCATCGGTTTGTTAAAGCAGAGCGTTTCAAACTGTGTGAAAAATTTGAGGCAAGACACTACAGGCAGAAACTAGCCTGTTATTCATGCACTGCTCAGTTTTGCTTTTAGTGTTTATTTTATCCCACATGATTCACCTTGATCAGGCGTCTGCCCTGGATGCCCAAGTGGTCCTGATTGATGCCGATCGCGACTTTATTCTGCAGGATAGCGCGAGCGCCGCTGCTGATGGTGCGCAGATCGTTGGACATGAAGAGAGGCGCGGCCATGATCGCCCACAGCGCCATCTGAGAGCGCGATTGGTCCATGCTGAGGCTGAAGTCTCCAATGATCAACTGAGGATGATGATGATGATGAGCATAAATCACGAGCAAATGCTCTTGAGGTTTCAGTGAATAATGACCTCACCATGTCGGGGTCGTTCCACTGGCCCGGTCCGGCCGCAGGCTGCAGGACGTCCTGATTATTGAAGAACCAGTCCACGATGTTCAGCACACTGTCCCACGAGTCCTGGATGTCACCATAGTTACGCCACAGGTTACAGATCTGACCCAGCAGCGTGTAGTTCACCTGAGAAACAGCCACAGAATGATAAACATTAATAATATAATACAATTCCATATGTATATGTATATCAAGGTAGAGTTACTACATGGTAATGTTTCTCACTCGCACCAGCAGGAGAAAAGGCTGCACTTTCAACTCACTTTAGGAGGGAGACCGCCCTGGTAGGCGGGCCAACTGCAGGAGTAGCCAATGGGACGGCCTGTAGCATTGAGAGCCTTTGACATCATTGGGTAGCCTGTATTTAAATAACCACAAAAGATGATGAGAACAGGAGCACAGTCCTTAAAAGTCTTAACCCTCTGGTGCTGTTCAGACATTTATGACACAAAAAAATTTACGTTTTGTTTTTGTTTACTTCATTGAAATGGTGTGAAACTTGGTAAAGGTTTTGGCACTTGCTGTGTGGAAAAAAAAATCATGGATCATGGATCAAAAATCATTTTTTGAGATATTAACCTCATATTTGGAACTTGTTTAGATTTTCTCACAGTTTTAGAGTAAAACGTGATTTGGAAAATATATACTTCATATAAAACCTTAAAATGGTATTTTTGTGCATTTTTCTTAACAATAAATGTAAAATTGTATAACTTTTTTTTTCAAAAACAGACCAAACTTCAGTCTGTGATTAAAAGATTCAAGATTTAACACAGTTTAAGTTGGAAATTTCATTTTCAGGTCTATGCTCAAAAAGTGAATAAATGGATTATAATTACTGCATAAATATAATTTAATACCATATAATCTGCTAAAAATACAAAATATGAAATACAAAAACATTATCAAACTAAAATATAGTGCAATCAAGGACCTATTATTAGTGACGAGCATTGAAACCTTTGCAAATCATGTGATCCGAAAGTCATGTGATTTTAGCAAACGAGGCTTCGACACGTTTTGATGGTTTCAATAATCCAGTGTCTATGATTTTTACCTGATCTTGGATCAGTTTTATAATTTAAAAGACATTTAATGACTCATTTTTATAATTAAAAGTCTGTGGTTCATATCATAGTCTCTTTTTGGTCTCCATAAAACAAACAAAACAAGCCCTACAATTTAATAAAACATCTTATTATACAGACACTTCACATTTAAAGGTATTAGATGATTTGTTAACTGCATTTACTAGAATAAAACATTTGTAAAAGGTGTTTTTATGCATGTTTGAGCTGCATTTACACAGTTTTGTCCAGCAGGGGTCACTAGTGTGTGGCATTTCAAGAGCTTCAAAACAGTGAATCATTTTGCCAAGCAATCGGTTCCATTGAATCAAAGTTTTGAAAACCTTAATTTCTCCCATTCCTACCTATTCTGCTCTTTCTCAAAGTCTTGATGTTGTTTTTGTGTTCTACTAGAACTTGAATGTTGATTATGTTCCTCATGTTCTCCACTGTTGCAGAGAATAACTCCCGCTGGAGGGACTTTGGAAACTTTTTCATGCTCAAACAGCAACATTACACACTAAAGAAAGATGAAAATGGACTAAAACACTTAAAACTCTGTGACCAGTCTAAACCAGACTCACCTTGCTCCTGGTAGGTGGAGTTTGAGTAACACCCGTCCAGCTTGAGCATGTCGATGCCCCAGTCAGCAAACGTCTGGGCGTCGATCTGGATCTTGTCCAGGGTGGTTCCCGGATATCCGCCGCAGGTGTGTGTGCCCATGTCTCCATAGATGCCCAGCTTTAGCCCGCGGTCGTGGACGTAACGCGCCAAATGAGGAATGCCTCTTGGGAACCTGCGGATCGCACAATAACATGAGATGAAGCTGGAATGCATCTGCTGTCAGAAGGTCAGAGGTCACAGCACCTTTCGGGGTCGGCCTGCAGTCGGCCCTGGTTGTCTCTGGCCATGGAGGACCAGCAGTCGTCGATGTTGATGTAGACGTAACCCAGCTCCCTCCAGCCGTCCTCTGAGAGTCTGTCGGCCATGTCCATGAACAGATTCTCACTGCAGCCAAACAACACAAACATCAGCGTTATTTATTCAATTATTATAATTATTATATATATATATATATATAGTAGTTATTATAATTATAAATTATAATGATAAATAATTTAAATAAATGAATATAATAAATTAATTTAATTTAAATGAAAACAGAAAATATAAAAATACAAGCTAACTCAAAATATTAATTAAAAACTATAATAGTATATAAATAACAAATAAAGCCGGTAAAATATAGATAAAAAAAAACTTAAACTAAATTAAAATTAAAAATTTTAGCTTGTCAATAAAATGAAATAATTTTAAGTTGAAGCACTATTAAAATTATATTAACAAAATTATTACCTGGAAACAAATAAAAACTAAAACGAAAAAAAAAAAAAAAAAAAAATTAAACCTAAATAGTAATATTAAAAAAATTGACAAAGCACATGAGAAAATTATTAAAAATAAACCAAAATTAAAATGGAAATTTTTTATATTACAAGCCAATTCAAAATATTAATAAAAACTATAATAGCATATAAATAACCCAAAAAATATTTTTGTTAATTAAATAAAGGTGAAAAATTATTTCAAAATTATTTTACTATTAAACTTTTAAAATTATATTAACAAAATTATTACCTGGAAATAAATAAAAACGAAAACAGAAATTAAAATAAATTAAACGTAAATAATAATATTAAAATTATATATATATATATATATATTAAAATTATTAAAAATAAACTAAAATTATAATGAAAAATATAAAAATAAAAGCTCATTCAAAATATTAATAAAAACTATAATAGTATAGTAAAAATGAAATGAAGCTGAAATAAAAAATATAAGTATTAGATAAAGAAAAATTAAACTTAAACTAAATGAAAATTAGAAATGTTGCCTTGGCAACTAAATTCAGTTGAAGCAGTAAAATTATTAACTGGAAACAAAGAAACTAAAACTGAAATAAAAATAAATTAAACCTAAATAAAATTGAAAAAACTAAACTAAACTAATAGATCTCACAAAAGCACATAGCGAAATTATTAAAATAAACTAAAATGAAAACAAAATATGAAAATAAAAGCTAATTCAAAATATTAATAAAAACTATAATATAGTATATAAATAATACTAAAAATATTTTAAAAAATTAATAATTAATTAAAAAATTGAAATAAATTGAAATATTAAATAAAAAAAACTTAAACTAAATGAAAATAAGAAATATTGAAGTAAAAGCAGTAAAATTATTAACTGGAAATAAATAAACTAAAACTGAAATAGTATATAATAGTATATAAATAATAATAAAAATAAAATTAAAATATGAAAATAAAAGGCTAATTCTCAGAGTAGGAGATGAAGTATGTAAGCGTCCGTGGCGCGGCAGTGCTGTGCTGTGATTGGCCGCTGTACCTGATGCAGTTCTGCGGGTCGCTCTGACAGTCGGTGTCGCAGCGGAAACGTTCCCAGGCCAACCAGCCCATCGGCGGGGTCCTCATCAGACCGTTGTCCAAAGCCAAGGTGGCCGTGGAGAACGCCAGAACGAGAATCAGTGCTGACCGCTGCATATCTGAAACACATTTTAACATTTAATCATCATCCACACCATAATATCAACGCTTACCGTGAAGGTGTACATTAAAATGACATAAGAATTAAAAATGTCTTACGTCACTTTATGTCAATTCACATTTATTTATACAGCGCTTTATATACAGATTGTTTTAATGTTGCAAAATTCATCAATTATGAAGCTGTTTGATGTTATTCTATTTTTTCAAATTTTGTAACAATGTAATTTTTGACAGAAACACTGAATGATCACATTGTGTTTTTAAACCAACACAAACAACATTAATGTGGAATTGGACCATTTCAATTATACTTTGCATTAATTAAGCCTTCTTTGAGCTAGTTTATATGTCTGCTGTAAACATCATGAGAGAAACACCTGAACACACCTGTCAGTGTCGCATGATTCACTGTCACCTGACACACGTGACCAACTTGCACACACACACACACACAATTAATAAACCTCCCACACTTTCTCACAGTGAAATCAATCAAATTTTTAATAAAACATCATCACAATAATGAGCACGTCTTTCTTTTACTTCCTGTTAGACACACTTCCGGCTAGAATCCAGGACACAGATCTCTATGTGCACCGCATAAATTATAGCCTTATATAAATGAAGAATTGTTTAAATCTCCACATGCATCGATATTCTATAGAAGTGCATTCATCAGATGGATCAGAACAGAGTAAAACTTGACTGAGTCTGATGTGCGCGTTAAACCCATGTGACTGATCATAGTTTCATCACTCACCGGAACCGGATCTCCGATCTTCTCTCACTCTGGATCAATGTCACTCCTGTCTTCGAGTGGATCGGTTCAGTTCTGCTGCTGGAAACAGCTCTCTCTCCCTCTCCCAGTGTGGGATTGATCCATAGGGCTTGATCCAGCCGGTCATGTGACCGCGTTCATGTCATGTCATGTCATGTGATGCAGCATCAGCTGACGGTTCATGAGGAAGTTCCACATACATAAAAAACAATTAAATTCTTAAACGATTTTAAGCAAAATTGTTGCGACTTTACAAGTAAAATGAAATAAACCGTTAGAGCGTGTAATAATATTAAAGTCCCCATGAAATCAAAAGGGACAGTGCTTATTATTTTATGGAATACTGCAATAAATGATTTATCCATGTACATCTTTATTTTATTTATTTTTTATTAATATGTCCTCGTAATCTTGAATCAAATCTTGATTACTTCTCTCATGAAACGCGTTTTTTTTTTTTCAATCCAAAACGAAAGTTTAAGAGCAAAGATGTTAAAGATTGGCTGATGGGTGTCGATTCCTCCACTGACATCCACTCAAAAAAACAACACAATAGTCTCTTGTCTTGGTATGCTATATTTTGCTAACCTGCACGAGGGCGGGGCATCCTGTCACTCACGTGAGATCCGCCAATAGCAAACCACAACCATCCAATCAGTTCCCCACGGACAAAACTAAGCCCCGCCCTACATTTGTTCTTGTTCGAGGAGACGTTTAACTCAGATATACGACACAATAGAGCGCAACTTCCCTTTCATGGCGACTTTAAGCAACAGTTGATCTGGAATAGCTTGATTTAGAGCGATAAACACTGAACACACACACAAACAGAAAGGAAATGACACGTTATACACAGTATAATCTCTTTTTTATTACAAGATGAGCTTGAACAGTTCTCCACCCGATGCTAATTTGCACATGGTCCTTTTCCTGTAGATTAAACCCGGTTTGGAGAAATCCTAGCGTTTGCTCAGTACACTATTATACAGAAACGTCTCAGAGAGTGACTCCCCTTCAGATAAAACACGAACATCAGCACACGGAAACAGAAATATGCTTGTAAAACAACAAAGGTGGTTTGTGGAGACGCTGCTTGCTCTCGGCTCGATGGACGGTCGGTCGGTCGGTCTCCGGCGTGCATATATGTCTGAGGCGGCTAATGCGCGGCTCGACTCGCTGCCTTCCTGTTTAACCTACATTAGCATCAGACGCACCAATATAAAGATTTACTACAAAATTTGTCTGTACAAAAACTTGCTTTTCTCTTTTTTTTCTTGTTATAAATCTCCGTTGAATGACAGACAGAATGGACGCTAGTAGAAAGTTTTTTCTAGAAAAGTTGAAGTTTATCTAAACGACAGAACTTTGGCTTGAGTCGTTGATCATCATGACACAGAGCGTTAATGTGGCTGCGTCTGAAATCACACACTCTCTTGAGTAGGTACTTATTTTGACTAAGTACAATGTAATCCGGCGTCATGAGAAATCTGTCTCCTTTAGGACCCAGGCGGTAATGCCTGATCGAAAGTTGTTATTGTGATGTCTTGACTAATTATAACCTATTTCTGTATGATGTTTATTACATTAAGTGCACAAACAACATGCTTGAAATATAAAATGAACACCTATGTATTGCATAATAAAACAAACTGGAAACAGATATTGGAAGCAAAAAACACACTTAATATAAGCTACGCTAGCAGGCTAATCGGGTAGATGTATGCTATGCTAGTACATAAGCTATCTAAAAAACAGTAAGAATGAGAAATGCTTGATTTCACAACCTAAAGCTTCAGTTATATACTAGTATATGAACCATGTGATTTAAAAGACATTTTAAGCAATATAAATCATAACGTGATTTTAATCAGGCTCTAAAAATACTACCCATTAAATCTCAGTTGAACCAATTAGGATCACTCGGGGTCCTAAAGGAGACCCGATTCATGGTGGGGGGACTCGATTTCTCACCACACGGGAAGTAGAAGGTCATCCAGGGACTTTTTGCCTACGAGTACCGTGAATTCGGACATACTTGTTTTGTCACATACTGTTTTTCGCCTACTAAGTATGCGATTTCGGACGCAGCCCGTGACATACAACTGACGGACATTGTTTCATGGATTTTATTGGTGCCTTCAAGTCATGCTGCAGTGATGAATGCGTCACAATGATGTATTAAAGCAGGATTTTCTTCGACATCCTTGGTTTAAAGACATAAGATACTTTGAAATGGCTGTAATTAATTTCTTTGTTTACAACGTTTCGCGTTTTGTTTTCCAGTTTTAGCTGCTCTCTCGCTCTTCATTAATGCTAAAAAGCTTCCTGTATTTGTCTGCAAGTGAAAAATAAAGTAATTGCTTAAAGCATTCATTTCTTTCACACAGATTTACTTCCTTAGAAGACAAATATTTTTAGGTATTACCGATACATGTAAAACCCAAGGGTCAGCAAACAAAGAACGTTCCCGTTATTTTTGTTTTTACCAATTCCTAACATTCCTGGAATGTTCTTTCAAGGTTGTATTTTATGTAACAAATGTTCTCAGAACATTGCAGGGAGGTTTTTGTGACAAAACTAATAAGAACTCATACAGAACGTTATATAATGGTTACAGGAACATTGCCAGAACGTTTTGGTTATGTTCTCTTAAAGGTTCTATAGTTTGTGTGACAAACATTCTAAAAACGTTGCAGGAAGGTTTTCATGTGACAAAACTAATAAGAATTTCTCTAATGGTTATTTAAAAGTTTTATAACCAAAACTAACGTTCCAAGGACGTTCTCTCAAGCTTGTGTCACAAGCGTTCTTAGAACATTGCAGGAAGGTTTTTGTGAGACAACACTACTAAGAACTCATACAGAACGTTATATAATGGTTACAGGAACATTTCCAGAACGTTTTGGTTATGTTCTCTTAAAGGTTCTTGTTTGTGTGACAAACATTCTAAAAACGTTGCAGGGAGGTTTTTGTGTGACAAAACCAATAAGAACTTTCTCTAATGGTAACTTTTATTTTTTATAACCAAAAACTAACGTTCCGAGAACGTTCTGGGAACCTGTCATTATCAGGCGCTCTTGAAGGCAGCAATAAAGGCAGCACATGATCATTTCTCTGCAGTGATGTGAGCATCAAAACTGATCCGTTTAAAACATTTACTGAGTTTCACAGCATCCTACATGTCTTTCACAGAGAAAACAGAGAGAAGCAACATAGAATGAGAACACAACGCATCGCCGAACGTCAGAGAGACGGACGTCTCTGGTGTTTGGGACTCAAGATACAAGCCGATAATCGAATGCTGCTCTGTGAGGGGATGTGGTTCTGAATCGCTCACGTATCCGGATTTCCACAGGAAACATCTTTGTGTCCGTCGTTTGGACGAGAGTTACAGGAGAGTCCCGCAGGATTTCGAGGCTTTAAGTCCGTTCAGGCCATGGTCTCTTTCCCCGGGAGCCTCCTGTCGTTAAAGGTATGCATGTTAATAACCTCCTCTGTTTTGACGATGGCGGGCGGTTGAGGTTTCTGTTTCCGCCGCCGCTGGCATTTCAGAGACACCCTGAGCTCGTCCACCATCGCGCTGCAGAACGACCGCTAGGACAGAGAGAAGAGCAACACTTCAAACCTCCTTTTCAGATCAAGCCCATGTTTTTGGTTATACTTTTAAAATAATGTGTATTTAAATTTCTGTAACCATGATTTTTATTAAATAAAGTAAGTAAGTGTTGGCCGATACCTTCTCGATCTGAGCGTTCTGCTTGGATTTGTACAGCACCTCGCCGACGGCCACGAACACAGACAGCACCAGCCCGGCGGCCAGGACGATGAAGATGCCGCCGATGTTCTGCACGCCGAGCGCACTGGCCTCTTTACTCTCCTCCTCCGGACAGCCGTTCCCTCTCCACCACTTCTCCTTCATCATGTGCAGCTTGCCCTCCTCCTGCAGCTGCAGGATGGCGATGGTGATCTTGTCTCGATACGGGGAGCCTGCGGAGGGAGACGGAACAGGGCTGAAATTCAGGAAAGTTTCAGGAAAAATCAGGCTCTGCGTGACAAAACTATTAGAACTTATTCAGAATCTTTTCTAATGGTTATTTTTAGTTTTAATAATCAAAAACATACCAGAGCCAAACCTTAAAAAACATTAAAATATTAAATTTAAAGAATTAAATCATTTTTATTCTTTAAAAATGTTATTTTAGTGGTAAAATCAAAATCATCCTTTTAGTGTTGTGAATGCTGATGAACTATATTCTTTATTATAGTAGTTATTTTGTTTTATTTTCAGTGAATAATGACTTAGGTCTGTACCTAAAAAAAAATGTATTTATAACATTTTTTGTGTGTTGTCATGTTCACTTCAGTTGTCAGTTTTCTTTATGTTAAATAAATAAAAAAGTAGAAACACAAATAAAACAAAGCAAATGTAAAATATACACAACAAATAAATAAAAAGTAACTAAAATAAATATAAAAAACAAGTACATACACAATTAATTAATTAAATATAATACAGGCAAATAGTCAAATAAATAAATAAATATAATAATTAATAAAAAAGTAAATTAATAAATATAAAAATAAATACGCAAATAAATAAATAAATATTTAAAATAAGTAACTAAAAATAAACAAAAACAAGTATATAATGATTAAATAAACAGAGGCAAATAAATACACAAAATAATGAACACAATAACCAATAAATACACAAACAAACACAAATAAAAACAAACAAATAAATATAAAAACATGCAACTAAAAAATAAATATAAAAAACAAGTACATACACAATTCATTAATTAATTAGATATAAAACAACAAATAAATAAATAAATAAAAATATAAAAACAAGTAAATACAAAAACACATAAATAACTAAATAATTAATTAATATAAAACAAGTAAATACATAAATACATAAACAAATATAAAAAAACAAATACACAAATAATAAATAAATATTAAAAACAAGTAACAAAAATATAAAACAAGTAATTACAATAAATAAATATAAAAAATTAAATAAATAGGAACATAAATGCACAAAAATAAACACAAAACCAATAAATACACAAACATAAATATAAATAAATAAATAAATAAATAAAATAAGGGCTGAGTCTAAATGATTTTCAGAGCTAATCAACATAATGACACAAATGCTGAACATCCTGTACTTCAGTCCTCATTTCCGTCTCCACGCTTCAAACATCATTACATGAGATGTATTATTTTATGAAAGCACTGATGTTATTCCAGGAATGTTTATTTTGTCCCGCAGAACGAGCGGCAGTGAGTCAGATGTAAAGCCTCAATCCGCAGCGGGACGCGTCAGATCAAAGCGCGTGAATCTCGAACACCCAGCGCTCGTCTGCCAGACGCCATTCAACGCCTATTAGCCAGCGAACACGGATTCTGGAGCGAGTTTGCGTGTCGTACGAGTCTGAAGCATGTGTGCGTTTAACAGGATTACCCAGATGGGAGTGGGAAGAGGATTTGCACAGATAAAGATGGATAAATATTTCCTTTTCTATTTTCTCCACCCCCACACAACTCCTTACAGATATTAATGTTTATATAAAGCCTCTCGTCAAGAGCGCTCAGCTGTCGAACAGGAGAATCATGGGAAATGAAACTAGTTAAGTCTGTTTTACCCATGGGCGTCCCCACGCCGTACGCCTTGGAGTCGATGAGGCCTCCGACCTGCGTGAGGTTACAGTTGCGCTGGGTGACGAACTCGATGGCCGTGGACTCCATCAGGAAGGCGTAATCGGACGTCAACACTCGATGGATTCCCTCCTCCACGCTCTTCACTATCACTGACTGACGACGGCTGTTCATGAACTCCCACATCTTATCGTACGTGGAGATCTTGGTTTTCTGCAACCGCAGAGACACAGAGATGAACGTTACACTGAAACAGTTAATATTCAGAAATATTATCCACATAATGACGCTATTGTCTTCTGTAGAGCTGCTTTAGAGCTGAAGTTCATAATTGATGAGTTTTGCAAAATTGACTCTGATATTCAACTCAAATGAATAAAAAATTTACTGAATTGAATCAGCATTGAACTAAATTGAGCTGAATGACAATATGCTTTATAGATGAATTGAATGTTTCATAGTTGATAAATTTTGCAACATTAAAACTGTTATTGAACTAAATTGAATAAAAACTTCAATGAATTTTGTTGAATAATGAACTATTGAATAACCAAACTGAATTGAGTTCAATAATGACACTTGTCTTCTGTAGAGCTGCTTTACACCGGAAATTGAATTTGTTTAATAATTGATTAATTTTACACTGACACTGATATTCAAGTTCAAATAAATCAAAATTGAACCAAACTGAATCGATATTGAAATGAACTGAGCTGAATGACTCTTTTTGTTTTGTAGAGCTGCTTTATAGCTGAATTGAATTTTTCATAATTGATGAATTTTGCAACATTAACACTGTTATTGAAATGAATTGAATAAAATTGCAATGAATTGAGTTGAATTTAACACTATTTCCTTCTGTAGAGCTGCTTTACACCCGAAACTGAATTTGTTTTATAATTGATGAATTTTACAACATTGACACTGATATTCAACTCAAATTAATCAAAATTTAACTGAATTGAATCAGCATTGAACTGAATTGAGCTGAATGACTCTTTTTGTTTGGTAGAGTTGCTTTATAGCTGAATTAAATGTTTCATAATTGATCAATTTTGCAACATTATAACTGTTATTGAACTAAACTGGATCAGCATTGAACTGAATTGAGTTGAATAATGACGCTATTGACTTCTGAATAAAAACTGAACTGAATTAAGCTGAATAATGACAATATTGTCTTCTGTAGAGCTGCTTTACACCTGAAATTGAATTTTTCATAATTGATGAATTTTGCAACATTATAACATTATTTTCCTGTTTAAAGCTGCTCTGAAACACTCTGTACTGTATGAAGCGCTACAGAAATCAATGTGAATCTCCACCTGCAGTACCTTAAAGAAAGTCATGGTGGCGCCGTCCTCCACCAAGCCGTAGAGGATCTTGGTTTGCTTGGCCAGATCATCCGCCGAGTCGATGGGCGACTCCATGCGCTCCACAGTCAGGAAGGCGGCCAGGTTTGCCGTGTAGGAGGAAATGATGATGAGCGTGAAAAACCACCAGATTCCTCCGACGATCCTGGTGGACAGAGCCTTCGGCATGAGCTCCGACCCTGACGAGAGATCAAATGTTTTTTGTCAAAATATTTTCTTCCCTTGGGATTTTAAATTCATATTTCAATAATTTAACAACAAGTTCACATGTTGACGGCTCTCTGATGACGGTTGATGGTCACATGACATGCATGTAAACAGATAAAATATAAGCTGAAACTGTGGTTTGTTCTGAGAACATGATTAAAGATCAGATAACTTTGAACAAACACAACTTCTGTTTCATGAAGACCTTCATTAAGCTCTGGTGTGCAGTGAGCAGTAGCAGCTCTGCTCCAGCAGGAGGCGCTGTGGCGCTGAGGGACTCACCTTGCCGCATGAGCGCTCCGACACCAAACCAGA
Source organism: Hypophthalmichthys nobilis (assembly GCA_037950665.1). NCBI lineage: Eukaryota > Metazoa > Chordata > Actinopteri > Cypriniformes > Xenocyprididae > Hypophthalmichthys > Hypophthalmichthys nobilis. Next base: position 417,974 of record CM075489.1, read on the forward strand.
AGCTGTTGAGCAGCGTGAAGTTATTCTCCACCACGTCTGAGTCGGGGTTGCAGGGGTGAGGGTTATACCACTCGTACGGACTGAACCTGAGTGTACAAACTGACGTATTTACTGTCACAGCACACACACAACCTCACATTAACACACACCAAACATTAAGACACTACAGGCAAAACCAGTGTTTTATTCATATCTATATTCTGTCTTTTCACAGTATTTTCTGATTTATATCCAAAATCTCTTTGTAAAACCTTTAAATATGATTCACTAAGACGCCTGTAGAGTCTGGCCTTAAAGACAGATGACTGATTGTGCAGCATTTGTGGCACATTTTCATCTTTGCCACCAGCTGAACACTGAAACTAACATATTCTGGACAGATTAACAGCCACAAAAACCTCACAGAGCAGCACGACAATAACTGTTTATTTTCTGATCTTCTGACGCAATCATGCTCTGATCTGAAACATGTTTCTTTTTGTATGTCTTTGTGTGTGAGTGTGTTTTAGTGTGTATGTGTATCTGAGTCTACATGTAGTGTGTAAGTGTGTGTGTCTGCATGTAGTGTGTGTGTGTGATAGTGTGTGCATGTGTTGTAGTGTGTGAATGTGTGTGAGAGTGTGTTTGTTGTAGTGTGTGTGTGTGTGAGTCTGCATGTAGTGTGTGTATGTGAGTCTACATGTATTGTGTGTGTGTGTGTGTGTGTGTCTGCATGTGTTGTAGGGTGTGTGTATGTGTGCTTGAGTGTGTGTGAGAGTGTGTGTTTGTTGTAGTGTATGTGTGTGCTGGAGTGTGTGTGAGAGTGTGTGTTGTAGTATGTGTGTGTGTGTGTGTGTCTGCATGTGGTGTGTTGTAGTGTGTGTCTCATGTGTGTTTGTTGTAGTGTATGTGTGTGAGTGTGTGTTTGTAGTGTATGTGGTGTGTGTTGTAGTGTGTGTGTCTCATGTGTGTTTGTTGTAGTGTAGATGGGTTTGTGTGTATGTATGTGTGTGTATGTCTGCATGTGGTGTGTGTTGTAGTGTGTGTGTGTGTGTCTCATGTGTGTTTGTTGTAGTGTGTGTGTGTGTGTGTGCTGGAGTGTGTGTGAGAGTTTGTGTGTGTGTGTCTGCATGTGGTGTGTGCTGTAGTGTGTGTGTCTCGTGTCTGTGTTGTAGTGTGTGTGTGTCTGCATGTGGTGTGTGTTGTAGTTTGTGTGTCTCATGTGTGTTTGTTGTAGTGTGTGTGTCTGCATGTGGTGTGTGTTGTAGTGTGTGTGTGTGTCTCATGTGTGTGTGTTGTAGTGTGTGTGTGTGAACAGTGGTACAGACAGAAGTGTTCAGGTTCATTTATTAATGTAAAAATATGAACTGTTAATAATGTTGTGTGGTGCATTTATTATATTGTTATTTTAAATATTTTTTCCATTTTCACATGAAAGAACCACTGATTCCTCAAATAACCTTTTTAAATCAAAGCAACATTAAAGTTCTGAATGATTTAAAACGAAGTTATGACATTAAATAATTATTGTGCATTATTTCTCTGTGACTCTTTATACACACACACAGATCCCGTCTGTCCCGACGGCACGTGTGTGTGAAGCTTCAGGAACATCTGTGTGTGTGTTTGAGATCTGGAGAAACTCTTGTGTGTGTTTAGAGGTGAATTGGGGCTTTTCTAATCAATGGAGCAGTTGAAAACGTCAATATTCCAATTACAGAGCCGAGCGGAAACTCAATGACTTCCAGTTCAACAACAAATAAAGCTGAAATCATCAGGCCACAGGAGGAAACTTACCCAGAATGCCTCACAAACACACTGTGCATATTCCAAACTAACTTAGGTGACAGTCGTGGCTTTTCTTTCGTATCATCTCGCCAGTAACATTAAACATCGACGCCGAGCGTAAAAACCTGCGGGGCGTTTCAAACAACATCAGCGCCCCGGAGGTCTTTAGATCAGCGTTCGTTCGCCGACGATCAGGAAACTGATTTCATTAGTGTCACGAGACCGCTGTGAGATGTGGCCATAAACACTGAGAGATATTACAGCGAGAGAGACACTTATGAGAGAGGATGAAGGTGGGAAGTAAGTGAGCAAGTGATTATAGGATATCCAGAGGGTTTAACAGACGACAGAGACACGAGGAGCTGACGCTCAGTCACAGGAAACGCTGCCGTTCGTGTCTCCGGCACAGAGAATAAACACGATTCTCTGGTTTAAAGTAAAGTTTGTTGTCTTCCTCAGAACATCAACCAGTTTACATGTGCAGAGTAACAACTTGCTTGTACTGTAATTAAACATCATGCCTCTCTAAATGTATATATATTGAGAAAATGCAGAATTTGTGTTATTTTTATATATTTTGTTATTTTTCTTGCCATTAAATAAAACAACTGGCTGTAAATAATGTGTTGTGGTGCAATTATAATTATATTTAATATTTATTTAAATTTTTTTGCCACTAAATATAACAATATTGGCTGTAAATAATGTGTTGTGGTGCAATTATATTTATATTTAATATTTATTTTAATATTTTTGCCACTAAATATTAAAATATTGGCTATAAATAATGCAGTGTGGTGCAATTATAATTATATTTAATATTTATTTTAATTTTTTTTGCCACTAAATATAACAATATTGACTGTAATTAATGTGGTGTGATACAATTATATTTATATTTAATATTTATTTTTATTTTTTTGTCACTAAATATAACGATATTGGCTGTAAATAATGTGCTGTGGTGCAATTATATTGATATTTTATATATATTTTATTTTTCTTGCCACTAAAAACAACAACACTGTCTGTAAATAAATAAAAAAATATATTTTTATTATTATTTTGCTTGCCACTAAATATAACAATACTGGCTGTAAATAATGTGGTGTGATGCAACAATATTTCGCAAGTTAGGCAAAAGAAATCTCATGTTTTTATTAAACTGCAGAGAATTTGAGACAAATGGCCCCGTTTCCTGAGAGCGAGGATGAATGAGGATGGAAACGGACGCGTGGTCAAACACTGACGCGAGGGTCACATGTTACCTGGCTATGACAAACAGCACACAACTGACACCCAAGCAAGCCAGTAGAATATACATCCAGATATCAGGGGACAGAGGGTTGAGGAAGGAGAAGACGCCGGGGTTGGTGCCGTTGGGTTTGCGGTACAGGATGCTGATGCCCAGGGTCATGAAGGGTTTGGAGAAGTCAATCACCTTCTCTCGGACGTACGTGATGGTCAGCGGCGCCACGGCCAGGTCTGCTTTCTGTCAATCACCAACACAACAGACCAATGACGTCCTGCTTTGAACAGTTAACAGTGTTTAAAACTCATCCGAACACTTTTTTAACAAGAAAATCCTTTCCTGGTCAAAATCACAAGAACACAAAACAAGGGTTAGACTGAGAGAGTCAGCACAGGATTCAAATGCGGATTATGAACGTAAAGGCCAGCAAATTTAAAATTCGTGCACGGGATCAAACCGAACGTGTCTTGGAGAATCTGATCATTAATTCATGTTGAGCATGTCCCTCGCTCGCCGTCAGCTCCGGTTCTTACACGCGAACAAGCTCAGACTACAGCGTCCGTTAATAAGACCTCCGGAGACACGCGGGCGGCGCTCCCAGAATCTCCAGACGGATCTCGGCTTCTTTTCCAAGCAAAATCACTTCAGAGTTTCTCACACTAGTGACATGTTGTTTACTCATATGACTGCGATGACAAGCACTCACTGTTATTAACTAAAACTTTAGTGTAAAAACATTGGTGTTCACTGAAATAAAGCTAAAATAAGATTTAAAATTTATTTTAAAAAAATATTAAAAATATAATTAATTATTTAAAACTTAAAAATACTTCTGAGAAAGCAATTCATGCTTATAAGACCATGCTTATAAATATTAGATACAAACTAACTTAAACTAAATAAAAAAAATTAGAAATAAATTAAAGTGAACTGAAGCACTAAAATTACTAATCGGAAATTAATAAAAACTAAAAATGAACTTAAAAAAATAAATAAATTAAACCTAAATAGAAATATTTAAAAATAATAATAATAAATTGTTAATTAAAATAAGGTTGAAATAAAATAGAAATATTAACAGGAAATAAATAAAAACTACAACTAAAATAAATATTAATTAAACCTAAATATAAATATTATATTTTATTATTTTTACTAATAATAAAAATGACAAAAACACAACAAAACTACTGAAAAAATTTATAAAAAATTTAAATGAAAGCTAAAAAACTAAAAACAAAAGTGAATTCAGAATATTAATAAAAACTGTAATATATAACAGTGTCACTCACGTGATCCATGAGCTCGCGGATCATGCCGTTCCACTGGCCGGTGCTCTCCTCGAACGCTCCGTATTTCCCGTCCTCCACTAACCGGATCTCGTAGCGGAAGCCCAAGATTCCCGAAAGCTCCCGAAGCAGGTCCACACAGAATCCCTCGAAGCGGTCGTTTCCGTACAGGGGTTTATCCGACTTCTTAAACATGACGTACGGCTCCTCCTGAACACACAGACGGAAGAAGCAAAACATCATCGTGTTTATTAGTTTGAGGATTTGCAGTGAGCTGAAAATCAAAGCAGGAAAATATTAGTTCATCCAGAAAGGTCATTTTTAGGTTCAGAAACAGCAACATTACACACTAAAGAAAGATGAACATGGAAAAAAGCAGAGTAGGTCCTCTGTGTGTGTGTGTGTGTGTGTGTGTGTTTACCAGTATGGTGGACACACGCAGTGATTTGTTGGACAGCGAGTCTGTGATGTTGGTGATTTTACTCTTGTGATTCTCTGTCATGTTCAGTCCACGCGGAGGATCCCACGTCCCGATCTGTGCAAGAAACACACACACACACACACACACATGCATGAATGAACTCATATACACTTAGTCGTGCATGAAGTACACACACACAGACACACACACACCTTCTCGAGTCCGTTCTCTTTGAGACTGATCACGTCCAGGTCAAAGTCTGTCCTCAAGCCGTTGGTTTTGTTGAAGAGGATTCGCCCCGTCAGTCCGTCCCATGATGCCTGAGGAGACAAACACACACAAGCTTTAACACACATTTACACACACACACACACACACACACGTTCACAAGCATCAGAGACGTCGAGGGTTTACTGACGCAATCAACAGCAGAAGTGTCTCATTTGAAATCATTAAACATGAACTGCAAACACATTATTCCACTGAAGAGCCTGAAGAGAATCAAATTATCCAAATTCATCAGGGAGTTTTGTGGCTTTTATTCTGTAGCTGTGAGATCATTTCTGTTCCAGTGTTCCCTAAAAGATGACAAAATATACTTTCAGCACGTGTGCATTTAAAATTACTCTGTTTTTGTCAAGCTGTGTATCTAAAGCCTATTGGCTTTTTTTTTCTTTTTTAAAGGACATTTTAAAGGACATATTTCTCAATTTCACCAGGAAATAAACAATGAATACAGGAAAGAAAACTTCACTTGTAAAACTAATAAATAAATGATACGTATTATCTTAATTAATATAATATTAACTAAAAGCTAATTTATAAATTAAACTCATTAAATATATATAATATTAATTAATAATTTTTTAAAAACACATTAATAAAATATATATAATAACTAATATACAATATTAATTAATATTATTTTAAATTAAACTCAGATTACTATCAAATTAAACTAATTAAATATATATACACACACACACTGTATATATAATATTAATTAATAACAATAAAAACACATTAATAAATTAAACTCAAATTACTATCAAATAAATATTTTAATTTAATATTATATATATATACACTATTAATTAATAATATTTTAAAAATACATTAATAAATTATATATATATAATATTAATTAATAATATTTTAAAAACACAATAAATTAAACTCAAATTAAACTCATTATATATATATATATATATACACACACTGTATATATAATATTAATAATAAAAACACATTAATAAATTAAACTCAAATTACTATCAAATAAATATTTTAATTTAATATTATATATATACACTATTAATTAATAATATTTTAAAAATACATTAATAAAAAATATATATAATATTAATTAATAATATTTTAAAAACAATAAATTAAACTCAAATTAAACTCATATATATATATATATATATATATATATATATATATATATATATATATATATATATACACACACTGTATATATAATATTAATAATAAAAACACAATAAATTAAACTCATTAAATAAATCTAAATCTATATATATATTTATATATACACAAACATTTAATTTTAATTTTAATATTATTTTAAAAATTAATTAATAAATTAAACTCATTAAATAAATTATTGAACATTTCAGATTAATCATTTTTACTGTCGTATGTCATTTAACTGGATAATTCAAATAATTAATAATTAAATAATTAAGATTAAAGATTAAAGGTCAGTAAATTAAGGTGACATTTCACATTTACAGCAGAGTGTCTTTCTGTGTGAATCTTATTGTTTTATTGGCGTGTGTATTTTTCAGGCCTGCGAGTGAAACGAGTCTCTGTTTCTGTGAACGACGCATTGTTCTTCACTTCAAAGACAGAGAGAAGACTGCAGGTACGAAGTGTCATTTTCACAAATTACCAACGATGAGACCAAAGATCTGAGGAGAGACGCACAAAACACTCTCTGAATCTGAACATGATTGAGCCGAACAAACACCTCGATATCAACATACAAACAAACACACCTGCAGTGATTTCTGTCTGAGATAATGACACACACGACTGCAAACACACACTCTTCCCGCTGACACTGACTGAACTGAGACATGTTTAACGTGTGCATGAAGATTCACACAAACACTCCACTTTAATTAGATCAAACTCATAATTTCATTGAAATAACACAGATGTTTGTAAGAGTGTCAGTTCCTGATATGTGTGCATGTTTGTACCTCTTTGATGAGGCTGATGAATCGTCCTCCGAAGCGCCAGGGTTTGTGTCTGTTGCACTGCAGTGAGCTGACGGTGATCTGCGGCGACTGCTGGACGGCCACAGCGACCACATGAACCGCGTCGTACATGAGAGCGGCGTCCGTCTGAAACACACACACACGCTCTCACATCTGATCACAGACAGAGAGTCTTAGTCCTTCAGTCTCTTCATCCGCTGTGTTTGTATCTGTGGTTTTCTGTCCTTGAGCTCAAACAGACGAGTCATTAATCACAGACCAGCTGTGATTGTGTCTGTACCTGAGCAGCTGTTATACACACACATCTGATGCCCTCATCTCATACAACATTTTTGCTAACCTTTGGGTAAAAAAACCTTTATTGTTTAGAATGATATCTGCTGATAGCGATAGCCGATTATTCAGAATGATATCTGCCAATACTGATAGCCGATTATTCAGAATGATATCTGCCGATAGCCGATTATTCAGAATGATATCTGCCGATAGCCGATTATTCAGAATGATATCTGCCGATAGCCGATTATTTAAAATGATATCTGCCGATACCAATAGTTTGAATTTCTAACTAATGCTGTAAACTATACTCATTTGATACATTACTATAATATTAGAGGTTACAATTAACAACAGAACCCAAACTATTATATTCCACTGCTATTTATTTTCAGATATAATAATAATTATTATATTTTACGATTATTATACTTTGCGATTATTGGAAGGGAGGCACTACAAATAATGTTTGGTGAAATTTTTGAGGTCTGAAACGTACAGTGAAATCTGATGACAAAAGATCAAGGACAACGTGATTCCTCACCATACGAGTCCTTTAAGAACATGACAACAGTGTTATTGTGCTATTATTCTGCAGATGAATATAATAGTCAGGGTGAAATGTTTGTCTGATGACATTCACACACCCAACACGCACTGAGAGCGTCACAGAATGACAGCAGCACATTTACCGCAGTGACACTCAGTCGTGAATCCAGTTATTTAAATGTGATAAAGACGTCATTGTGTTTAGAAACACTCACACACTCACAGTCAATGTCAATACATGTATTTTCACTTTTATCCCTCACAGGCAGGCAATGCTCAGACTAAATAAAAATCCATCAGACGCTCCAGATCGGCCGTCACGTCTCTCAGGTCGACTCAGTCACAGGAAACACAAGAGGACGCTTGTTTACCACTGAATAAATCGATCAAACGAACCCCTGAGAGAGTGAGAGAGTCTTACAGAAATCACAGACAGACAGACGTGCTGGAAAGGGCATCTGTGTTTGTTTTACAGGTAATAAAATGTTTCTCTCGCTTACACACACACACACACACACACTATATTCTTGGTGGCTGGGCAGAATTTCTTGAGAGTGAATGTGTGAGTGAGTGAGTGAGTGTGCGTGTGCGAGTGAGTCAGCGTGTGAGTGAGTGTGTGTGCGTGTGTGTGTTTGTGTATGTTTTGTGATGATGTTCACACAAAAAGGTTCTGTCAGATTTTACTGGTCTTGTGGGGACATCTGGAGAAATTTCAACTCAAAAGGAGACGAAAACATGTAAACACACACACACACACACACACACACACATACTCGTCCCAATTAGTGTGAGAGATCCTTCAGGCTCACAAATAGATAGAGTGAATGACAATCTAAACACACACACTGTTATTAAGAGGATGCTGCTGCTCTCATTACTGGTCTTGTGGATAATGTGTGTGTGTGTGTGTGTGTGTGTGTAAGAGAGAGAGTGTGTGTGTGTGTTACTGAGCTAATGATGGCTTCCAGCTCAGAAGAACTGGAGATGATCCTACAGTGTTGTGACATCTGCATGTGTGTGACATGTTAGAATCAGCCGTGTGTGTGTTCGCGTGTCGAGCTGATCTCTGACAGATGATGATGATGATGATGATCTCTTCATCACTACAGTGTTTAATTATAACCAATCTCTCTCTGCAGCCATAAATCACAGCACACATTCTGCCAAATGGACTGAAATCGCTGTGGCGACCCTCGTCCCATCACAGCCCTCCTGCCGCACGCTAGCAACAGAGATTCACCACACGAGCAACCGTTTCCACGGCAACCCCGCCTCACTGGCAGCAACGGTTGTCAAGATGATAGAGAGAGAGACAGCAGGTGAAAGAGGAAATTCTCTCTCTCTCTCTTGAGTTTTTAGTGCTTATTTACTGTATAAACACACACACACTGAGGAAAATGAAACACACCTAATTAAAGTTTTAACTTAATAAAAATATTCAAATCAGTTTAAACTCATCAGCATATCTGATCAGGAATGCATTTTCAAAAGTTGCCAGATTGTGTTTTTTCACTTGGCGGCAAACAGACGGAAGAGTGTCACCATAGCAACAGCAGAACACTCCAGCATCAGAACTGACATCATTTAACCCTGTGAAGCCTGACAGATGAAATAACAAACGTTTATTGAACATTTAGACAAAATATGAAAAAAAAAAATGATGTAGAGTATCATATTTGATACATCAGGTTTTATGGCTCATATAGAGAGTTAAGTATGTCGTATGATAAGTTTTGATCATGTTGAGCCTTTAGAAATGTGTGTATGAAATATAATACAGCAGGCTTTATAAGGTTAACACATCATTATAGATTTATCATCTGATCTCACATCAGTTATTTCATCATCTTTGTTTTTAAACGACAAGCAACAAACCGCAGATGAAGTACAGCCGCACACACTGAACTCATCCTGAAGGATAAGTAATAGTCCTCCTGCTAATGAATTCCATTATCCGTCCGTCTGATTACATCTGAAGAGCAGCTTTACTCATGCAAATGAGGCCAGACGAAGATTTCTCCGAGAGAAAGTCATAAACATCCGTAATTCTAATGAAGCGCTTCATCAGCTCACGTCTCCAGCCTCAGATCGGTTATTTATTATTTAGCCGAGTCCTTTATCTTCTGATATTAATAATAGTTCAGCCGGCGAGATGATTTACCGCAGATTTGAGTCGAGTTTGAGAGCAGATTCCTCTGGGAGATTCGCTCAATATCCGAACAACTCTGGGCTTTTCCAGCTCGGATAAACGGTTAACATCCCAAATGCAATAAACTTCTCTGAATCACAGATTGATTTTATGTGAAACTGCTGACACACACACACACACTCACACACACACACACACACACACTCACTCACTCAGGTTTAGCAGCTTGTGGTTTCTGACTCTTTAAACTGTGTTTCTCGAACCGTCGTCTGTTTGTTCGTGATCTGTGAGTGATGAAGGCTTCTCTGAACCAATCAAACACTTCACACTAGAGACACACACACACACACACACACACACACACTCTAAGTCTGTCTGAGAAAGCAAAACAGAAACGAAAGCAAGAAGTAAGCACAAAGACGGATAAAGATCTTTCAAACGGGAAGCATCACTCTCTCTTCAGGATTCACACACACACAGCAGTGTAATAACACACACACCGTCATGAATCCGTCCAGCAGGCCCGAGTCGGGTTTGGGCGGCGCCTGCAGTCGCTCCATAGACCATTTCTCAATGATGGACGACACCTGCGGACTCTCCGTGTTCAAGATGCGGAAGCCGGTCATGTTCACTCCGCTGAACCGATACGGCTCCATATCCAGAGCAAACAGATCCTGCGGACACAAACACACTCATAATCAACGTCTGTTAAACTAAAATTAAAGCTATTCAAAACATTTCTGTCAAAGCTGAAATAAAATAACATAATATTATATTCATATAAACCTCACAAGAGCACAGAGTAAGAGCGTGTGTTTTGCAGTGCGCTGCTGTCTCACTCTCAGAGTTCAGACAGACGGTCAGTGAATCAAAGCTTCATGAGTCACACAGGACGAATCAGGCGGATCTGAGACTCTTTTTGTTTGGACGGATCAGAACTCCAGAGGGCTTCTGACGGCAGCCGAATCTGAGATGGGTTCAAAGTTCCTCTTTCAAAACTCTCCAGCAAAGACTTGAGTGCTTTTAGACTCCATCAGATTCTTATCGATGCGGCCGTGACTCACAAAAACAAGAATTACATCTACGATTTTAACATGAATCTAAATGACACCAGGTCACCTGAAAATGGAGCTTTAAGTCAGATTCTGAAATAAAAGATTCAATATTCTCTTCTGTGAACAATGCAGTGTGTGTGTGTGTGTGTGTGTGTGAGTGTGTGTGTGAGTGTATATGTGTCTCACCAGAGTTGTAAAGATGTAATGATAGTATTCAGTCACCATTCCCATTGAAAGAGCCTGCGGAAAAATAAAAAAAATAAAATAATACAAACATGAATGATTCATATTTCACCAAATACAAAAGAAAACAAACAAAAAAAAAAAACATTTTACAGATTTTTATGACATTATTTTCCTGAGAATCAAGCACCACAAACTTTGAGATTTTTTATAACTCTCATTTTTCCCAATAATGATTCTCTTTATATTCTCATAACTGCAATATAATGATTATTTAAATTACCAGAAATTAAATTCAGCAACAAATACTATTATGATCTCTAAATACTTTACTATTTAAATAATACATCATTATTTTCTCACATTACTATAGAGATTCACCCACATATAAACCCAGCTAACAAAAATATGTTCTAAGAACGTTTTGCTAACGTTTTTATTAAGTTATGGAAGCATTATTTCTGAATTTTCTTTAAATGTTCAAAACAACCATTTTTAAAAATGTTTTTAAAACGTTTCTTGGTTATACAAACATTAACACTGCATTATATCTTTCTTCAAACATTACGTGAACGTTACTTTGAATGCTCTCTGAACATTCTGAAACAAGTAGAAACATTTAAAAAACGTTAGATGAACATTCTATGTACAAGTATGATGTATAAATAATGTTTTTGTTCTAACATTTTGAGAACGTTATTAAAGACCAGATAACGTTGAACGAATGTTCTATTAACGCTACTGGAAGAACGTTCGTTCATAACGTTGAGATAACCTTGCCAGAACGTTCCCTGTTCGCTGGGAAGGTTCATAATTGGAATCAGATCAGAGAATACAAAAGGCTGAGCAGATGATCGGCTCCTCAGAAAGACCTCCATCAGTGCGCAGCGTTTTTAATAAGTGAGAGACGCTTCATCAGCGCTGCATCTTTAATCAGAGATCTTAAAGCCCTGCGGCCAAAACGCCTCGTTTAATTACATTCCCATTTTGGTTTGAGGCTTTTGTAATAATGTCACACTAATAGAATTTCTAACACTGAGATTTAACATGTGAAATATGATTGGAGGAGACGAACAATCATCGTTCATACTGGAGACGTGAATTAAACAGCTGAAAGAATCCCTCACATCGAGAAAGAGCTGAGAAGTTTCTGGCTGTATTACAGAAACGAGAATCTAACGAGGAACAACACTGAGAATAATGAGAATTACAAACAAATTCAAAAAAGTAAAACATTTGGTCACTAGAGGGAAATGAGCTTAACTGTCATGAAAATGATGCTGTCATAACAAATTGGTGGAATTTTCAATTTTCCGAGCAGAACTTATCAGAAACGTATCCGCAGTCGTCTGCAGGCGGGATGAAGCGTGAGACGGACGGTCACCTGTTTGAGTATCCATGCGGCCATCTCGTGACTGCAGTCGAAGATAACGTGGAACTCCTTGGCTTTCTTCATCTCTTTGAGCAGCGGTTTGGCATCCTTGGTGTCTGCGGCGAGCTGTCGGATCTTCAGGCGGATGTTGTATCTGGATGGAGCTTTAATGAGCTCCTGCAGGCGGATGAGACCTGCGGGGACACGGCAGCAGAACGCTGACAGAGCACTACAACAGATCGATATCTGACAGCATGTCCCACAAACACACAATGCACACAAAAGCACCGGCACCGCAGAACAATCTAGAGATTTACACTTTACTTCACCGCTGGCTAGCAGATGCACTGTGGATTAGTGCAGAAAGTTTATTACAGAGAAATGTATGTTGATTTAAGAGAAATTCATGTTATTTAAGAAACATGCATGTTTATTTAAGAGAAATGCATGTTATTTAAGAGAAATTCATGTTATTTAAGAAACATGCATGTTTATTTAAGAGAAATGCATGTTATTTAAGAGAAATTCATGTTATTTAAGAAACATGCATGTTTATTTAAGAGAAATGCATGTTTATTTAAGAGAAATTCATGTTATTTAAGAGAAATGCATGTTAGTTAAGAGATCAGATCACGGAAAATGGATCTGAATCAAACCAAAGAAGTTTGATGTGTCCTGATCAGCCTGGTTATGACATCACCGCAAGCTCATTAACATGTGACCACCCACATCATACACACTAAAATAACATGATGAGACACAGTCTTTGAGATGGTTCAGCTAGAGCTGTGAATGAACGAGACACTGAGGAAACAGGCTGAAGAGAATCTCACCTACTCGTTCAGATGAGACGAGACGAGTGTGTGTAGGAGTGTTCGGGTCAGATGTGTGTGTGTGTGTGTGTAAAAGAGAGACAGAGAGAGACAGACAGCTCGTCAGATGTAGGTGTGTGATGATTGACGCTGTGTGGGTGAATCTCACCAAAACATCTCCATCTCACATTTCACTCTCAAATATAAAGAAAAAAACGTTAAATTATATTTTGCATAAATAAAAAATAAAGCTTTTTTTGCATTGTGACATTATTTTCGTGAAAATTAAGCACATTTAAACACCACATTTTATATAATTATTGAATATTTATATAATTAAATGAATATTAATAAAATTATTAATTAAATTTTAACAAATTTTATCAGCTGCAATTGTCTTCACAGTCTGTCAGACATAAACGGTCCTGAATCACACACACACACACACACACTCCACTGCACAGTAACATTTGTCACGATCTGTGTGTGTGTGTGTTTCTTGGGCAGGTATAAAGTGATCTGATCACATGTGTGGACATGATGTCGCTCCGTTGGGACTCGTCTCATTGCAGCAGAGCATCCTGGGATACTCAGAGGGAGGGGCTGCGCAGAGGCTTCATGTGACCTTAACAACGGGTAACTAATGGTCGCCTGGCAACTGCCTCCTTTACTACTCTAGGTGAGATTGAGGACATTAGCAGAAGATGCAGTAAAAAATAATAGATCAAGCCTTCAGAACACACACACACACACACACACACTCACAAACACACACACACACATATTAAATACTGCATAAATTGGGGGAAAATATAAATGTGTTTTTTTCTTATATTTTTATTATTTTATATAGAAATAAATGGTGCATAATTTAGAGGCGAATATTCTTTAGCACAATGAAATGCCCTCAAAATACAAAATATTAAAGAAAAAACATTATTGAATTAAAATACAATACATCCATTTCGTTGAAAGAAGGCTTTTTGTTCAGTGATGACCGCGAGCCGCACGAGTGAGTCTGATGTGAAGCAGCACATCCAACAGAACACAGACGCCGACCGCTCTCCACACAAACCCTGCGTCTAAACCTCCACAGGCCTCCAGAAACACAGAGATGCTGCTCAGCCCACGCCGCGTGTATTTCTGAGCACGCGTGGCGTCTCCGCACACAAGAACGGGCTAATCTCCTTTCACACATCGAGCTCTCGCATGGAGCGACCGCAGACGGCTGCCAATGTTTTCTAAAAATACGTGTTTGATGCGGAGCCGTGGCTCGACGCCTCGGGGTCACTAATAAACACTGAATCGAGTCTGAATCCCAGCGTCACGGTGGCCGGCGCTCATGTTTACACACGCCGTGGCCCGTTTGATTTGCCAACAGCGGGAGCCGCGGCTGAATGCGTAATTAAAACAAATGATTCCAGCTCCCGGTTTGATTCAATTTGCGTGATTACAGGCAAAACGCTCGGAGAACGTAATAAAATTCTTTCTATTAATTAGAAAAGACTAATGACTAAAACGCCGTGGTGTGATTCATGAGGCGTTTGGCGGGAGTGAGTGATATCTGTAGCGCCGCTGATACGACTGTAAGCAAACGAGCGGATCGTTTATAATCATGAACGTTATTCTTCTCAAATAAACCGAACAACACCTGCTCTATTTTTAAGGTTACGTACTAATCTTCCTCTATACTTGGTTTAATCAGTCTAATGAATTATTCACTGGTGCACATTATGCTAATTTTCTATAAGCATAAAACACCCGGATGACCTACTAAGTAGTTGACAAATGGACTTTTGTGTGAACTGTTTTCTTTTTATTTATTTAACATGGAGATTTTAGGTTAAAATTTACATATACACTACCAGTCAAAAGTTTGGACACGGTAAGATTTTTAATGTTGTTAAAAGAAGTTTCGTCTGCTCACCAAGGCTGCATTTATTTAATTAAAAATACAGTAAAAACAGTAATATTGTGAAATATTATTACAATTTAAAATAACTGTTTTCTGTTTGAATATATTTTATAAAGTAATTTATTCCTGTGATCAAAGCTGAATTTTCAGCATCATTACTCCAGTCTTCAGTGTCACATGATCCTTCAGAAATCATTCTAATATGATGATCTGCTGCTCAAGAAACATTTATTGTGTACAATTGTACAAAATATTTGTGTACAATATTTTTTGATGAATAGAAAGTTCAAAAGAACAGCATTTATTTGAAATATAATCTTTTGTAACATTATAAATGTCTTTACTGTCACTTTTGATCGATTTAATGCATCCTTGCTGAATAAAAGTATTAATTTCTTTAATTTCTTTTAAAAAAAAATAAAACTAAAAATTCTTACTAACCCCAAACTTTTGAACGGTAGTGTATAATGTTACAAAAGCTTTGTATTGAGGTCCTGTATTTTATTTTTGTCCTCAATAATAATTTAAAAACTTTGCAGAGTGACATTAAACAATTTTTTAAAAAGTACAAATAATTTAGATTTTTTCCCCAAATGTTTAAAATCTTTATTTTTATTAACCGATTTTTACTTTTTTTTTTTTTTTTTACAAATATTTACATTCTTGATTTTTATTTATAAATTCTTGAACTTTTTTTATTTGTAATATTTTTGTCCTCAATAGTAATTTTAAATTTTAAATAGTAATTTTATAATTTACACTAAGCTGAATTAAAAATATTTAGAAGAAATAAAAATTAAAAAATATTTAAAAATAAGGGAAAATGTGTATTTTAGGTCCTGTGATATTTGGAATATTTTTGTCCTGAATAATAATTTTAAACATTTTCAGAGTGACAACATTCTATTTTTTTAGTAGAAATAATCCAAATAATATATATATTTTTTTATTTACAATTTTTTTACATTGTGATTTACAAATATTTACATTCTTGATTTTTATTTATAAATTCTTGAACTTTTTTATTTGTAATTTTTTTTGTCCTCAATAGTAATTTTAAACAGCCTTCCTGGGTGACAAATATGTGTTTTGAAAGTTTATATATATATATATGTTAAATATATAAGTTATATAATTTTGGATAATTTATATATATATATAAATTACCCAAATGATTTACACTGAATAGCAAACTGTGTACCGTTTCACAAACTATTATTAAAAAGTAGTATGCAGCACGCAGTGTGCACTGATGTGGTATTCCCTAGTTTCCCAGTGGGCTCATTAGCGGTAAATGTGATTGGTCGAGGTACTCACCAGTGCTGTCGTCGTACACCACCGTGACCATCCTCCACCTGAAGAAGTGCACGAGGTCCAGTATGGCCCGGCTGAGCGAGGAGAAGTCCGGATACAGACTGACATAATACGAGTCTCTGTTATCCGACACCTGATGCTTCCAGCGGGTCTGAATGTGAGGGACGCCCAGAGCGTTGGAGATCGACTGCACCGCATTGGCTGACGAGCTGTGGGAGGGGCCGAAGATCGCTGCCACGCCCAGGGAGAGCTGCTCGCAGGCTGGGGATTGGACAGCAGAAAAAAAACACAGGACCAATCAAACGCTGTTCGCCAGAAAATATATTTATATTCTTGATTCTTATTTATAATTATTAACATTTGTGATTATTATTTACAAATATTTACATGATTTGATTATTATTTACATTTTGTGTTTTATTTACAAATATTTACATTCTTGATTTCTCATTTACAAATATTTACATTTTTATTTATACATATTCACATTCTTGGTTATTATTTGCATTCTTGATTATTATTTACAAATTTTTACATTTTATTTTCATTTACAATTATTTACATTTTTATTTTTATTTACAAATATTCAGATTCTTCATTATTATTTACAAATATTTGTTTTTATTTACATTCTTGATTTCTCATTTGCAAATATTTACATTTTTATTTACAAATATTTACATTATTATTATTTACAATTATTTACATTTTATTTACAAATATTTACATTCTTGATTATTATTTATAAATATTTATATGTCTATTTACAATTATATACATTTTTATTTTAATTTACAAATATTCAGATTCTTGATTATTATTTACAAATATTAACAATATTAACATGATTATTATTTACATTTTGGGTTTATGTACAAATATTTACATTCTTGTTTATATATATATATAGCCCATATATTTACATTTTATTTTTATTTTATTGATTTTTATTTACAAATATGTACATTCTTGAGTAGTGGTTACAGTAAATACATCATTTTTAGGCTTTATATTGAAAAGTGTGTATTTTATTTTATGTATTTTATATTGTTTACTGACATTTAATGTGTTTTATTATCCAAATTATTCGGGTGAAGTTGTACTGAAACCTGAACTTTCTTTAAATTTCCTTAAAATTGTGTGTTTCTCACACAAACAGATCATGTATTTCTGAGGTGATTTTTTTGCTCTTTTTAGAATTCGACAGTATAAATCAGCATCTACTCATGTTGTGTTTGGGTTTGGTGAGTAAATGATGACAGAATTTATTCCAACATACTGTCTGAACAGTAACAGCAGACACAGAAAAGAGACGCTTCTCCCTCTCTTTCGACTGGATTTTTTGGTAAAAACACAGTTTCCACAGCAGTCGAGGTCACTAATGCACATATTCAAATGAAGCGCTTCTGTTTGTCCATTTCATCTCAGTCTCCGTTTTAAACGGGATGTTCTTTGACAGCAAAAGCACCTCACATGCTATTTCTCTAAATTGAGCCCAATTTCACTTTCCATTCCACCGTAACCGTCGCGTCTGAAAGCAGCCTGAGAAAAAAGGGTCATTAAAATTACAAATGAGGCCAGTGCTGAAGCTTCGGGTTTGAAATGACAAAGCACAGAAAAATAGGGCAGCCTGGCAAAGAAAAAAGGAAAGTACATGAGCGTTTAAACACGTTTGAGGTGAGAAGAAAACTCTCCCACCTTTCCTGGACGCCTCGAAACTGTCGAAGACGTTGATTCTCTGGATGTCGTACGTGAGGGTTGTGTTGGGCAGAAGCGTTCGGTTCCTGTTGATGGTGTTCAGCGCGAATTTAAAGGCCAGTTCTTCTGGTCCAGACGGGCCGCTCTCTATCGACTCGAAGATCCCACCTGCGGACAGACAGACAGACAGAGACAGACCGGCTTCATCTTCATGCTTCTCGCTTAAACACACCAGCGTCAGAGAGAGAAAACAGCATCTGGACACCAAAACATCGAATTAATGAGGAAACTCCCAGTGCGCCGTCAGTCAAACATCTGCACCGTCACTGATACTCACACGCTTACACTGAATATTTCAAATTAGCTTTTATTTTTAAACTTTTAGCTTTCATGTTAATTTTAGTTTAATTTATAGTCATTTTATTATGTGCTTTTGTCATTTTATTAGTTTTTTGTTTTTTTAAATATTGCTATTATTAACTGAAATACAATCAAATAAAATATAGAAAACTTATTTATTTCAGGCAACTTTTCTCACTGAATTAAGTAACTAAAAAAAAAGAATAAAAATGTGATTTAATATTTTTACAGCAATAAACAGAAAACATATAAACATAAAAAAGAAATAAAAATATAAATTTAATTCATTCATTCATTAATAAAAAAATAAATAAAATTATTGTCATTTTCCATTAAGAGAAAAATCCTGTAGTGACACAAAATGTGAGAAAGATAAATATTAAGTGAACACATTAAAATAAGTTAATAATTCATTATATGAACTGAATGACATTTCAACAGATGACGTCAAAGTTATTATGTACAATTTGACGTAAAATTATG
Organism: Hypophthalmichthys nobilis; assembly: GCA_037950665.1. Taxonomy (NCBI): domain Eukaryota; kingdom Metazoa; phylum Chordata; class Actinopteri; order Cypriniformes; family Xenocyprididae; genus Hypophthalmichthys; species Hypophthalmichthys nobilis. The sequence continues at coordinate 437,115 of CM075489.1, forward strand.
AGATGATAGTTGATTCGAATTTCATAACTGGTGACTTTTACAGTTATTGAACTGAACTGAATCAACACTGAAGCTGAATAATGACACCAGAATCTGAATTTGTCTAATATTTGATAATGAAGTTTGCATCATTGATTCTGTTATTTTCTCAGTTTTTTTACCGTGAAGCTGCTTTGAAACACTCTGTGTTGTATAAAGCGCCGGATAAATAAAGCTGACTTGACTCTGGATAAAAGTGTCTGCTAAAGAATGTAAAATAAATAAATAAAACAAAATGCATCTCATCTGACCACATCTGAATGTAATGGACTGAGATCGTCCGTGAGGGTGTGAATTATTGTGGAAATGAATTATGCAATGAGTTACGGAATATCGCCAATATCGGTCTCTTTATTGCTCTCTCCTGCCTCCATTTGCATGAACGCACACAAATCCATAATCTAAACGATGGCGATAAGTGCAACACAAAGCTTGTTTCTGCTCTCTGTCAGTCTGAGTGGATCATTATCTTCTCCTGCTGAATTTGAGGTGTTAATGTGTGAAACTGAGATCACATACAGCTCCGTGTGAACCTGTTAATCACACACACGCCGTTTAGAGGCATTAAATCATTTCTCTTATGACTATCTTCTTTCAGACGAACACAATCAGAGATATATTTAAAAAACATCCTTAGTCCTCCAAGGTTTATATTGGTTGTTAATGGGGGACCACGTTTTGAAGACAAAAAAAAAATATATCCATCCATAAAAAAATGAACCCATACGACTCCAGTGGGTTAATAAAGGCCTTCTGAAGTGAATCGATGCATTTGTGTAAGACAAGTATCCTTATTTAAAACTTTATAAAGCAAAATAATGAGCTTCCGGCGCAACAGCCAAACGCATTCAACATACGTCCAAAAAGTGACATAGTACACAATGACATGACGTACTACGCGTTATAGTGCGGAACGTCATGGCATTGTGTACTATGTTGCGGAAGTTAACCCTGGAGTCGTATGGATTCATTTTTTGTCTTAAAAATTTGGGCAGCCATTCACAACCATTTTAAACCTTGGAGGTTTAAGGATATTTTTAACAGGGGCGTTTCCTCTGAGGAGGCAAGGGAAGGCAGTGCCTCCTCAAAAAAAAAAAAAAAAAAAAAAATAGGATGAGAAATTAATCCATATTACATATAAAACAACACAAATATTACAAATTACGACATTAAAAAGAACGCAAGTCTCTCGTATTTCTGAAGGAACACTGCCCAACAGCGACACCCGCAGGGAAAGTTACAGCAGGAGTCATGCCTCCCTTTCCACTCATAGAAAACCATCAGACCCCCTATAGCGAGCGGTGGGTTTTGTGGGGGGTAATTGAGAATGAATGGGGGAAAGTCACGTGAGAGGAGGCAATGTCTCAATCGCGCTATGATTGGATGTAATTGGTTATGATTGGTTTGTGTGATAAATCCCGCCTCTTGTTTACGTGCACGTTCCGCGCGTCAGTTTGAATGAACAAATGATGGCGTCAATGGGAAGACTAACTGAAAAGTAAACAGATCACCCAGTTAGATATCACTGCTTTATGCCACATCAAAATCAAACTTGAAATGGACTGAAAACATGATGACTGCGGGGGTTTTAGTGCAATCAGCTTGGTGAAATTAAAAATAGATCTTCGTGTCTGTGACAGACGGTGTTTACGGAGCATGACTGATGATCCAAAATAGCCTGAGTTGACTATTAAAAAAAAGAAAAACATCAATACACAAGTAAAATATATTATTTAAATTGTTACAGCCTTTAGTTATTATTTTGGAATGAATGTAGAAATGCTTAAAACACTAACTTGATGAGATTGACTTGGTTTTGATAAATAGAACATTACATTGTTAATGTAAAATTACAAAATAGAATTGTATTTGGTTTCTTTTTTTCTTTTTTGATGTAATGTTCATTTAACAAGGAGGATGTGTCAACGTTAAGAGTAATGCACATGAATTTACATTTGATTCATAAAAAATTAAAAAATGTGCCTCCTCATTTCAGAACAGCACCTCACACCACTGATTTTTAAACATATCTCTGATTGTGTTCTTCTGAAAGAAGATATACACATATACACCTAGGATGCTTGAGGGTGAGTAAATCATGGGATGATTTTCATTTTTGGGTGAACTATCCTTTTAAGGAAAACATCTCTCACAACTAATAAAGTAAATTATACTTATTTGGCACCTTACTATAATATTAGAGGTTTCAATTAACAACAGATCCCATATTCATCTGCTGTTTATTTTCAGATATAATAATCACACTTAAATAAAAACTGAATTGTTTGTTTACAACTCAGCTGCACATAAGGTAGTTTTCATAAACATGGCAAAATTATTCAAACAAACATATATAATTAACAGTAAATAATTTCCTCTCTAGGGTTTTTTAGGCCCCGCCTAACTAACGAACTTTACTGAGGTAAATAAGACGATGGTGACGTTGCTGTTTTATTGACGTCTTTCAACACGGATTGAGCGATTATATGAGACGTGATTCATTTCAGTAAGTTGTTTTTTATCTTTCAACATACCTTTTTATGTGTTTTCCTGCTATATCTTGCATTAAAGTGAAAAGGAAAAAACTCGCGCTGCCGCTTTAACTGAGGCGGTAAAGCGATCTGTGACGTCACATTTAAGAGCGCCAAAACGCCATTTATTGTTTGAATTTCGTGCTAAAATGGACATAATTTTAAAGCTGAGAATTTGTTTCTTGTCAGAAGTAAAAAAGCACAAAGCTCTTTGCGATTAGTGGATGGGAGACACTACAAATAATGTTTAATTTAGGGAAAAACTGCAGACTGGCAACCCTGGCTTGAACTACGGGTGATTCATAGGGTCAAATTGAGATTGCTTAATGTTTAAGAGTTAATCCGTTATTGTCGAGTTAAATTCGACAGCCCTAAATTCAACACAAAAGAGATTTTCTTCACACACAGTATGAGTTAAAGTCTGACACGTTTTCCACCCCTTTTGATTGACAGGATATAATCAACCCTGGCTGTTTTTACACAATAAAATAATTGTTTTTATCGGCCGATACAGATTACTGGCCGATACACTGGTGCATCCCTAATTGAAACACATTTGAAACGATAATCAGTTGATAAAAACAAAATCATCCCATTAAAACATTGTTTCAATTTAAATTTAAATTTTCAAATGCATTTATTGCGTTTTTCACAACACATTTTTCAAAGCAGCTTTACAGAAAATCATGTTAATGTTTATATCATAATATCTTCATGCCTTATAGTTGCATTTATCAGATTAAAGCTGTGTTCTATACTTTATAACAGAAATGTTAGAAATGTAGTTTCAGTAAACGCGCTAATCTCTCTCATTATGTCTCTGTGTGACTGAAAGTGACACCAGCAGGAAACAGATGGTGACCTGCTTCTGCTGTTCATAAAACATCTTAATCAAACTACGGATCACATTCAGAGTCACTGCAGCGCCAAAAAGTATCCGGACACTTCCTTAATTAAATCACAAAATATCAAATCAGGTGTCACTGATTGTAAATAAAGACACACAAACATTTCTCAACTGAAACAAAAGCAAGTTTGAACTGCTAAATCATCAGATGCAGTTGATGAGGATGAAGACAGTGTTTTTTGTGGTTTGATAACGTTGATAATGATCATAAATGTTTCTTGAGCAGCAGATCATCATATCAGAATGATTTCTGAAGGATCATGTGACACTGAAGACTGGAGTAATGATGCTGAAAATTCAGCTTTGATCACAGGAATAAATTACACTTTACTATATATTCACATAGAAAACAGCTGTTTTACATTACAATAATATTTCACTATTTTTACTGTATTTTTGATGAAATAAAAGCAGCCTTGGTGAGCAGAAGAGACTTCTTTCTTTGAAAAACATTAAAAAAAAACCTAATTTTCCCAAAAGTGTACATCCACTGATTCACAAAAACACCAGCCGATTCAGACATGATGAATAAAAGTTACATTAGGATGATTTCTGCTGCCGTATTCTGCATAATTATCAGATGTTTGTTCTCAGGAGGAAAAACGACTGTAACGGAAAGACTTTCAGGAATTTTCCACCTGAGTTTAGCACATTCTCTCTCTCTCTCCCTCGGCTTCCATCGCTGTGTAATTATGATAAATCTGTTATCCTACTTCAGTCTTTGTGGTGCTAAAAACAGGCCTCAGTTGTGCCGTGAGCTGGAGATGTTATCCGCCTCCAAAGGTAAAATGTCAAGCCTTTGCTCGGGGGGAAGGGGAGCGCTTTTATTCAGCACAAAGCAGCAGCTCTCAGATCAGTTTTCAGAGGATATTACAGTCGCATTTCATCTGCACTTACTCCTCAGACTCGAGAACATCTGAGGCTCTGTTTCATCTCTGCTGTCGAGGAGAAGCACCTCGTCTCTCAGAGCGCTCGGCGTTCACGCTCTCGTAAGGTTAATGATGCTTCATCGATGTGTGATTGACAGATGTGCATCACATTAAGTTTATTAGTTTATGTTAAAACTGTGTAATCCAAACGGATGCATTTCAAACACATAAATCCTACATTTAGGCCTGTGTTTGAGTGCGAAGGATAACCGTACGGCTGCCATCGTGACCTCTCTGACCTGCCGTCGTGGTTCTTTTTCAGTCCGGATCTGTTTAGTGAGGATTTCAGAGCGGACGAAGAGGAAGGCTGAGAGAAAGCGCCGAGACTCTGGAGATATCGATTGGCTTCTGAAGGTCTCCTGACTGTGTGAACATCACATCTGTTTGACAAACACATCGTGACAGACATCTTCTGCTTACAAACACGTGTGCGTGAAGGACGTTTCCTCTGGGCTGATGGATGATGTTCCTTCACAAAAAGAAACTTGTTAAATTCTCAGCTGCCGACTTCTGCCTCCGCTGCCTGATCAAAGGCTATTAAAAATATTACTATTGATGAAATGTTAGTTTTGATCAATGGTTGGAATATTAAGAGTCCTGATTACGGCTGATTGAACCGACACCGTACTGTAGGGAGTTCGAGTAATTCAGCTCTTTAACGAATGTTAATATAAAATAATGTTAAAATAAAATTCAAATAATTAAATAAATAAAATAAAAAATGAAATAAAATAAATAAATTTGAAATAAAAAATAATTATTTAAAAAAATAAAAAATAATAAAAATAAATTCAATGAAAATAAAAAAATAAAATAAAATAAATCATTTTTTAAAAAAAATAACAAAATAAAAATAAATTTAAAAAGTAAATAAGAAAATCATTTAAAAATACATTTAATTAAAATAAAAAATCAATTAATTAAAAAAATTAAATTTAATAAAAAATACATTTAAAACATAAATAAAAAAATGAAATAGTAAAATAAAAAATGAAATAAAAAATAATTTAATTTGAAAATAAATAATAAAATAAAAATAAATGTAATTAAAATTAAAAAAATAAATTAAAATATGAAACAAAATAAAAATAATAAATCTTTAACATAAACATTGCTTCTTTGTATCTTTAAATTTTTTATCAACTTGCGTACTGTCTCATCTCATGGTTTACAACAAAACCAGGATTACTATAATAAACTCAAACTACTAAAAACATTTATGTTAATTGTAATAAAGCTGAAATAAAATAAATGTAAATATTAGTTTAAAAACTTAAACTAAATGAAAATTAGAAACGTTGCCTTGGCAGTAAACTGAAATTGAAGTTGAAGCACTAAAATTATTAACTGCAAATAAATAAAAACTAAAACTGAAATAGAAATAAATTAAACCTAAATAAAAACTAATAAAATGACAAAAGCACAACGAAATGACTAAAAATGAAATATTAACATGAAACAAAAAACAAAAAAGTTTAAAATATTAATAAAACTATAATAAAGACTAAAATAACACTAGGTAAAACCAAGCAAAGAAAAATATGAAAATATTCTTACTTCATTTATTTGTATGGCACTTTTCATGCATAAAATGAAAATAAAAACACTGACAATGTAATTTCACACAATATGAATATACTCAAAAGCATCTCGCCTTTTAATAAAACATGAATGCTTGAAACTAGTCTAACTCCATGAAGGATAACATTTATCGAACGTTCCAATAACATTATTATTAATATTTGATATGCGATTTCATGATGTTGAGAGAAACGTTGTTGAAACGTCTTTATGACGTTGTTGTAACGTTGAGAGAAAACGGTTGCTGGTCCCCACTGACGTCCATCAAACGCAGCATTCTGTTTCATTCGAGACCTTTTGAGCGTCTTGACACATTCAACCACTGACTCAATCATCTAACAGAAACCAACCTCTCTCTCTGGGAAGCTTTATCTAGTTGCCTCACTTGACCTTTGACCTGCGGCGCTCCCAGGGTTCAGAACACGATCCATCAAACTCTCTCTGTATCACAGCTGCTGATCTCACGGGTCTATTAAAGTTCTGTCATTATTTACTCGGCCTCGCGTCGCTCAAGGCTGAAGTTGTTTCCAACAACAGAGACGCTAAAATTTTTAATGAATGAAGTCAACAGAAGCGCTGCGTTCCTCTGACGTGAATGAACTGAAATGCACATACATGTCTCACCATTTACATATATGAAAATTAATCACAAACATATCTAAACATGCATAAAGTCAAATATGTTTTTGGAGTTAATGTGTGTGTGTAGATGTGTGTGTTCCTGTCTGTGTGTGTGTGTGTGTGTGTGTGTGTGAACGAGACGAGACCTTCGTGAGCCGCGGCCCCTGAAACACCCGATCAATCCATCTTCCCTCCACCAGATCGCTCTCTCTCTCTCTCTCTCTCTCTCTCTGACTCATGTGTGCCACGCATGCTAATACCGAATGGATTTCTTCTTTGCTCTTGAAAGCTGTGGTTATATTTTTAAACCGTGAAAGGTGCAATTTGCTGCTGGAGAAAATAGTTGAGCCCATTTCTGATGTTTGACACGGAGGTTCAAGTCTGTTTGATCCCGTTTAAACGAGGTTTATTGCAAGTTTTGTCCTGAAAAAGCAGCGACCCTCCTGTTCCTTCCTCATTACACCTGAACATCTCCTTTCGTTTGTTATGCCATTATTTGCTTTGAAATGCAGTGTGTTGAAATGTGATGTGCACATAAAACTGACTTGATTTGACATGTGAAGCCAATAAACGCCAACATGCAGTGACACACGTCTGTAAAACACACACTTGGAATCGCATGTAATATAATAATAAAAATTAAAGATTAAAATTAAAAAAATTAAAATAAAATAAGCCCATATGATTTAATTTATTGGTGTAAAAAATAGTTATATTATATATATATATAAAAAAAAATTTCTCCCTGCCAGATTATGACTCTGCTGCTTCTCCCACCACACTTGAAACACATTTGATAGCATTTCTTATTTGATAGCAGTGCCATTTGGATGGCAAAATGTGAATGAAATATAAACGGCACAAATACATGCACAGGTAAACAGAATTCACATTTTGTTTAGAAATTGTACAAAAACACCTTAGCAACGCATAGCAACACACTTGCAACACCCTATTGTCATAACGACACCTTAGTAACCACAGAGCAACACCCTTGAAACACTGTCATCATGGCAACACCTTAGCAACCGCATAGCAAAACAACTGCAACACCCTGTCATCATAGAAACACCATAGCAATCGCATAGCAACACCCTATCGTCATGGCAACACCTTAGCACCCACAGAGCAATGCCCTTGCAACACCCTGTTGTCATGCCAATGGACTTGCACAGGCAAACAGAACTCACATTTCCTTCAGAAAATGTACAAATACAAAAACACCTTAGCAACCACATAGCAACACCCTTGCAAGACCCTGTTGTCATGGCAACACCTTAGCAACCACATAGCAATACCCTTGCAACACCCTGTCGTCATGCCAATGAACTTGTACAGGTAAACAGAACTCACATTTCCTTTCAGAAAATGTACAAATACAAAAACACCTCATCAACCACATTGCAACACCCTATCATCATGGCTACACCTTAGCAACCACAGAGCAATGCCCTTGCAACACCCTGTTGTCATGCCAATGAACTTGCACAAGTAAACAGAACTCACATCTCCTTCAGAAAATGTACAAATACAAAAACACCTAAGCAACCGCATAGCAACACCCTATCATCATGGCAACATCTTAGCAACCACAGAGAGATGTCCATGCAACACCCTGTCGTCATGCCAATGAAGTTGCACGGGTAAACAACTCACATTCCCCTCAGAAAATGTACAAATACAAAAACACCTTAGCAACTGCATAGCAACACCCTATTGTCATGGCAACACCTTAGCAACCACAGAGCAATGCCCTTGCAAGACCCTGTCGTCATGCCAATGAACTTAAACACGTAAACAGAACTCACATTTCCTTTTAGAAAATGTACAAATACAAAAACACCTTGGCAACCACATAGCAACACCCTATCGTCATGGCAACACCTTAGCAACCACAGAGCAATGCCCTTGCAACACCCTGTCGTCATGCCAATGAACCTGCACATGAAACAGAACTCACATTTCCTTCAGAAAATGTACAAATACAAAAAGACCATAGCAACCGCATAGCAATACCCTTGTAACACCCTGTCGTCAGGGCAACACCTTAGCAACCACAGAGAAACGTCCCTGCAACAGTTTAAACCAACGTACTCATTCATTTTCTGCATCATCTTCTTTCAGTCAATAATGAGCTCGTGCCTCAGTGTTCATAAGTGACGAGTCAAAATGTCACTGAATTCTTTACAAGCAGATAAAGTGGAACTGTAAATGTGTCAAGTTGTTTCTGTTTGATTACAGACGGCCAGTGTGTGTCTACATCACAGTCACTTCAGACTGACACACACTGTGATGCATTCATAAACCGAGAGAGAGAGAGAGAGAGAGAGAGTGTGTGTGGTGAATTCCAGATGAGCTGACTCAAGCTGGACAAACAGCTAATAATGACTAACACACATACAAAACACAAGAATACAAAACCAACACAACAAACAGCAATATATTACAGCCTGACCTCCTAAACACCCAGAACTTACACATTTTACACACACAACATACGTGTGCAGAGATGACCACAAACCACAAACATTACATCTCACTATTCTTCAGACAATATTTAATGTTTTCCCCTATAGGAAAACCTGTATAGAAGGTGGATTGATGGATATTTATATATTCACCCTGAAATGGTTTAACACAAGTTTATTTTTCAATCAGAGGAACAATCATATGAACCAAACAGCCACTGTAGTGCAGGATCAAATGTTTGATGCAAGAAGCTGCCAACAGGGAACATTCTCTTAATGTTCTGTCAAGGTTTTCTCAGCGTTATGAACAAACGTTTTTCCAATAACATTAACAGAACGTTTGTTATCTTGTTGTCTTTAATAATGTTCTCACAATGTTAGCACAATAACATTATTTATACATCGTTCATGAAACAGTTTTTCTGAAACGTTTCAGTTGGACATTTGTCTAACTTTTTAAAAATGTTTCTACTTGTTTCAGAACGTTCAGAGAACATTCAAAAGTAACGTTCCCATAATGTTTGAAGAATTATACAATGGAATGTTCCCTTAACGTTCACATAACCAAGAAACAACGTTGGACATCCAGAGAACATATAGAAGTAACATTTTCATAACTTTGTAGCTTGAAGAGAACCTCGCCAGAACGTCAAACAAATGTTCTTCCAGTAACGTTAATACAATGTTCGTTCAATGTTATCTGGTCTTTAATAATGTTCTCAAAACGCTAGCATAAAAACATTATTTATACATCAATCATGGAACACTTTTTCTGAGACATTGTAGCTGAATGTTCATCTAACGTTTTTTAAATGTTTCTACTTGTTTCAGAGAACATTCAAAAGTAACGTTCCCATGATGATTGAGGAATGAGACAATGGAATGTTCACATATCCAAGAAGAAACGTTTTTGAAACATTTTGAAAACTGGACGTTTTAAACGTTAAACATAGAACATTAGCAAGACGTTCTTAGAACATATTCACCAGCTGAAGAATCAGAAACACCCTGATTCTCTGTGTAAGCGAGCGAACGTCTATCTGTGAATCCTGCGGGGAGACACGAGAAGATCTGGATATGAAGCTGATGGATGAACAAAGATGTGCTTCACACACACACACACACACAGAGGCCTCATGCAGCAGCGCTCCGGCCGCGCCGGTGGTAGAAGCGCATCTGTGTTGCCATAGAGGCTCATAGTTGAGCGGATGCGGACTGACTCTTAAACAGACACACACACAGGCCGAATGTTCAGAGAGTCTGATGAGATCCGCCTGTGGCTTCACTGAGAACGAGACCCTCAAAACACACACACACACACTGACCGAATCACACTAATGAAGACTGATGAAGACGAGCCTGAAATGAGGATCACAGATTTTTTGGCAGACTGTACATCATTTTCAACCGTTTATCATGTGAGACTGAGTGACGACAAATACAGTAGTGACCATTATATTTCTGGACAAATACAGTCAGAGCACAGTGATTCTGACATGCAGATTCAAATGCAAGAAGGAAAACACAGTAATGATCTACTTCGCCTCACTAAATGAACACAATGCAATAATATTTATTCATATGAACACTGGAAAGAGCAAAAATCTATTACTATTACTAAACTATTGATTGTGGAAGTGACTAACACCAAATAAAGTGGACATTGTGTTCTGCCAATGCCACTAATCTCAAAATGGACATTATGTCACAAGCATAAGAAACAGTGATGGTCATTTATTTTGTAAAGCATTCCACTCTTTTGAGCTCATATAATCACCGTGACGTGTTTCACAACATCAAACTTTATGATTATTGATGTTTAACACGATCTCAGTGAGTTGACAGATGTTATTCTGAGGCCTGATGTCAAATACTGCATGAAACTGAGATATGCAGATGTACTCATGAGTCAATGAATCAATCACAAGGACTCCACGTCATCAATAAATAATCGATCAACTCTCACCGAATCTGAGCACGTGCGGCATCCCGCTCGAACCGGCGACAAACATCAGCACGGTCAGCCTGATCACGAGCCCCGGTAACCGGAGGAGAGCTCCGCTCCTCACCACCACCATCACCACCACCACCATCATCATCATCATCATCATCTCCGGCTTCACAAACACGGCTGGCGCGTCCGTGCGCGTGACACCATCACGGCATGACCGTCCCCGGTCCGCGCAGGAGTCTCCGGTCCACGGATCCGTGTGTGCGCGAGGATGCGAGCGGGAAATCCACGCATGAGTGGGGTCGATATCATCAGCGAGCCCGAGCGCGAGCGCGATACTGCACTGCCGCACCGAATCTAACGGGCATCTCACGGAGACTGCGAGTCTGCGCGCGGGCGGGGGCGCGTTCATTCAGACGCTGCTGCTGCTCGCGAGCGCGTCACATACCTGAGCGAACGCGTCAGACAGACCCAGAATATCACTTCACTGAACGAAAGTGACAACAAGTGTCGAACACCACGGTCAAATAAAGCTCCTTTATCGGTGGTTCCGTGAAGAACGTTTAATCTTTCCATCACAAAAGGTTCTTTAGATTACTGAAATGTTCTTCACACTAAGAAAATAATGTTTGACTGAAATGGTTCTTTAGTGTGATTCAGCACCGTGGACAGAGACCCGCCGCTCCATGATGCTCATCCTCATCTTTATTTATCACATGACCTAAGAAATCTAGTCTTCACGACTTTAATGTGATGTCACTATGACGCCAAGAACGTTTGCTAACATTCCAAAAACTTCCATTTTTAAAAAAACATATTTTCTTGAAACACTAAGGTAACATTAACATTGTATCATTCTTCAAACATTATGTGAATGTTACTTCTGAATGTTCTGAAACAAGTAGAAACATTTAAAAAACGTCCAACTGAAACATACACTGTAAAAAAAAAAAAAAAAACATAAAATCTAATTTGGCGTCTGGACTCGGGTCACACACACACACACACACACACACACTGATCTACAGGAGGTCCCTGAGGGATTGACAGTGTGAAGATTCAGATGATGAAGTTTGTCACTCAAATAACTGCAAACACACACACACACACAAATCATTCAGTAAACAGAGAAATTGACTGTTTGAGACACACACCATCTGTGGCATTAGCATAATTATGGAAATAGGCAGAGAGGGTGTTATGGGTCGACTGAAAGGGAAAAAATCCACACACTCACACACACACATACACAGTCAAGTGTACAGCTCCATATGGTTTTATATATATATATATATATATATATATACTCACACACACACACACACACACAGACTCATCGATATGCCAGTAGGTGGTGACAAATCTTTATGAGTGAATCAGTGGATCATTCGTTCAACCGATTCATTCTGCTACACTGATTCATTTGGGAAAGATACAAGTGAATGAGTCATTGAATCATTCATTCAACCCATTTGTTCACAAGCACTGATTCATTCCGTAACTCGTTCTGGTCTGTCATTATCTGCAAATAAAATGTTTTTCTTTCATGCAGGTTACATCAATACACCAGTAGGTGGCAACAAATGACCAATGGGACAAATCTTTATGAGTGAATCACTTAATCATTCATTCAACCGATTCATTTGGCTACACTTCATGTTCCTGTCCAGTTTTTTTTTTTTTTAAAAAAACGTTTTTTCTTGAACACTAAGGGAACATTAACATTGTATCATTCTTCAAACATTATGTGAACGTTACTTTTGAATGTTCTCTGAATGTTCTGAAACAAGTAGAAACATTTCAAAAACGTTAGACGAACATCCAACTGAAACATTTCAGAAAAAACATCCCATGTATAAATAATGTTTTTGTGATAACGTTTTGAGAACATTATTAAAGACCAGATAACATTGAATGAACGTTCTATTAACGTTACTGGAAGAACGTTTGTTCATAACGTTGAGAGAACCTTGCCACAACGTTCCCTGTTCACTGGGTTACTGTCTGGGAGACATAATTGAGAGATATTAAAGACATCTGATCTGTGATTCCCACAGGATTTCACTCAACTCCACTGTCATGCTCTTCTCCCTCTTTCTCAGTGTGTTTGACTCAGTGATGCGGATACCATGGTAACAGGACACTAATTTGGTGTGAGCGAGAGAATGACACACAAACGTGATTCTCAGCGCATCTGTCCTTTAGCGAAGCTCCATTACTGTCCTGCTGAACAAGCTGAGTGTAACGCAGAATAAAGCCATCATACAACAACTCTGTGTGCGTTATACTCTAGTAAACATAAAATTACACAAATCACACACATATTGGGTAAAGTTATCCATTTTTAATTAAATAACTGTATGAAATATTTATATTTATGCATTCTGGGATTGCCTTCTAAATGGATAAATATGATGCTTGCTTAGAATTTAGCTAAAACGCCTTTACGTCTTGAGTGTGACTGTGATGTCTTAAAGGTGCAGAAAGCAATTTCTGAGAAACTCTGTTGAAAGTGGATCAGACCGAGCACCAAACACACTTGTAGCCAATCAGCTGTAAGGGGCGTGTCCACTCATGATGGGGGAGGTGCCTGCGCTGCATAGTGTGTTTGTGAATTTGGGGGCAGAGCTACCTGTTGATTAGGGACGTGTTTGTTTAGGTAATTTGAAATATCATTTCTCAGAAATTGCTTACTGCACCTTTAAAACGGTGTCTAGGTTTGGCGCAGATCTCGTATCAGACACCTGAGTGCACCAACAGATGCGGATGTCTCAGACTGCTGTTCTCTGGAGGAAATGATTAATTTAACACCCAAAAACAGCCATGGAGATCAGATCGCACCTGCTGCGCCACTGAGACCAAACATAACACGAGGAAAACGCTGAATTTCAGCTTGTTCTCTTTGATAGCCAATGGTCATAATTCACCAATTAAGAGCTTCAGTTCTGCATTTAGGATCAAAAGACTTAGATCTGATAATTAAATATGGATCAAAACAAGAGTTTCTCATGAAACTTTGAGTATATTGTACATCAAAGTGCCAAAAAAAAAAAAAATCACATATCTCTTTAATATCTTGATTGCTTCTCCTGCGGCAACCGGAATACACACTCCAATAAAAAGTCACATTATTAATAACAGTAATCAGAGTAAACAGTTCTACTGCGAACATCGTTCATTAGCTCAAATGTTGAAAAACAACGCATGGCCTAGCGATTTAGCACTCATTTATTGATATCAAATTTGTATTTTAATCTATTTTTGTTTATTTACACATTAACACAACTGAAATCGCCATTAAAGTCGGCATGAAACGGAAGTTGCGCCCTTTCTGCCGTATATCCGAGTGCCTCGCGAACAAGAACAAATGTAGCGCCGGACTTCATTTTGTCTGTGGGGAATTGACTGCATGGTTGTGGTTTGCTATTGGTGGATCTCATGTGAGTGACAGGTTGCCCCGCCCTCGTCATCAGAGAAGAGATGTCGGGGAAGTTATTTTGATAAATCATTACTGCAATATTCCATAAAAAACAACAATTGTCAGTTCTGATTTGATGGTGACTTCGAGCTTTGAAAGAGCAACCTCTGAGCAGTGAAACGTTCCTCCGGGAAGCACCATGTCGAGAGTGAGAATGATCAGAACAGCTTGGACTGCAAACCGCTGACAGCTTGTAGCAAAGCGAGTTGGCAGCTAGCGCGACTGAGGCGCTCACAAACCCTCTGTTTTCTGCCTCTGTCTGTGTTTCTGAGCGTCATCTGTTCCAAACATCTTCTAAAACACGACGCAATAAAGGCGTGTATTAATAGCCTATAATGCGCGCTAGAACAAATCAAGGCTCTTAATGTAAAGTGTGCGCTTGGGCGTCTTTCCGCTCTCGTGTTCAAGGCTTAATGAAAATTCCGTATCTGCAGTACTCACACACTCAAACTCACTGGAATAAAGATCCTGCCGAGCTCCCCGAGGGCTTATTGCAGTAATTACGATTTTCATAAACCCTTTTGTGAGCGTCTTAAGGCAGAGAAAAGCTCTCCGCATTGTATCTGAACCCCAAAATGGAGAAGAATTTAGCTGCGGTTCTGACCCGACTCTCTCTGAGAGGATTAATCATCAGAACCGAGAACCTTCTGCATGAAGACACATTTCAAAGAGAAACGCTTGAGAAAATGACGCTAACGAGAACACAAAAGAGTTATCTAGGAAATTAGTGTTCTATAATTAGATTCTCGTTTATGTTTTTTGATTTGACAGATGCTTTTACTCATAATCCACAGGCAAACACACCGGAGGGAACACAACACACACGAGCTGCAAAAACCAATAGGACATGATTTGATTAAGGAATTAAGGAAAAGCACTTTTTCTCGGAAAAATGTTCTAGTCACTGTTTCACACATTAAAGTGTGGAGCTAAATTTACTTTTCATTTCATTTTTATTTCATTTCTTTAAATAAAAAAAATAAACCCTATTATAAATTATTATAACACTATATAGGTCATGTGTGTGTGTGTGTGTGGTTTTGCTCATTTTCTTTTTGTTGAATATTTTGTATATATGAAATGAAGGCCATAAAGTTATGAATAAAAGTTATTTATTTATTTATTATTTTGTTTATTTTTTTATATTATAAAGTTATGAATTTAAGGGCATGATGTTATAAATAAAAAATTTTATGTTGAATATTTTGTATATAATAAATTTATTATATTATAAATAAAAGTTATGAATTTATTTACTATGTATTTGTATTGATTTATTTTATTTTCCGTGTGATTTAGATCTCTTTGCTGTCTCCAGTATTCAGTAGAACAGTTTTTCTGATGAATCTAACACAGTTCCACCTTCACGAGGGCCGAACGTCCCTCACTGAGCTGTGGACGGCTCAAGGACACACGCGTGTGCCGTATGACTGTGTGAGGTGTGTGTATGAATGCAGAGTGAGAGATAATAACTGAGGAAGAGGAGCTCAGAACACAGCAGGAGGAAGAAACAGACTCAGGATGACCTGCTTCACAGAGAACAACACTATCAGCTCTCAGTGTCGGTGAAACTCATACTGACACAGTTCAGAGAATATCTGAATATAAAGACACTCGTGCTGTCGATAACAAGAGAACAGAGAAAGAGTGAGCTGAGTAAAAGATCACAGTCACAACCAGAGTCATGTGATCTGAGCGGCCTACAGTACAGCTCAAACTACTTTATATATGAGTGTACAGTACCGCAGCTGAGAAACATGCTGTAAGAACGTTTTGTTAACGTTCCCGTTAAATTATGTAAACATTATTTCTGAATGTTCCGAAATTATGACATAAGTCTAAATAAATTGGCATTTTAAGTAAAAATTATGACAAAAAGTCAGAATTATGACAGTCAAAATTATGACATGAATAGTTAAGATTATGACAGAAAATGTTGAAATTATGACTATTAAGTTATAATTATGACAAGTCAAAATAAAACAACAAAATTATGACTACCAAGTTGTAATTGACAAGTTGAAATTGACATTTAAAGTTGATATTATGACAAAAAGTCAAAATTATGACATAAAAAGTTGAAATTATGACTAAGTTATAATTATGACATAACTCGAAATTATGACAAAAAAGTAAAAATTATAACATACTAAGTCAAAATTATGACAGAAAGTTGAAATGATGACAACTAAGTTATGATTATGACGTCGAAATTGAAAAAAAGTCAAAATTATGACATACTAAGTCATAATTATGAAATAAGTCTAAATTACGACATTAAGTCATAATTATGACATAAAATGACAAAATTATGACGTTATAATTATGACATAAGTTGAAATTGACATTTAATCAAAATTTACATTATGACATAAAAAGTTGAAATTATGACAAAAAGTCGAAATTATGACTAAGTTATAATTATGATGTAAAAATTCTGAGTTGAAACTATATGAAAAAGTATATGACTACTAAGTTATAATTATGACAAAAAGTTATTTTTCTGAAACTGTTGTCATATTATGTCAATTATGTCAATTTTGTCTTTGACATAATTCTAACTTTTATGTCATAATTATGATTTACCAAAGCATGATGTGGTGGAAGTGAGCTTCTGTAGCGTCGTGTACAGCACACTTCTGATAGTAATTTAATTCATTTTGTTTTACACACATTTCTCATGTTTGCACGTCTCTCAGTGAATGTGTCTGAAACACTGTGTGTGACACGAGGACAGCGCTGCAGATTCACTGCTTGGCCCTTGAAGAGCGTGACTCCATTTCATTGGCAGCGATGGCCCTGTGCTGTCATTCATTAGTGTTAAAATGTGTCTGTGCCCACAGCGGAGCGGATATATCACACACACACACACACACTCGCTCAGCCCTTGACTCCAGGACAGAGATGACAAGCAGACCTACAGTCATTCATCATCCTGCGCTCTCTTTCTTTATCTCTATCTCTCTCTCTCTCTGTAAAGCTGCTGACTTTGAATATTCAGCTCTATATGTGCTATTTCTCTCCACACACACACACACAGACAGCACAAATTAAAACATGTAAAACTGATGCATACTGCATGAAAAGAAACAGCGCACACTACTGCGACCTTCTGACCTTGAACCAGAGGGCAAAGGTCAGGTGACTATGCTCAGTGGAGTTCAAGTATATACTACCTACTTTTTTTGGAAACAATATTTAATGCAGTAGAAGTAGTTTGGTGAGCAGCAAGGCTGGTTTAACAAAGAATGATAAAACATTCAAAACATAATAAAATGAAGATGAAAAATTTTACTTTTTTACTCTATTTGCATAATTGTTAGTTCACTTTTCCACACTGAAATTAAATTGAAATTCAACTCAGTTCCACACTGAAACTGAACTGAATTACAGAGATTAAAATAAACCCTAAAAAATAGTTAGCCTACATGGTGATCAATTCTCCTGTGTATTAAAGGAAATATTGTATTTTATTCTTTAATATTTGTACTTGTTTGTTGATCTGTTTATTTTCTGTATTATAACCGTGTGTCTCTCTCTGGCCAACACTGAAACACTGAGAGAGAGAGAGAGAGAGAGAGAGAGTTGGTCATTTTTGCAGGTGTTCCTCCACTCAACATCCATTTCACATCTTGACAAGCAATCAATCAAATCCGGCCGCTGGAACCCTGTGACGAGACTCCTCAAATGGACAGCTGTTACCACGGAAACCCCGGCAGCACGACGCCCAATCAGAGAGAGAAAACAATGATCTGTACGCAGGAGAGCGTGCGCCGCTGTTACTGACGCGCCTCTCTTTCATGACTGATCATCTGTTTGTTTGTGAAGCGGCACATCAGTAATCCACCCAGATAAAGAAAATTCTGTCATCGTTTACTCACGCTCATGTCTCTTTCTTTCTTCAGTTTATAGTGACCACAAACATCAAGCTGAAACCTGATTCAACCAGGCCTTTTGAATCTGAATCAGAATGTGAACAAGGTTAAGAGAGAAATCATTGACTTAAATTATGTCTGTTCCTCACATAAAACTATCATGAGTCATATAAACTACTGTCAAGACATTTCTATGGCATTTTTGCTTTTTGAAACTCATTAAACATGTTGCTAATGTTCTCATTAAATTTGAACATTCAAAATATCCAGTTTTTTAAAACATTTTTTTTCTTGGTTATGTGAACGTTAAGATAACATTCCATTGTATCATTCTTCAAACATTATGGGAATGTTATTTTTGAATGTTCTCTGTTCATCACTTTGAACAAACGTTCTATTAACGTTACTGGAAGAACGTTTGCTCATAACTTTGAGAGAACCTTGACAGAATGTTATCTGTTATCTGGGTTGAACATGCTGCTAAACATCTGCTTTGTGCTGCACTGCAGGTTTGAAACAACACGAGGGTGAGTAAATGATGACAGAATCTTATGTTAATTATTTCTTTAAGCATTCTGTCAATATGAAAGTGATCAACAGAATCCCTGTAAACAATGCCCAATGCCGGATGGGGTTTGACGACAGCCTCTGCTTTGGATCCTATAATTAGAGGAAGTATTTTCTCGTTGTCATTCTAATGACAGCTTTCCCATGGAGACGCTCGCAGCCTAATTACCAGAACCGGAAGAACCGTTAAAGTCGTCCCTGGGCGCCGCGCTCATTGATTTAAACTCACTCCTGTGGTTTTGGCCTTAACGAACGCGCGGAATTCCCCGAGCGGCGCGTCTCTGATTGTGAAGGTGCTCTTCAGGTATTTAGTTCAAGGTGTGCCGGTGAGGCTCAGATAATGAGATTTCGCAGGTCAGAAGTGGCGTCTTCATTTCTGCTCCGCTCTCAAGAGGATTAACTCGCAGATCTGTTCTTCTGTCTCCTGTTTCCCGTTCCTGCATCCCTCGCTGCTCTTATGAGGGTTCAGTGAGGTTCTATAAAGAACTCTAGGGTTCTTGCGTCAATTGTAAAGAGCACTTAATTCCAAAATGATTCTTTATAAGGAAAAATGTCTTAAAGGGAGGGTAGGCAATTTTTTAATAAATACTTTTTGTTATACTGTTTGAAACTGAGCTCTGTTCACGCCATGTCATAACCCCAATTATGTAATTACAACCCCTGACGTTCTACCTGGAGCTCTTCAGACTCGGATTTATGCGCTTCTATTTCAACACTATGCCGAAATGAATCTGCAGCAGTCAGGTGGTACAAGAACCCTGTAAGTTGTATACATTTATGCTATGTGCTTTGAGACATGAGGTAATTTAACGCATCTCTCATCTCGTGACGCTTTGCAGACTCTGCCATGCGCGTTCATGTGTTTTGAGGGAGGCGTGGCTTTGGAGATGCTCTGAAGGGGTGGGATCTTCCCTGATTTCAAAGCTAGCTTGCTATTGCTAGCCTCTGCGAAATTGCCTACCCTACCTTTAAAAGTTCTCTGGTCTTTAAAACATTAGCACAATCGTTAGCACAAACTTTTTTCTGAAAAGGTTTAGTTAGATCCAGGTTTGTGAAACAAAATCAGCCCGATTGCTATTCAAAACCCGCCCAGTCACAGCCAAAAACAACCCGCGGTAAAAATTCCACGGGAAAATCACGGATTTGGCAACACTGGTTAGATGGTCATTTGTTTTTTAAATGTTACTACTTGTTTCAGAATGTTCAGAGAACATTCAAAAGTAATGAGAAGAATTATCAAAATGATTGTTTCTTTAACGTTCGCATATCCAAGAAAAACGTTTTTAAGACATTTAAAAAAAGCTAATAGGCTACAATGAAATGTGTATAAGTTCAGCGTGTGAAGGGTTAAACCGTGTGTGTGTGTGAGTTGTTGAGTGTCAGTTTTGCTCGGTCAGTGTTGTCTGTGGCAGTTATAAATGGACGCGTGAGATACTGATGGATGTGTTTCCGTGCTGACGGCCGCTCTCATCTCCGGCTGGCTCTCGGCAGACAGCAGCGTAATGAGCTCGGAACTCATCCGTTCCCGCTGACAGCCACTGCGGCCCGTTCAGCCGGTTGGCTCGGGGTTTGCTTCTGTCTGCCCAAAAGACACACTGGCACGTCATATGTGGCTGACTGCACTTTTAGACACAAACAAACACTACACAGCTACAAAACACTCAATCAGGAAAATTGCCAGCTTTTAATTATAATGCCCAGAAGAGTCTTCATCTGTCTCTGCCAAACACACACAGAATCGAGGTTTGTGGCGCCCTCTGTGGGACAAACAGGTGAATTACACACGTTTCTACTACAGCATTTTCCATAACTATACAGATAAATGATCATAATAATAATAAGGCAAAGTAGATATAAATGTCATTTCAGTCTCACAGGTTACTTTCACGTTTTTAACCAAAATGTCCTCACAAATACAGTAAAAAAAAAAATCACTTGCAAGAATGAACAGTAAACAATGTTAAAAAATATATTATAATAAAAAACCAATATAAATATTTTAATAATATTATTCAGCTATACATTATTTATTTTATATATTATTATATTTAATAATTAATAAATAATTAAATTCCTTCAAAGTCATGTATATTAATTTCAAAGCAATTCGTTACCATTATTACAAGAGCTTTATATTGTTTCTGTGTTTCCCTCGAGCGGCCACTAGAAGGCGCCGCTGCTTTATGTTTCACACTTCATCATTATTCATGACGCTGAACTGTTAAAATCACTGCACTGATCTCTGAATATTTCTGCTTCTGCTTGCCTTTGTCCACACGAGCACCCTTTATCGATCTCTGTATGTGGGAGAAAAATTTTAGGCCTACTTTAATTTGGTGCTAATTTCAAATTACTTAATCTGACAGCATCCCAGCTAACAAGTCGTTTTGCTGACGTTCCTATTAGGTTATGAAAACGTTATTTCTGAACGTTAAGTTTTTTAAAAAAAAAATATTTTAAAAGCTTTTATACGAACGTTAATGGAACATTCCATTGTTTCGTTCTTCAAACATTATGGGAACGTTACTTCTGAATGTTCTCTGAACGTTTTGAAACAAGTAGAAACATTTTAAAAAACGTTAGACAAACGTCCAACTGAAACGTTTAAAAAAATGTTCCATTAATGATTTTTTTTACGTTATGATAAAATTATTAAAGACCAGATAACGTTGAATGAACGTTCTATCAATGTTACTGGAAGAACGTTTGTTCGTAACTTCTGTGAGAGTAGAGACTGTTCTGGGATGATCTTTATCAGCAGAAGCCGCAGCTCGTCTCTCTCTCTCTCTCTCTCTCTCTCTCTCTCTCTCTCTCTCTCTCTCTCTCTCTCTCTCTCTCTCTCTCTCTCTCTCTCTCTCTCTCTCTCTCTCTCTCTCTCTCTCTCTCTCTCTCTCTCTCTCTCTCTCTCTCTCTCTCTCTCTCTCTCTCTCTCTCTCTCTCTCTGTTAATGAGTCTCCTGTATGCCGGGCAGCTCTCTCTGCATCACCAATCATCTGGGGCTCAAACAGGAAATGGCTGTACGCTGTGACTTCCTGCGGCGCATGCCCTGTGATGACCTCCTGTTTAAAGCGTGTGTGCTGATAAACGCGCTCAGGATGATTTCAGTTCACACCCTCAGACTCACTAATGGAGGAGACACAGGAGAGCCAGCGTGACCCTTCACCTGAATCGCACGCACGCACACACACACACACTCGCACGCGCGCACACACACAGACACACACACTCGCACTCACACACACACACACAGGTTTGTTTTGCTATCAAACTGAGGACATTCCATAGGCGTAATGGTTTTTATACTGTACAAACTGTACATTCTCTACCCCTAAACCTGCCCATCACAGAAAACATTCTGCACTTTTATATTTTTAATAAAACATTGTTTAGTATGTTTTTAAAGCTATTTTAAATATGAGGACTAGTGAAATGTCCTCATAAAACATGTTTACGTCATAATACCAGTGTAATACCCATGTCATTATACACATTTGTGTCCTCAAATCACAAAAACACACACTCGCACACACACACTCACACACACACTTGCACTCACACACACAGGCAGACACACACTTGCACACACACATTTGCACACACAGACACACACTCGCTTGCACACACACACTCATAGTCAACACATACTCAAGTGCTGTTAAATCGATTAATTGCAGTCAATCGCATCTAACAAATGTTTGTAAATATACTGTGTGTATATATGTATACACATATATACATTATATACACATATATATATGCACACATATGTACACACAAACTTGTTAGATGTGATTAATTACAATTAATCGATTTGACAGCACTAAAAAATGTATTATATTTTATATTATTATGTTTTATATGTATAAAATAAACTGTTTTGTAATGTGCCTTAAAATGAGCAAAATAATAAATAATATTTATACATAATCACAATAATTATCGAATATTAAATTGCATGATAACACTGAAGGACACCATGTTATGAAATATCACAATTTTTGAGGACAGACTAAAAACTACATTTAAAAAGTTCAGTTTTACTGTCATAAAAGGACATGAAGTCAATGCTGAAGGGAGGCGGTGAAATGAATATATATATATAGTTTGTCATTCATTTTGAAAATAACAGGGATCTTTTCATGGCGGCCAGAGATGCAAACGAATGTCTAGATGGAAGAAAAACACATTTAATCTAGTCACATGATGCACTAAAAAACATGAAAAAAAATTGACTGACCACATAAATGATGGACCCGTGCCACAAATTAACCATCAAACACCCTGAAACTCCACCCACATTCTCCAAACATCCAATCACACCAATGCCGTGACTGACAGCACCTCCAGACCCTGAAATGAACCAATCAGGAACCACAGAGTTTATAAACACACAAACAGCTGCGAATGCAACTCAACACAACCTCTCTGAACTCTGAGCGCTAAATAACCAGAGCTCACACACATCACGACACCAGAGATCCTTCATATACGAGTTCATTCTGACGTCTAGACACCGTGAGACCTGATACACACCTGTCCGAACTGAAACAAACCTTGATCAAATCCACTGCGTTTCATCTACAAGCTCAAATTAATGAGCCGTGAAGAGAAGTGAACACGGTAAAGAAGCTTTACTACAGGCCTTATAGCTCAAATGAAACCGAGATTTTATCCAGGAGAAAGTCCTGAAAAATTAGTTTAACTTCAATCTTCAGATCTTCAGAGAGACCAAATCCAGCTTTTCATATCAGTAACATTTTACATTCTCTCTCTTTCCTAGACCAGCCTTGATGTTGAACTTCAGTGTAATCGGCTGCATGTCTCTCATTTCACCCTCAAAGCCACAGAGAACCTGACACTGGCTTCTTATTTCTCTCTCTCTCTGGTCTGTGGTTCAGGACACATTAATGGTCACTGCATTACCATGGTAACGGTGAGATCTGCAGCCTGAGCAGCTCATAAAGGGTTAATGAACATCACTGATAATGCTGTGAGGAGACTGGGGCTAGTTGTCACAGGCTTTTTGCAATTGGGGCATGTTGTCACACCATATAAACAATGTCAGTCTGCAATTACATGACTTTGTATTGAAAAATATTTAGCTAACAGACACTGTAATTAATCAATGATATGAAATTAGAAAATACTACACATCTGAAATTAGGTTTTTAGTTTTGATTATGGAAAAACATGCTGGAGACAACATGCATTTGTGTAATTGTATTTTTGACTGAGATCAGACCTTGAGACAACTAGCCCCGGTAGTACATCACATTTCCCAGCCGTCTAAAAACGGACATTATGTTTCTATACGTGAAGTTCGCCCTTATACACTAGTCTGAAATCAGCAGAAATGCTCCGGAATGGATCACATGTGCCTATAAATGAAAAGACGCACATGTTCCCGTGTTAACCGCGGCACGTTCTGGGGGTGCGCGCTCTCGCCCACCGCACGCGGCCTGCTAATGACACGAGCGTATGCGCGGCCGCGCTCCCATCAAACACACACAGATTAATGTGATGATTAATATGATCGACAGATTATGAGCTGTTTCCACATCTTCAACACCTCTCCTTTCAAACACGCGTGTAATGTGTGCAAAACATCTCGAGCGACAATTTACAATCACCACGAATTATTATTATTATATTAAATTACGTTTTATGTTAAATTAAATCATCATATGCGGAACCAAACATTTTCTTTTTCCCACAAGCGATCATTTTAATTAGGCCTAACTTTAGTTAGTTATAAAAATAAATAACATGATATTAATTAGCCTACAATAAACAAATAGCATATGAATAATTATCTATTTATACACTCCTATTTTTCCAGTGTTTGGATCGTTTTTGTGTTACTCAGATCCTGGGTAGAGGTTGAGTTATTTATCGCGAGGTTTTAGCGCCCTCTTCAGGAGAGAGCAGTGCAGCTCCGTCAAATTGGTGCATGTCTTCGGTAAAATACAGGTTTGTGTACGTTTTATTTTATCTAAAAATTCGTTATTGTTCTGTATATCGTTTATTTTATGCAAAGCAACATACAGAGGCGCGATGTGAGTCACCAAACTGATGCATTGCATAAAATGTTATGATTTTATTCAAAAATAAACAGAATATAAATACTTAGGATGTTAAAATGTGTTCTCAGAATTGTACACGGATTATTTATGGACAGGTTATGGAGTCATTTACAGCATTTTTCGGCTACGAGTGAAACACAGTCTGAAGTTAGCTATCAGTTCCCCGCCGAACGGAGTCATCTCCGGCACGAGATCCAGCGCGGTACGGTGGAAACACAACAGAGACTGATCGATTACACGGAATTACTTCTAAATGTTTCATTTTTACTTCTAATATTTGTTAAACGAGCTTAAATATAAGCAAGATGTATTAAAAACGATATAAAATATGCTATACTATAAAATGATCACGCAAACCAGTAGTTGAGTGGAGTATTTAAAAAGGTTTAGAGGATTTAAGTTAATCCGTAAACATTAATTCAATTATAGTAAAAATGAATCAACCCATTATGCTGGGTTAAATAAATAAACCCAGTTTGCTGGGTAAAATTAACCCAACTTGTGTTCTGTCCTATATTTACCCAGCCCTTGGGTTGTTTTTAACCCAATGTTTTTATATGCAGTATTTTTGCACGTCCAGGTGTTTGTCAGGTTACTTTCCAAAAATATCCCGATCATTTCCTGCATGTGAAAACGGTTCTGAGAGGGATTTTGGCATGCACGTCCAGGGGGGAAAAAGGAAAAGAAAAGCCTGATGTTTTCTTGTGAAGGTAAAAGGCTTTTGTTGGTGATAAATAGTTCCTGTGAGGTTAAAGTGTCGGCGCGAGCGTGATCTGGAGCTGCTGCGCGTGATTTTCTCTCTCTCTCTCTCTCTCTCTCTCTCTCTCTCAGGATTCATTTCTCCAGCCTATACCAAAACAGCCTGTGCTGTCCACAATATAATCCTACTTTCTTCTCCTTAGTTTTCTCTATTTCCCCCCATTTATTTTGAATTCTGACCTTTGTTCTTATTTCAAAAAAGTCTGAAAAATGCATAGAATTACACAGAGCAGAAGAAATTCGAACATTTTTAAATCCTAGTGCAGTAAATTTCTATCGTTATTTTGTAAATGAATTGATGGCTTTGCAGAGGCAAAATGTGCATGCGCATAATCTAGATCTAATTCGAATCTCTACATTTAAAATTCTAAATTGACAAAGTATAATTTAAGCATAAACATTAAATATAGGCTATACTATTATAAAATCGAAACTCTAATTTTTATACACTTGTTTTGTATTAAAGGCTTTAATTGGTCTGTCTGTCGACACAAATGATTAGAGAGTTCATAAGTTTGTCTTCTCTCACACACACTCACGCGCGCGCGCCTTCAGAAGCTCTGGCCAATGAGCGCGTGAGTGACGGTAAGACCGGACAGCACGGGACCGTTTTAGACACACACACACCCGGTACCTGATGATGAACGATCACCGGAGGAGATGCAAGCTGTAGAATAGAACAGAATAGAATGTTGTGGAAATATTGAACCCAAACAAAAGCTGGTGAGTATGCGTTAATATTAATGTTTTTGTGAGCTTTACTGTTGAATAACAATAATAATATTTTTAGGCCTATAGCATTTTTTTTTATTATCATAACAGAATGCTAAATTAAATATTTTGGTGTAGTAACATCTTGTGTAATTGTGTAGGCTGATAATAAATAAATCACGCGGAATATTATCCATCTGCATCTGTTTAGAGTTTGGGAAACGGAAGCAGATTCGTAAAGTTTCGCTGCTATCTGAGGCCTGCGCGGGTCAGATGCGCGTCCACGCGTCTCTTGTACACCTGTCCGGTGAGCTCCGCGTCTCTCCCGCTGGATGTATCGAGACTTTTAAAAGGATCTGAACTCAATTAACGGCACGATGAAGGAGAAATCGAAGACAGCGGCGAGGACGCGCCGGGAGAAGGAGAACAGCGAGTTCTACGAGCTCGCCAAAATGCTGCCGTTACCGTCCGCGATCACGTCTCAGCTGGACAAAGCGTCCATCATCCGCCTGACCAGCAGCTACCTGAAGATGCGACTGGTGTTCCCGCAAGGTCAGAGCACTTCATTAACACGCATTCACTAATTAAACATGCTGGGTTTACGCGCTAAAAAATAAAGAACCTTTAACATTCCATTCCACAGAAGTTTTTTTATTTATAGTGTATATTTATATATATATTTATATATATATATTATGAACACTAAGAAACAAAAATGATCACTGAAATGTTCTTCTACGTCATCACTGCAAAAACACCCGTTTGGAACATTTATTTTTAAGAGCGCGCTCTGAATAATTGATAATTTTAAGGACATTTTTTTTTACGACGGTTCGCTATATTTCTTAGTAAAAAAGTTGTTTCAATATCATATCAGAGTCAAAGGAGAAAATGCACATAGTAATTTCTTCTATCTTTTTTCTATCATTTTATCTTTTTCATTAGGCCTAAATTATGTGTTTCTGTCTGAGAAACGCGCTAAAAATATGGACTAGCACGAAATTAGTCATTTTCTGTCACATTAATTTATATATATATGATATACGATGTATATTGAAAAAAAGGCGCTATAAACTTGACTTAAAAACACTGAATGTGGTAAAACAAATTCTATTCTATTCTATTGATTATTACAAAGTGCATTAGGCCTAAACGATAAAACTATTTGCGCTTCAAACAATGTGTTTATAATTACGACAATATATTAAAATAATATGGTAAGAAATGCAGTATCAAGCAGCATAACGAGCTAAAAATAACTGGAACATTCAATGTACAAATAAGGTGGATTGGATATATGATATCAGATCTTCTTTTGTGTTTCAAATCGATTTCAAATAATTGCTCAGATTCGAAATGAATTCGAGTTGAATTATTGGACGTGAACGGAGTGTGTTAGAGATGTAAAAATTCTGATACTTGTGTCGTTTAAAGCAAAAAAAGAGAGAAGGTTTTCATGAGGTATTAGACTTTGAACCACTTTTTATGTATGTAATTATTTTTAAAATTGACTGACTGTGAGTCTCAAGGCCTGAAGATGATAGATAGACAGACAGACAGTTAGATAGATAGATAGATAGATAGATAGAGCTGGTATAAGTGGTGTTTGTGAGAGGATCGAGTTGCTCTGAGGGTCGTTCTCTCGCGGTCACGAGCGTGACTGCGCACCCGCCGCGCTCATTACACCGGGGGCGCGTGCAGACCGGCTGTCTGGACACCGCGAGCACGAGTCACTTAAGAGCAGATGAATTTATAATTGATGCTCGAGCGGGTGATTTTTTTCTTCTTCTTCTTCTTTGAACGGGCTGAACAGTCTGCATCTGACAGAAACATAATTTTCATTAATTAAGCAGCTTAATTTACAGCGATGCCAAGAAAAGTAACGTGAAGTGTGATAATTAAAGCTAATTGTTGTTGTTTTTTTTCAGCAGAAATCAGTGTTCGTCACATCATAATGCTGTGTTTACAGTTATCCGAAGCTGTGGAGAATAAATGTTTGATCAGAGATCCTGATAGATAAGAATATTCAAATTAAATGACAACAAACTTTAAAAACTAATTTAAATGAAACCACTTAATTTTGTTTCCTGCGGTATTTGAATATCTTTTTCTGTGCCTGTAATCTAATAAAAACAGTATATAAATGTTGCCTTTTCACCTTCATATTTATCAGCTTTGGAATAATGCAAATATGAAGAAAATAATGCAAACTGAATAAAACCCACTGAAAGCCCATAATTATATTATTGTTATAGTAGTAGTAAAATAATATAATTTCATAATAATAATTATAGATTTCGTTGTGTGTGTGTGTGTGTGTTTATAGGCCTATGTGTCATATTTATTATAGTGTCGATGAAGAAACTAAGTTTAAACGTGAATTCAGGAATGACTTTCATTGTAATATTTTAAATAATTTCTATTCTATTCTAATTTTATTTTTAAACAATTGCATTCGTGTAAAATCTATAATAAAGTGATTAATAAATTCAGTACTTTATCTATGTAGCGCGCGACACGGGCAAAGCTCGTGAACTGTGTATTAACATGTCAGTCACGCGGATCCGCGCGTGTTTGCGGCTCATGTCCGTGATTTGCTTTCCTGACGGCACTGTTTGTTCACGAGCTTAGATTCACTCACAACATCGATGTGATTACTCTCTCACACACACATGCACGCGTGCGCGCGCACACACACACACACACACACACTATAAGCCAATATATGATCATTTATCACACTAGGCTAAGTGAATGTTATTATAATTATAACGATTATGAGTATACACATTATACAGTTATAGTTAATAATGATAATAATCATCATAATAGAATATTATAAAAGACTATTTTATAACAGATTCAATAATAGCTGACGGTCATTCTACAGAATTGGTTGAAAGTCAGAGTTGGAAACGTCTTGAAATTTTTTTTTGTATGTATGCAAATTGTATAATATCCAAGGAACACATTTCTAGTAATTGTGCATATTGTATTTTCAGAAAGTTTTGGAATATTTTTCCTCTTCCTAAATTTGTCACTACCGAAACACAATAATAAATAATTTAATAAGAAGGGTCACATTGACCTATTAAGATTTTGTTCACATCTACCTTCTAAATATATTTTTTGCTATTTTTAAAAAAAGTTTTCACAGGTAAATCAATAACAATTACAATTTTAACAATATTTCAAGTGTAATTTATGAGATTTGTTGTATTTTGAATCCAATCTTTCTTTGTAAAAGTCATAAAGTTTCAAATCATACTGATTTCAAAGTGAAGGATTCATTAGTCTGAATAAACATTGAACCAAACACTATAATAACATCTTAGTTGATCATTCAATATACTTTATTTTTGACTAAACATCCCATGTTTTGGTCGTGACTGCACATTTTCAGTAGTGACAGTAATGTGTTGGTAGTGACCACATCACATGACAGGATTTTAACTAAAATTCTAAAGATTTGCATAACTGTACTAAAATGTTGTTTATTTCCCCCAAATAAACGATTATGTGTTCCCTTTTGTCACTACCAAAACAATGATGTCACTACCGAAACAGTCAAGACCGAAACATGTGGTGAAGTTTCGGTTGTGACAATTTTCGGTATTTTTGAGCTGCTCAAAGATGCTAATCAGCACATGGTTAGCTAGCACAGTTCTGAACAGTTGTACGCACATAAAAACTACATTTTATCGAATAACCCCCAAAAAACAATTATGTTTCAGTAATGACTGTTTCACTAGTGATAATTTTAGATACTTTTGAGCCTAGCTCAGTTATGCTAATCAGCACATGGTTAGCTAGCACAACAGTTGTACACATAAACTAAATTTGATCAAATAACACTCAAAGTTTACTTAATTGCAGAAAAAAAGGTGTTCGGTAGTGACGTTCCTGAAAGTTCCACACAGATTTTCAGACTTTTGAAAACATTTAACTCAAAATGATGGACTCTATCTACTCTGAAAGAGAGGCTGTGAGAGGGAGGAACACAGAAATATTTCCTGATCAATAATATAGAAGTGTGTTAAAATCAGTCTCAGACTAAAACACACACTGTTTCGGTAGTGACGTGAAAATGCAGGACACATTTTTTTTACATGATTCATGATTTAAAAATAAAGTATAAAATAAATATATTTTTTAACTAAAATAAATATTTTAAAATATATATATATTTTTAAAAACCACAATGGAAAAAAGTACACAAATTATTTCAATATCATTTCCACAAGTTGAAATTTAGGGGTTAGGGTTCAGGACAGACACCTCCCAATTGAAAGTACCCAATAAATGATGATTTTATATATATTAATCTTACTGATATTTTAAATATTATTGTGGGAATCAGTAGATCTTAGTAAACATCTAAAATGTGAATACTTAAATGCTTTTTAAATGTGTTTTTTGGTTGTGGGACAGCAGATTGCACCAATTCATCTAAGTTGTATACACTATAAAGCAAAGTGCACAAACCGCTAGATTTGTGATTATGAATTCATCATGCAGATGTGTTTGTGTATTTGTGTAGGTTTGGGGGAGGTGTGGGGTCGAGCCAGATCTATAGATAACACCACGCATGAGCTCGGATCTCATTTACTCCAGGTAATAATCAGCAAGATGCTTCAGGTAATATTAAGACTTTTTTATTATTATTATTATCAGCTTTAATAATTCAGAAATATTGCAGGAAATGTTTTAAATGTGAATGAAATGGGGCGAATTAACCCTTTAACATGCATGCCTGGTTCTTGTTTAATGATGCTTCTTTGCAGAATGTTCTGTGCTTGTTTCTGTCATGACCTGTGTGATGTTCTTGATCTGCAGACGTTAGACGGGTTTATATTTGTAGTTGCTGCCGATGGAAAGATCATGTACATTTCTGAGACGGCGTCGGTTCATCTGGGACTCTCACAGGTGAAGAACATTCTAACACCAGCGTTTACGCGGTTTACATCTGACAGTAGAATTACAGAAGTCCTTTCACACAGGTAGAATTGACCGGAAACAGTATTTATGAATATGTTCATCCGGCCGACCATGACGAGATGGCCGCGGTTCTGACGCCACAACCATCATACCACTCGCACTTCGCCCAAGGTAAGACACTAGACGCTGTAGAAAAACTGAAATAGTATTTTCTTGTAAAATGTACAAATTTATGTTCTAAAAATGTTGTGAGGCAATCACAAATTAGTGTGCATATTACAGAGATAATCGCAAATTTTTAGGGGGGCAGGGTGGAAATTTAGCCCTCATAAAATGGGCCTGTTGGTGCCGCTGGTATCAGTGTAGACAGAATCAGTGATTATAATGACTTCTGTTTGCTTTTGACGTGACGCTCACATCCAGTGAAGACAAACGTTAGCTGTTAAGAGACTGAATGGCAGTGGGCATGACCCATGGTGACAGTGGGTGGGGCCTATTGTGTGATGATGTATAACTATTGGTCGATGTCTTGCTCTGGAGGCAGGAATATGCAAATGTATGTTGTGAGCCGTTTTTGGAGCTTGATTAAATGCTCTGCTTATAATGAGGACGTTTTAAAGGATTAGTTCACTTCAGAATGAAAAT
This sequence comes from Hypophthalmichthys nobilis, assembly GCA_037950665.1. Lineage (NCBI taxonomy): Eukaryota > Metazoa > Chordata > Actinopteri > Cypriniformes > Xenocyprididae > Hypophthalmichthys > Hypophthalmichthys nobilis. The sequence continues at coordinate 469,198 of CM075489.1, forward strand.
GTCCTGATAATTTACTCTCCTCCATTTCATCCAAGATGTTCATGTCTTTCTTTCTTCAGTGGAAAAGAAATGAAGGTTTCTGAGGAAAACATTCCAGGATTTTTCTCCATATAGTGGACTTCACTGGGGTTCAACGGGTTGAAGGTCCAAATGTCAGTTTCAGTGCAGCTTCAAAGAGCTCTACATGATCCCAGATGAGGAATAAGAGTCTTATCTAGAGAAACCATCGGACATTTTCTTAAAAAAATATACTTTTTAACCACAAATGCTCATCTTGCACTGCTCTGTGATGCTCCACGCATTACGTAATCACGTTGGAAAGGTCACGTGTGACGTAGGCGGAAGTACCGATCCAGTGTTTACAAAGTGAACGTACAAAGACTAAGTCAAATGACCTAGATGTTTCCAACGTGATTACGTAATGCGTGGAGCATCACAGAGCAGTGCAAGACGAGCATTTGTGGTTAAAAATAATATAATTTTTCTTTTTTTAGAAAATGGCCGATGGTTTCTCTAGATAAGACTCTTATTCCTCGTCTGGGATCATGTAGAGCTCTTTGAAGCTGCACTGAAACTGACATTTGGACCTTCAACCCGTTGAACCCCAGTGAAGTCCACTATATGGAGAAAAATCCTGGAATGTTTTCCTCAGAAACCTTCATTTCTTTTCCACTGAAGAAAGAAAGACATGAACATCTTGGATGACATGGAGGAGAGTAAATTATCAGGAAATTTTCATTCTGAAGTCAACTCATATTTTTCTCATTTTAGAGTATGAAGTGGAGCGATCGTTCTTCTTGAGAATGAAGTGTGTTTTGGCTAAGCGTAATGCCGGGCTCACGAGCGGAGGATATAAGGTACAAACCAGTGTTTTATTTTAGTTTCATTCATATTTTTAGTTACATGCTGCATTAATAGAGCTGTTGGCTGACCTTTGACCCTCAGGTGATCCACTGCAGTGGCTATCTGAAGATCCGGCCGCTGGGTCTGGACGCGTCTCCGTTCGACGGCTGTTATCAGAACGTGGGTCTGGTGGCGGTGGGACACACGTTACCGCCCAGCGCCGTCACCGAGATCAAACTTCACAGCAACATGTTCATGTTTCGGGCCAGTCTGGATATGAAGCTCATTTTCCTGGACTCAAGGTGGAGTGTGAGCTGTAATAGAGATAACTGATGATTAATACACAGGACACACACCGGTACACTGTAAAAAAGTTTTATACATTTTTTCTCCATGCATTTCTCTTCTCCAGTAAATGTATTTTGATTTAAGAATGTTTAGATATTTGTGCTGGAAAATAAGAATGTTCTGTGCCTATCAGGGTTTCAGAGCTGACAGGATATGAGCCACAGGACCTGATTGAGAAGACCCTGTATCATCACGTGCACAGCTGTGACAGTTTCCACCTGCGCTGCGCTCATCACCTCCGTGAGTCCAGCTGCACCTCAACACTGATCTTCATAGTACAGTAATGCTGTAATGTTTAATGTGTGTGTGTGTGTGTGTGTGTGTAGTGCTGGTGAAAGGACAGGTCACCACTAAGTATTACCGCTTCTTGTCGAAGCACGGCGGATGGGTTTGGGTTCAGAGTTACGCCACAATCGTGCACAACAGCCGCTCGTCTCGGCCGCACTGCATCGTCAGCGTCAATTACGTCCTCACGTGAGTCCCACACACACACACACACACACACACACACACACACACACACACACACACACACACTGTTCACTTCCATATCATGGAATAAGGAACAGATGTTCAAGCATCTGCAGGTTTATGTGTGTAAGTGTGATAAGTGGAAAAGTGACAGTATTTCAGGTGATTTCAGTCATTTACTGACCCTCGTGTGTTTCTTCTGTTGAAGACAAAAGGAGACGCATATAAACTTTATGATGTATAAACACATAATGCATAGAGTGTCTCACACACCAAATGTGAATATGCATATATGAGATTTGAGAGCTGCAGATTTTTAGTGAATAAAAGAGCTTTGGTCTTTTTTTTTTTTTTGTCTGCAAAAGAGTCATATGGACTATTCTTATGATGTTATGATGAACAAATATATATATATATATATATATTTTTTTTTTCCAAAAGGTTGAGGTTGGTAAGCATTTTTTAATGTTTCGAAAGAAGTCTCTTCTGCATTTATTTAATCAATATTACAGTAAAAAAGTAATATTGTAAAATTATTTATTTATTTTATCCTATTTATTATATGTAATATTTACTAAATAATTTGTATTTTTTAAATAATTAAATAATAATGTTTTAATAATAAAAAAATTAAAATAATAAAATAATATTATTATGAATATTTTCTAATTTATAATTATTGAATGTTTATATTCAATAATATTTAATATTTTGGAATTTTTTAAAATGTTTTTTAAGACTCTTCTGCTCACCTGTAAACACAGTAATATTGTAAAATATTATTACAAAATAAAAACGTTTTTTATTAATTATACCCTCATTATTATGTTTAATATTTGATAAATAATTAGTAATTTTATTAAATATTATTACTATAAATATTTTTAATATTTAATTATATTTAATAATTTTTAATATTTTTGAGTAGGTAAGATTTTTTAATGTTTTTAAAGACTTTATTTCATTTGACATTATTGACTTTATATATATACAGTAGAAACTGTGAAATACAACAATTTAAAATAATTGTTTTTTATTATTTATTATATCATTATATATATATATATATATATATATATATAATTGTTTAATCAATAATAAGTACTTAATATGTATTGTATAATAATACTGATCATATTTAAAAATATAATTTATTCCTGTGATGGCAAAGCTGAATTCTCAGAAGACTCGTATGGACTCTAGTGTTATGAAGGTTTACAGTGCGGGTCATTCTGAGGTCATCTGAAACTACAATATCACTGCTGTCAGAAGTGATGAAAAACCTGCAGCTCATTATACAAACATGATAAGAGCAGAATAAAGGCTGTTGACTGTCTGTCCCGGTTACTTCAGTAGTTCAGATAGAGGCTACGGGGTCAAAGGTGACGAACACAAAACCACAGGTGTGAAATCAATGAGAGACATTTCACAAGCGCTTCCTTTGTGTGTCAGGATTCATGTTCAGGGTTCAGAGGTGACGACTGCTGAACGAGCGACTGATCAACCCTCTACAGCGGACAGTGACATCATCATAATAACGTGTGTGTGTGTGTGTGTGTTTAGGGACACTGAATATAAGGGCCTGCTGCTGTCTCTGGACCAGCTGAACCCCAGTAAACCTGCGTTCCCGTACACGAACCACACCGAGCGAGAGGACAAACCTCAAGTGTCGAACGCCAGGAGTAAGATCTTGGTTTCTCCTTACTCACAGGTATCACATTCACTTCTCACTCTCAGTCACAGACATAATGTGCGGTTTCCAGGGTTTTCATCCCTCACTTCCTGTTCCGTGTGCAGCAGTTCTCGGCCTTCCAGCCGGATCGCTCGGATTCCGAGCCCGACAGCCAATGGGGCGGCAGTCCTCTGACAGACTCCGCCTCTCCGCAGCACCTGGATCACGGCGACGCTGACAGACGCTTCCCCGAGGCGGGAGTTTCCCTGTGTTACGGTCTCTCTCAGGCTGACGTGATGCACATGGCCTCACACGCGTGTCCTCCAGCACACGCACACGCGCCGCCGTGTGATCCGGGCGGACGTTACGGCTGGTGGGACGCCACGCGATCTGTCCCGTCTCTTACTAAAGCAACTCAACACAACGGAGCAGAGTTCGACGGCAGAGCGTTTCCTCATGCTCACGGTGAGCCGTTTCAAAGCTGCAAATGTGTCACATGATCCTTCACAAATCACTCCAATGTGTTGATTTGCTGCTCAGGAAACATTTCTGATCGAAAACAGCTTCATATTTTAATGGAAAACATGATATCGTTTTTAGGATTCATTTATTGAAATAAAAAAAAATCTTTTGTAACATTATAAATTGCTTTTGATCAATTTAATTCGTCCTTGCTGAATAAAAGTCAATTATTTAAAAAAAAAATAATAATTTTTACTATTTTTTACTAGTACATCAAGTAGACTTTATTTACTTTAATACATGCTTATTGTGGCTATTCTGCAAAAAAAATCATAATCTTTCATCAAAACAGCTTTTAAACATGTGTTAATTTGGGTAAATTGGCAAGCTGGTATTGAGGCATTGTTCCCTGGATAAAGTGATTGATAGTCATATTTATATTTAAACATGTTTTTCAAAATTAGCATTTATTAACAGCTTTAATTGTAAACAATTACTTAATGCACTCTAATGTGCGGATAATAGACTAAAAATATATAAATATGAAAACTTCATAATCATTTATCAGTGAGTTTGAGCACGCAGATATTAATAAACACACACACACACACACACACACGAGAAGAGAGATGTGTGAAACACTCTTAAATTAAGTGATGTTTGTCAGGAAGGAGGAGGGTCGTCTCTCACTGCTTCTGCTTATTTCAGAACTGAAACACAAATCAATGGAAAAATGAAGGAAAATCCCTTTTATGACACCGTTCTCTCGTTACTGTTTACACCAGAACTATCAAGAACATGTGCAGGTCAAACCTCGACACCCCGAAAAGACGAAAAGAGGAAATTATATTTTGCATGAAGAAAATTAAATCTATGGAAGCACTTTTCTGCCACATAAGGAAAAAAAAATCTTGCTTAAAAAGTCATAATTATTAACTAAAAAGTCGAAAATTATGAGATAAAGTTGAAATGATGAGATACTAAATCATAATTATGAGATTAAAAAATTAAACGTTCGAATTATGAAATAAAGTTGAAATAATAAGATAAGAATGAGATTAAAAAAATGGAAATAATGACAAAATTTCGAAATGAGATTAAGTTGAAATGATATGAACATAAAAAGTCATAAATATGAGAATAAAAATAGAAATTATGACATAAAACATTGAAATTATGAGATACTAAGTCATAATTATGACATAAAAAGTCATAATTATGAGATAAAAAATGGAAATTATGAGATTACGTTGAAATGATGAGATACTAAGTCATAATTATAAGATTAAAAATTAAAATTGACAAAATGTTGAAATTATGAGATAGCTGAAATTATGAGATACCGTCATAATTATGACATTAAAAAATTGAAATTGACAAAACGTTGGAATTATGAGATAAAGCTCAATTATGATACTAAGTCATAATTTGACAGTCATTAAAATGGAAATTATGACAAAACGTTGAAATTGTGGAATAAAGTTAAAATTATGAGATACTAAGTCATAATTGAGATTAAAAATTGAAATTGACAAAACGCTGGAATTGTCTATGATTTATCTATGAGATAAAGTTGAAATTATGACAAAAAGTCATAATTATGAGATTAAAAATGGGAATTATGACAAAACGTCAAAATTATGAGATAAAGTCGAAATTATGAGATACTAAGTCAATTATAAGATTAAAAAGTTGAAATTATGACAAAGTTCAAATTATGAGATAAAATTATGACATACTAAGTCAATAAAATTCAAAACTGACAAAAAGTCGAAATTTTGACGGTCATAATTTTGACTATGTCAGTTATTACAAAATTATGAGATTGACACTAAATCATAATTATGAGATCAAAAATGTAATTTATAACAAAAATTCTAAATTATGAGATAGTCAAAATGATGACATAGTAAGTCACAATTATGAGATAAAAAGTCAATTTTGAGATTAAAAAGTCAAAATTATAACTGTCATAATTATTATTTACAAAATTGCCATCTTATGTGGCAGAAATGGACTTCCATATGTTTATTTTGAAATCTTTTTTTTTTTTTGCACAGTGACCGCCCCCGCCCCCATGTACATTTTGCCGTATTCACAGATCATAATTGTACTGCTTGTACAGTAACAAGAATCTGAAGAGAATAATGAGAACACCGTAACGCTCTGAAACTGAACCATGTGTGTTTCACCGGCAGCTCACTGGGATGACGAGTGCGCGGTCAGTTCTCCGGAAGGAGGAGGAGGGTCGTCGGGTGATTCTGGAGACAGTTGTCATGACAACGGGCCGTTTCGCTCGAGCCCACGGGAGTCCGAGAGGATGGAAACCCTGATCAGAGCCAAACAGGAGCTGATTAAGGTGGAGGACAGTCAGATGAGAGATTACCCCTCCTCCGTCCTGTTTTCCTCCATGGTCTGCCGAGGGCCACCGGGGCCCCGCCTCATCCTGAGCCGAGACGACGACCAGGACGGGAGAAGTCCCGCGTCTCTGTCCGGTCTGAGCAGTCCGGGGTCTGCGGGCGACTGTCGGCAGCCGCTGGACAGAGAGACGCTGGACGGGCTGGTGCGCTCGGGTCGCCTGGAGCCTCCCGACGGAGCCGAGAGCCTGAGAGCTTTTCCCGCTCATTACGATGTGAACTCACACATGCACTTTCAGACGAGCGCCGCGCACACACACAACGGCACATCGGTCATTATCAGCAACGGCAGCTGACGGGAAAAACGCTCCTCAACCTTCTCAGCTGGAGACGAACCGATCGGCTAAAAAAATCAATGTTAACATGGAAAAAAGAAGGAAAAATCCCTCATCACACCAGTACTGTCAAGAACATGTGTCGGTCACATCTCAACCCGAAGAAAACGAATAAATTATATTTTGCATGAAGAAAATGAAGTCCTAATTCTCATTACTTTGATGCAAAACTAATTCCAGATCATTGGAATTACAGTAATGAGAATTTGATTATTATAATCATAAAATAATCAGCTTCATTTTGTTTGTGAAGAATATAATTTTTGGAATTTTGAGGTGTAATATTTTCCACCCACGAAATGATCAACACTGTCAACTGAAATTAAGTTTTATATACAATCAATTCAATAAATCCAAAAGCGTGTGTTTACTGAAGTATTTTCAGGCATTTATATTTGAGAAGAGCTGAGGATTTGATTTAGTGATTTTACTGTATGACATACTCTATCATCATAGTGTCCTTGCAGGTATGCAAATATCACTAGATGCATTTTTACATGCATAAAACGTGTATTTTTCAACTGAAGTCAGTCATTCTCCGGGATAATAATGGTGTTTCTGTCATGTGACGTGAGTATCAGAGCGGCTGAGAAATTACTGCTGTCTGATGTCACGTCCAGATGTTAAACACATTGGAGAATTACTGTGTTTGTGTGTGTGTGTGTTTTGGGCCTCACGCCACAAATGCCTCTAAGGCATTCAGATGCATTACAGCCCCAAACCTCTACACACACACACACACTCACACACACACACACACACTCTCTCTCACACACACACACACTCATTCATATCTCAAAGATAGTAAACAAATAAACACACTGATCATAGTAATGTGATCAAACCCATAAACAATTAAGTATTAAATTAAGTATTAAACTTAATCCAGCAACACACCATAACCATAAGCTCCACAAGTTTAGTAATGAATTGTTCAAACATTCTTCATGACATCACAGTATGATATCCAATCAGCTAGAACCTCTCTGATATGCTCCGCCCCTTCAGCTCTGTCTGTCTCCCCTCAACCCCCCAATGGGTTTCCCGTCTCTCTGTGTTTCTTGTTGTGTCTCAGTAAGCGTGGTAATGTATTCTAGCTCAGGTCTGTCTCATGGGAAGATTAATAACTAATTACTACAGGTCACTCAAGCAGATGGGTCTCCAGAGTGTGTGTGTGTGTGTGTGACAGAGAGTGTGTGTGTGTGAGTGCAAATGTGTGTGTGTAAGTGTGTGTGATTGTGTGTGTGTGTGTATGTGAGTGAGTGTGTGTCTCAGTCGCGACTCTCATGAATTCATGTCTCCTATCCTGAGATGTTGCACCATGTACAGGATTCTGTATCAAATGCTGCAGTGCCGTGAGCAACAGATGGCACAGCTCACACACATGAGATCCACCAATAGCAAAGCACAACCATCCAATCAATTCCCCACAGACAAAATCAAGCCCCGCCCAACATTTGTTCTTGTTCCAGAAGCCATTTTACTTGGACATACAGGAGAGGAAAGACCAGCACAACTTCCCTTTCATGCCGACTTTAAGAATCAAATCGTATTAACTTTCTAACTTAAGAACAAATTTTAAAAATCAATCAACTGTCATGTTCTTCTCATTTCCACAAATGTAAGTGGCCCAGATCAGCATTAAAAAACATGAGATTCTACGAATAGGACGAATACTTTCCATGTATCCATCCTTCCACAACACAGGAAGTTCCTGAGGTTCACTTTCGAGGGTGAAGCATACCAAAATCAGGTTCTTCCATTCGGCCCACACTTTCACCAAATGCGTAGATGCAGCGCTGGCACCGTTGCATCTACAGGGCATCTGCATTCTGAACTACATCAACGATTGGTTGACTCAAGCTCAGTCGCATCAGTTAGTGGGTCGGCATCGAGATGTCGTGCTTATGTGCCTTGGTTATGTGGAAGAAACCCTGGTTCCTATCCCAAGGTCTCATGTTGGGAGCTCCTTGTTGTCGCAAGATGCTAACAACGGATGCTTCCCCTTACGGGTTGGGAAGCGATTCTAGACGGTCGCTCAACTCAAGGCCTGTGGAGGGGACACCATCTCTCCTGGCATATCGCTTGGAAATGTTGGCTGTCTTTCTTGCTCTCAAGAATTTTCCTCCCAGACCTCAGGAACCACAATGTGCTTGTCCAGTCAGAGAACACATCAGTGGTAGCCTACATAAATCACCAGGGGGGTTGGTGCTCGCATCCACTTTGCAAACTGGCGCACCAAATCCTCCTGTGGTCCCAGGGAAACAGCTTTCACTCAGAGCAGCCTACATCCCAGGGTGCCAAAATTAAGAAGTAGACATCCTGTTGAAACAGGAGCTGAAGCCCAAGGAATGGAGGCTCCACCCTGAGGTGTTCGGCCAGGCACAAGTGGATCTGTTTGCGTCTCGAGAGACGTCTCACTGTCCACTCTGGTTCTCCCTCATGCACTCAGCTCCTCTCAGACTGGATACTATGGTTCAGACGTGGCCGAGGCTGCGTCTGTACGCTTTGCTCCTAGGAGTTCTGGAGAGAGTTTGCCGGGACCAGGTCCGACTCACCTTGATCGCCCCACGATGGCCGGGCAGAGTGTGGTCAGGTCTCTCCTTGACGGCTCTCCTTGGGAGATTCCAATCAAGAGGGACCTCCTGTCCTAGGCAGGGGGCTCAATACTTCACCCCCATCCAGAACTGTGGAAACTGTGGGTTGGCCTCTGAGGGGCCCCAGCTCATTGATTCTGGTCTCTCAACTGAGGTTGTTGAGACCATCCTTCACTCCACAGCTCCCTCCATGAGGAAATTGTATGCCCTGAAGTGGAGAGTTTTCACTTCTTGATGCAATGGTTGTCAGCTGGACCCAGTTAACTGCCCTGTCGGTACAGTGCTGGAGTTCCTGCAAGAGCGATACACTGCAGGGTTATCCCTGTCCACTTTAAAGGTTTATGTGCCGGCCATAGCTGCTTACCACATTCCTTCGGGTGGAATGTCTTTAGGGAGAGACCCATTGGTTACACATTTCCTCCGTGGAACATTGAGTACGCACTAGAGTGCCAGCTTGGGACTTGGCTTTGGTGCTCCAAGGCCTGTTCCTGGCTCCCTTTGAGCCTTCTGAAGAGGTTCCAGTCAAGTATTTGACTCTCAAGATGTTCCTCTTAGATATCACTTTTCTTAAAAGGATAGGAGATTCACAAGCTCTGTCGACTGCCTCTTCATGCTTGGAATTTGCACCAGGCATGGTAAAGGTGTTCATTCACCCTAGGTCAGGGTAAACTCCTAAGGTTCCCTCCAATGTGGCTATATCTATTGTGCTGCAAGCCTTCTGTCCTCCTCCCTTCAGGAATTCAGACCTGGAACATAATAATCTGCTGTGCCCAGTTCAGGCGTTAGATGCTTCACAGAGCTGCCCTGTGGCATAAGCCTGAACAATTGTTCATCTGTTTGGGTCTCCAAGCAAAGGGTCCCCAGCATCTAAGCAGAGGATGAGCAAGTGAATAGTCAAGGCTATCTCTCTTGCTATGAGTCTGATGTCAGTCCGAGCCCACTCTACTAGAAGTATGGCTGCCTCTAAGGCTCTCTTGTCAGGAGTTTCTCTTCAAGATGATTGTGATGCGGCAGGCTGATCCTCACCGCACACATTCATGAGGTTCTACAACCTGAACTTGAGCTCTACCCCAGGGGTTCAGGTGCTCTTGTTCCAGTCCTAGTAGATTTCACACTAGACAAGCACTTGTCTTTATGAAGGCGTAGATATAAACGTTCCCACAGCATCAATCGACACAGCAAAAGTGTTCTTTTGAAAGGGAACGCCTCTGTTACAACTGTAACCTTGGTTCCCTGAAGAGGGAACGAGATGCTGCGTCACCCGGCCATACTTCCGGCGTGCTTGTCAGCCACTTACTTCAGACTATTAGAAGCTAGCGCTACACTGTTTGGGCATGATCTATAATTTCCTGGTATTGACATCACCCGCCTCTGACATTTCGTCACACAATTGGACTGATTTCACATCACGCATTCATACCCACAGCATCGATCGACGCAGCATCTCACTCCCTCTCCAGGGAACCAAGGTTGTGGAATGTTTATTCTGAAACGTTTCAGTTGGATGTTCATCTAACGATTTTTGAATGTTGCTACTTGTTTCAGAACGTTCAGAGAACATTCAAAACTAACGTTCCCATAATGTTTGAAAAATGATGAAATGGAATGTTCACTTAACGTTCACATAACCAAGAAATTTTTTTTTAAAAAAACATTGGATGTTTCAGATGTTCAGTGAACATTCAACTTAATGAGAATGTTAGCAAAATGTTCTTAAAACATATTCTTTTAAACAGGTATCCATCACACACACACACACAGGAAGTGATGCAGATGTCTGTTGGGAATCCAACTGCTTAATATCTAATTGAGACATTCCATGAGCACGGAGCAGAACGAGGCATCTGATGAACATTAACCTGATCTCCATGCCTGTGTGTCTGTGAACACTGAACTGACGCTTTATTTTCACCTTAACAGATATAAGTGTGTGTGTGTGTGTGTGTTACTGCCTCCCAGCCTGGTTGATTTATGAGCTTTCAAAGTTCTGGAAGCTTCAACCACCAGCTGCAATTCAGATGGTGAAGAACTGAACACACACACACGCACACACATATATTTGCTCACATTAGCTTGTCTGACTCTGAATCACGCACAGAGTTGTGGGGGTGTGGATGGCCGTTTCTGATGCCTCGTTAAGTGGCCGTTCTGAAACAGACCATTAACCCTCCGCAGCCCTGTGAAAGTTCAGCAGTCAGAAAGAGTGATGTGTGATCGATTCATGCAGTGAATCAGGTGTGAGTTTACCCAGATAACAGGGAACGTTGTGGCAAGGTTCTCTCAATGTTATGAACAAACGTTCTTCCAGTAACGCTAATAGAACATTCGTTCAAAGTTATCTAAGGTTCTCAAAACATAATTTACACCCTTTTATTTTAGTTGAAATTTTAGTTGAAAACGAATCAGAGATTAAACTATTTGCATAATCATGCTTTCATAAGCATAACCACAATCACACAGAGGAATTATTAGTCATTATCAAAATCCTCTGTGAATATGTAATGAAATAAATCCTGCTGATATGTAAATAAAACACACAAAACACGACTAATTCTGAAACACATTTGTTGTGTTCGTTTGTTTTTTATTTATCAAAACATATAAATATGACTTATTCAAAACAGATTCACCAATGTAATGGGTCTGGAGGGAAAAGCCAATGTGTTAATATTAAATGAACATTAATCTGACTGCATGTATTCATGATGAACAGATCAAATACAGCAGTGAAACGGCGCCCTCTGCTGCCCGCAGAACGACATAAACACTTACAGGTTATTGACACCATTCTGCTAAACCTAGCTATTTAAAGGGACAGTGCACCAAAAAATGAGCACTTACTCACCCTCAAGTTGTTCCAAACCTGTATGAATTTCTTTCTTCTGCTGAACACAGATATTTTGAAGAATGTGAGTAACCAAACAGTTGATGGACCCCATTGACTTCCATAGTATGAAAAAAAAAAAAAAAAAAATTCCATGGAAGTCAACAGGGCCAATCAACTGGGAACATGATCCCAGATGTGCTGAACACTTTCAACAGCAGAAAAATATGCTCTTGCTCCCTCTAGTGACAAATCACATACTAACACTCATTTTAGTACAGGTTCATCTAACAATCTAGCCAGCTAAATGTCCATTAGGTGAACATTAAGGGAACATTCCATCTTGTAATTTTTCAGTCATTAAGAGAACATTACTGGAGAATTTTCTCTGAACTTTCCAAAACAAGTAAGTAACATTTAAAAAACGTTAGAAGAACATCCAACTGAAATGTTTCAGGGGGAAAAAGCGTTCCATGAACAATGTATAAATAATGTTTTTGTGCTAACGTTTTGAGAACATTATTAAACTTTGACAACTTTGAACAAACGTTCTATTAACGTTACTGGAAAAATGTTTGCCAGAACATTCCCTGTTTGCTTGGATGGAGAACAGAAGTTACAGAAGTTCCCACAGTCACACAACATCTCTAACAGTGTTAAATCACACACTCTCCAAAAAACACCTACATACACACTCTCTCACACACACACACACATTACACCTTCTGCGAGAGTCTGACCAAAGACCGCAGTTCACAAACACGCAGATTCATAACAGTCACCAAAAACACTATTGTTTTTTTAACTATTTTAACTTTTTTTTCTATTAAAAACAAAATAATTTTTAGATGAAAAACCTATGAATGTAAACATACATATATATATATATAAACAAACACAAAAAGAATCAAGCATAGTGAACATGAATACACATGACCCGGTCAAACTCAGCTCTGATTGGTCATGGTGTGAATCTACACAGATCCTTAATGGACACAATAACACTCCTAATTAACACTTGCACACACACACACAACACTTCACACACTCCAGTATATTCCCATAACAACACCTCAACGCACACACACACACACACACACACACACACACACACACACACTCTCTCTCTCTCTCTCACACACACACTCTCTCTCTCTCTCTCTCACACACACACACTCTCTCTCTCTCTCTCTCACACACACATACTCACTCTCTCACACACACTCCGGTATATTCCCATAACTTTCTATTCATCAAAAAAACCTGAAAAATAAGATGTATCATGATTTCCACAAAAATATGACTGTTTCCAACATTTATGACAATAATAAAATGTTTCTTGAGCAGCAGATCATCATATTAGAATGATTTCTGAAGGATCATGTGACACTGAAGACTGGAGTAATGATGCTGAAAATTCAGCTTTGATCACAGGAATAAATTACACTTTACTATATATTCACATAGAAAACAGCTGATTTAAATTGTAAAAAATATTTCACAATTTTACTGTATTTTCACTGAACGTTGGTGATCATAAGGGAATTCAAAATCATTTAAAAATCTTACCAACCCCAACTTTTGAATGGGTACATGTGTACACACACACACACACACACACACACTATAGTTTATACTATATATTTGTATCTTGTCAGTGTTGTCTGATGTGTGACAGGAGTCAGTGTGTCTGGGAAAGCAGCAGTAAAACACTGAAACGCTTCATTACACGTTCAGACTTTAACACGTCCATGTGACGCCCGTGTGGGTCACGACCCCGACTCTCTCCATCTGCAGTCAAACTCTACTGATGATGAACAACATGCCAAATGTTCAGATGGTGAAACATCTGTCCAAAAAACTTTCAGTAAAGGAAAAACTACAGCTAACAGGAAATGATGTAGCAAGGTTCTCTCAACGTTATGAACAAACGTTCTTAATAAAACGTTCATTCAAAGTTATCTGGTCTTTAATAATGTTCTCAGAACATTAGCACAAAAACATTATTTATACATCGTTCATGGAATGTTTTTTCTGAAATGTTACATATGGACATTCTTGTAACATTTTTTAAATGTTACTAGTTTCAGAACATTCAAATGTAACATTCACATAATGTTTGAAGAATGGAATTTTCGCTTAACGTTTGCAAAACATTCATAGTTCGCTGGACTTTTATACAGTAATTGCTCTTGTGAAGTCTTTATCCCTCACAGCCTGATTTAGATTTGTTTTAATGTATTTATTTGGTCATCGTTACCAACTCCAAAATTAACTCTTATTTAGTCTCACGTTACAAATGAGACGTTTTATCGCAACACTGTGATTCAAAGAATGATCAGAAACAAAGCTTTGAATATTTAGATATTTATTTCAGGGAAATAAGTTACAGTTGGAATTGAGAATAATTTATCATAAATACTAAAAAATAAAATTCAATTCTTTTTATATACTGTACATATTCACAACTATTTACATACATTAACTAAATAAAGTGAATCGGAATTTGCAGTCCATATAAATAAAGATGTGTTCAGTTGAGTTCTTTCTCATCCTCTTCATCCTCTTCATCATCTTCATCATCAGTGTCTGAGTCCTCATACAGGCAGATCGTGGCCTGAACCGGATAGTTTCGCAGGAGAATCTCCGCGTCCTGGTACAAGTAATCGAAACACTGGGATTTGGGCCAGAACAACCTGCAGAAATAAAGTTTAAACAGTGAGTTCAGATCTCAGGAGCAGCAGGAGATGATCATGTAAACACGATTATACTCAGATGAAGTACTTACTTCACAGGGTGTGTGACTGTGGACACTTTAAAGTGTTGCTCGTCAGCTGACGGTCTTTCATAAGGCTGTTGAATAAAGAGAGAATACTTTAACATCTGATGTTTTGCTCATAAGTTAGTCTGACGGTCAGTATTATGAAGTGATCTCATACTGTACCTTATGAGCGGCAGTTTTGCGTCCAAGACTGGGTTTATTGATCCAAGGTCTCCAGGGTTTCATTTCAGCGTTTAATCCGTGTGTCAGAGTGATTTTCTCCATGATGTTCGTGAATAGTAAATCCGTGCGGGTGTTTCCGGTCAGAATGATGTTCAGACTGAAGTCTCGAGCCCTTATATACCCGCACGCGCGCTCGTGCCAAACGGTGCGTTCACGCCTCGCGTCTGACACGCGCGATCGTGGAGGTGTGATGTCACACTCCCGCAAACACATGGCGAGTTGACACATTTACTAAGAACAACTCTCTTTAATGACTTGTGCTTGTCTCTCATTTGTTTACGCACAGAAATGTCGCATTCCTTCACATGTAAGCGCTTTTTATTAATTCATGTAGTTAATATTTATTTATAAAGTGTGAGAAATCTCTGTTATTTTTCGTTTTTTATACGTTATTTAATACGATCAATAACGGCACAATACATTTCTGTACGGTTTGCGCGCTTGTAATGATTGCGTCACTTCCGTGTATAAATGTTTTTTTTTTTCTTTTTCTTTTTTGCTGTTACCAGGTTTCAGAATGTTTAGAGAACATTCAAAAGTAATATTTCTATTTCTGTTTCCCTTAACGTTCAAGAAAAACGTTTTTAAAACGTTCAGGGAACATTCCCTTTCATAACTTTGCAAAACTATTAGCTGTGATTGCGCATTTACAGGTATGGCTTTATTAATATGATGATTTGGTGATAATTAGATGCTTTTGTTTAATCATATGTGGTGATCCAAAGGTGTGAAGCGAAATCCAAACCATTTGCTCTCGAACACAAACATGGCGCGTG
Source organism: Hypophthalmichthys nobilis (assembly GCA_037950665.1). Taxonomy (NCBI): domain Eukaryota; kingdom Metazoa; phylum Chordata; class Actinopteri; order Cypriniformes; family Xenocyprididae; genus Hypophthalmichthys; species Hypophthalmichthys nobilis. Next base: position 484,947 of record CM075489.1, read on the forward strand.
CCGATCTGTGGCGCGCGCGCTCCTGCTGAGACTCGTGCGAGTTCATGAACTTTATTCTCCAGTTCAAGAGTGTGACAAACGCTCGAAATAAACTTCACAGACACAGAGATGAGAAACTGAAGACGCTTACCTGTGCTGCAGGCATCTGTCCTGTTGCGTTCTTGTGATCAATAGTGCAGTTATCAGCTTTATTAGGCTCTGAGAGCTTTCTGAGGATAGAAAGCAAAGGTTTAAACGCTAAAAGAGAACAAAACACGTATAACTACAGAGGCGCTCGAGTGTGTTTGGTTTCACCTGGTGAAGTAATTCTCTTTTTTTATGAAGGCAGATTCACCAATATTAGCGACATCTGTTGTCTTTTAGTTTGCTATAATTCATCACATTATAATCACTCATCAATCAAATATCAAATCAAATCAATCCACTAGAGGACACTCTTACACTGAAATACTGAAATGTGTGTGAATGTTCAGAGTCTTCTTCATTCTACATTCACAACAACACAACATTTAACATCGATTTAGCCGAAAATGTGTGTGTGTGTGTGTGTGTGTGTGTGTGTGACATATCAGGACACAAATGTGTATAATGACATGGGTATGACACAGGTATTACAAGGAGAGGGTGACTTATGAGGACATTACTCCATGACCCCATTTTTCAAAAGTCTTATAAATCATACAGAATGAGTTTTTATGAGAAAGTAAAAATGTGCACAGTTTCCTGTGATGGGTAGGTTTAGGGGTAGATGTAGTGTAGGGGGAGAGAAAATACGGTTTGTACAGTATAAAAACCATTACGCCTATGGAATGACCCCACAATTCACAAAAACAAACCTGTGTGTGTGTGTGTGTGTGTGTGTGTGTGTGTGAGTGAGTGTATATGTGTGTGTGTGTGTGAGTGTATGTGTGTGTGTGTGTGTGTGTGTGAGTGTGTGGAAACATCTATTTTATTCTTAACACACAATCAAGTTTAAGGGCACACACACACACATCAAAGTTGGTCTCACACTGTTTTTCAGAGAATCTTCCCACAATTCCTCGCTTCCCACTCTGCTCATCTCCTCACACACTCACACACACACACACACACACACACACTCTTAAAGCGAGGTCACGGATTGAAGAGATTCTCTTGTATTAATAATCCTCCTGCAGAACAGGAATATTCTGACTCACAGGAAATTAAATCTGATATATTAATGAATGATGATGCGCTGTACGACCTTCTGCTGTTTCATGATGTTCACTGCTGATTTCTCTTGTTGTGTTTGTTCCTCACATGAGACACACTTCAGAAATCGTTATACTGTCATTCAGATGTATGAAAAGAGCAGCATGAAGAATCTGCTGAAATGATTTCTGGAGCATCAGGTGTACGAAACGCAGATCAAAGACCTGTGTGTGTGTGTGAGTGAGAGAGTGTGTGTGTGTGAGCTCTGGACAGTCAGATTGACGACAGATGTCTGTGTGAAATCTAATGACTCTCTCTCTCTCTCTCTCTGTCGTGTGCAGTACGATCACACACACACACACACACACAGAGAGGGAGGAATCGAGCTCACGCAGTGCTTCATCTGCTCTTCAACTTCATTCTTTATGGAGTCTCTGTTTAATTATCCATTTATCGTGATTTCTTCACTCGTCATGATGCTTTTGGACTTCTAAAATATCCTGGACGAGTTCTGCTGAAACATGACTGAATATTCGAACCACAGTCAGTCCGCTGGAGATTATGAGTGGCATTATGAATACTATGATGACGAGGAGCCCGTGTCTTTTGAGGGACTGAGAGCAAACAGATGTGAGTATCTGCATATTATTCACTGTAGATAGATAGATGTGTGTGTTTGTGTTCTAAATGATGGTTTTGTTTCGTCAGACTCTATCGTGATTGGTTTCTGGGTTGGACTGGCTGTGTTCGTCATCTTTATGTTCTTTGTTTTGACCCTGATTACTAAAACTGGAGCTCCACATCCAGAGTGAGTAAAACACACACACACTCAATTTGCTATATTTAATATTTAATGTATTTATATGAATGAACCGTAAACAGCAGCAGAACTCAGCCTGCGTTCACACACTCTCATTAACACACAGCCTTTGTTCAGTATTATTATTGTAGATGAAGCTTCACGTGCGTCTCCATAGAAACAGCCAGTGTTGAAGAGTCCAGGACTGATTAAAGTCAGTCTGTAATCACATATTCAAATGAGCAGAAACACTTCAGCTGCTGCATATATTAGTCAATCAATCTGATTTAATTAGTCATTAAAGTGTGCTGTTCACCTCATTCATACATCAGACACACCAGATTTAATAAGGTTATTACAGTTAGCTAAAACTATTAAAAATAAAGCTAAAATAAAATAAAATAAAATATCAATATTAGTTTAGTTAAACAAAAATTAGAAATGTTGCCTTGGCAATAACTGAAATAAGTTTAGGTTGAAGCATCAAAATTATTAACTGGAAAAAATAAAAACTGAAATATAACTGAAATATTGTTTCCACATTTTTTTTAAATATAAAAATACACATTTGTTTTTTATATATAAATTAAAAATGTAGATGTCAATATAAATTAAATATGAAACTTTAAAATTATGCCAAAATGGGAAACATTTCTCAGCAAGGACCAAGAAAAAAATGTTTGATTAATTTTTACAATATCTTTTTTTTTTTTTTTTTAACAGGGTTGTATGGTTGAGTTCAAGAATATAATTGTGTAAAAAAATGAGAAAATGCAACAAGATTATTTAATAGTTACAAATTTGTCCAAAAAACTGCCACACTTTCTCTGTCTTTCTCCACAGGATCCCTGACCCGAGTGAAAAGCATCATGGTCTAGGCGACTGTGTGCTGGAGGTCGGCGGCTCTCAGGCGTTTTCTCTTCCGCCGCTGCCGGACGAATCACGTTCCCTCTTTCACTTCTACATCCATGAGGAGGAACAAGCCAAAGCCGACAGAGATGCTGTGATTGGCAGAGGGAGGCGTTGTGGGCGGGCCTCTGCTGGACTCCGCCTCCAGGGGACGACAGGCGAAGACGAGCACTTCCTGTCCAACTTCAACATTCCAAACTTTGTGAACTCTGAGCAGAGCTCCAGTGTCGACGACTTACTGCTGTGTGAGCCGCCAATCATCACAGGCAGCCAATCACCTGTGCCGAAGAGCTTAGAGCCCGCCTACCCCTCTTATGATGTCATCCAATATTAACACACAGATCAATCAGACTCATTATTCAGAGGGACATTTGCAGTGTGTTCACATGGACAGCGGTCAGTTTTTATTGAGTCGCTGATTTTAAAGAGACAAGCAAGAAATGCAACTTCACAAGGACAAGTACTGTGAACTCTGTGATGAGAGAGAACTTCAGAAAAATTATGAAGGAAAGTGTAACTCTGATAAAAACAATGAAGATGTGTGTGTCTATCTGTGTTTCTTTGAGTCTTTATGAATGTGTGTGTGTGTGTTTGAGTGTTGGTGAGAGAGAGTATGTGAGCGAGTGTGTGTGTGTGTGTGAGCAAATGTGTGTGTGAGTGAGAGTGTGTGAATGTGAGTGTGTGAGTGAGTGTAAGTGTGTGAGTGAGTGTGTGCATGAGCGAGTGTGAGTGTGTGTTTGTAAGTGTGTGTGTGAGTGAGTGTGTAATATGTGTGTGAGTGTGTTTGTAAGTGTTTGCGAGTGTGTGAGTGAGTGTGTAAGTGTGTGTGTGTGTGTGTGCGAGTGTGTAAGTGTGTGTGCAAGTGTGTTTGTAAGTGTGTGTGCGAGTGTGTGAATGAGTGTGTAAGTGTGTGTGCGAGTGTGTGTTTGTAAGTGTGTGTGCAAGTGAGTGTATATGTGTGAGAGTGTGTGTGTGTAAAAGAGAGAGAGTGTGTGTGTGTGTATGTGTGTAAAAGAGAGAGTGTGTGTAAAAGAGACAGAGTGTGTGTGTGTGTGTGTGTGTGTAAAAGAGAGAGTGTGTGTGCTTTATGGCTTTAGTTTTAGTTAACACTAATAGTGATAATCTGGTGTGTGTTATCAGGTTTTGATTTTGAAGGTTGACTCTTGTGTTCAGACTCTATTTTTAGTCTAATCTCAGTGTGTGTGACATAATTAAAAAATATTTTCATATTTCGCACATCTTGGATGTCGAACTCTAATCATGGACATCAAACGTCTTGAAAAACCATCTGCTCAGTGTCACCAGACAGAAACGACAAGATTTGTCCGGTAATCATGTAGTTGAGATGCCGAAACTACAACAATCTGCTTCCAGAAATCATTGAGAAGGAGCAGTGGACAGAATAAACGATTCTGCAAGCGCATATTTTGTATTTTATGATTCAGATGGCTCAACCTTTGTAATGCACCAGTAATGATTTCAGTGCTGCAGAATCACTCACAGGAGTTTAACATTCTGTCATTCAGAAACACGCAAACAAAGCCTGAAAACTCAACATACTGAACCAGCGAGATGCTGCTGGCAGAACCGGTTCCCCTCCAGGAAAGATGTGTGACGTCACGTCTCCCAGAAGGAACAAACACTGTGATTAACTCTAATAACCAAGAAACTACATTCACTGCCCACTGGCTTCTGTGCAAAGCGTTCTGGGACAGACGAGCAAAGAGCTTCTGAGAGGATTTATTAGCGCTGTGCTGCGTCTCTCACAGATCTGTAATAAAGCAATATTACAGGTAATGGCACAGGCAGCGAGGACACTTTACCTCTTAACAGAGGAAAGAGGGGAAAGGTTGTTGCCATGGAGAAAAGATTAATGTGTTATAATAGAAAAGAACATTCATGTTGCTCCTGTATGCATCCATTTAAATGGGAAAGTGTGTGTACAATTTTATTTCTTCATAACAAGTCGTTAGGCTCAGGGAGGAAGTTCATGAATCATCAGGCATTTAAGTAAACAATGCACAGAACAAAACAACATGTGTGGATTTTACATAGTGTGTTACTATGGAAACAGAGTGGGATAGATTGCTGAATTTAAAGATCACATCCAAATACTCACTCACACACTGATAGAGACAGAGATGAAACTGTAAATGCTTATTAATCATGCTGGAAAATTAAGCTTATTATTAACTAAAAACTAAAACTACTAGAAATTTTGTTCATTTAATCTAGGTACACTATTTATCTTTTGTTTGCCCTCTAGTGGTTACAACAAAACTGCATGCATTTCACATAAGATCATTGTTTTGGTTGTGCTTGAACTCTGTTAGAGACATGCAATTTATTCAATAAAACACCTTACTCACTTGTTGAGTGATAAAAACACCGCCATCTCCGCGTCGCTTTTCAAACTCCTCAGTTCGATGTTGATTCTTGTTTTATTACGAGCTCTGACGCTTTCTCTTCGTGCCAGCAGACTCTCCTCTGTTCTATGTTCGTTTAAAACGGCTGATTCCCCGGAGGTTGGAGATTTAGCGGTTCCATGTCAGTGTGATGAGAAATCAAGTTCCCCCAGGATTATCGGGTCTCCTTTAGGATCCCAAGTGATCCCACTGGTTCAAAGGACTCTTAATGGGTAGTATTTTTAGTGGCTGAAATCCTGCAAAATCACGTTAATCACGTTATGATTTATATCGTTTAAATGCGTTATAATGACCATTAATGTCTTTTAAATTACACAGTTCATATACTAGTATATAACTGAAGCTTTAGGTTGTGAAATCAAGCATTTCTCTTTCTTAGTGTTTTTTAGTTAGCTTATGTACTAGCATAGCATACATCTACCTGATTAGCCTGCTAGCTTAGCTTATAATTTATTATACCAAGTTCCAGTTTATTTTATTATGCAATACATAGGCATTCATTTTATATTTCAAGCAAGTTGTTTGTGCACTTAATGTAATAAACATCATACAATATTAAAATAGTCAAAATTTCTCATGGCACCGGAGCAACTTTTCTCTTTTATCATATCTACGGATATGACAAGATGTAGGATAGTGAATCAGGGTAAGAACACGTTTTGGAAGAAGGATTGAAGTTACAAAGTACCTTTAAATAAAATATATTAAAATTAGAAATGTTGACTTAACTAACTTAAAATAAGTTTAGGTTGAAGTAGTAAAATTACTAAAACTGAAACTTTAATAAATATAAATTACATCTAAATAGAAATATGAAAAATAATAACAAAAGCACATAACAGAATTACTCAAATGTAAAATTAAAAACATAAAAATCAAAGCTAATTCAATAAATAATAAATACTTTTAATAGCATATTAAATAATACTAAAATAACACCATATTTCTTCAATAACCATATTTTAAATAATAAACACATGTAATGTGGTTCTTTCCCCAGCAGGTGGCGCTTCTAAACCTGCAGTTTACAGTAAAAACTCTCTCTGACAGTTTGTGATGTGAAGCCCAGAAACTCTGGAGAACATAAATGAGCCAAAAAACAGTGAACCACAAAACCGCACTGTACTTACTAGAAGCTAAAGAGACATTATTTTAAAAACATGCGGCTCTGATTGGACAGAGAACGATTCTCGGATTTGTTTTCATCTGATTGCTTGAATATGAATGTTTCAGTACAATAAACTTAAACTTAAATGTGAAAGCAGTGTTTTCTGCTGCTGAGGATGGTGAGAATTTGCGGGTTGCGCATGGAGAATTCTGCCCTGCCATCTGGATTCCATTTCAGTGCAGGAACTGAATATGTGCGGTTAAAATGAGTCACGGCAGGCATTACAAAACACTCCCAGAGTGCTGAGCACTACAGGACGGCTTCAAAATACAGTTGAGTCAAACTACGGAAACAAAATCATCATACGCTCACATGAATTTTCCTCTCTTGAACGTGACTGTGCGCGAACATGCATTGAGAAAAGCGTTAAACACCCATTTCTGCAAATGAGACTCGATGGCAGCAGAGGTTGATGTTACAGTCACATAACAGCAGAAACAGACACAGACCATAAATAAATGTAAAATAACCAATACCAATAGTTAAGGATAACATAAAAACACATAAGACAGCAAAAATCCTTTACATTACCTGAGATTCATAACACATCCTATATCAATCCATTTTTTTCCTGATTAATTTGTCCGTGTGTTTTAGTAGTTATATCCACTGGCACTGCTAAATGAACTGCAGGATAATTAGATGTTGACTCATTAATCTCTGGATCATTGTGCATTAATGTCAAATTATCTCAGCTAACAAATTTATGTTCTAAATTAGTCGAAGAAACAATGAGGTGCAATGTTTCTAAAATATCTGTCGTAATGTTAGTATATCAATGTGAATGTTTATTGGTAATATTCCAAGAAAAAGAAACATAAAACATCTTAAGGATGTTCTGAAAATGTTGCTCTCAGAACGTTTTCTCAACGCTATGAGAACGTTCACCAATTAAAAACATCATAAAGAATGTTGTTCTCTCAACATCATGAGAACGCATATCAAATATTAATAGGAATGTTCTATAAATGTTATTTAAAGTATGTTTTATCTTATCGTTGTAGGAAAGTTCTCTATCTGCATCCCAATGTACGCCCTAAAAGTATGTAGCATACACGTTTTATGAAGATAATGTAGGCTACATACTTTTGACAAGCTTTGGGATATACTATCACGTCATAAAATAGCATCTTTAACGCATCCTGTCACCGTTAACTGACATGTCAATCATCTTGTCACAAAATCCCCCACATTTAATTTAATTTCCTATAATATCAGAGAGAAATGCAATTGCATTTCCAAATTGTTGTTGCAGATTAAATATAACACTGATAACATTAAATAAATATTTTTATCAGGTAAAATGTTGATTATTAGTCACTCAAACAAACCCCTTTATCTAAACCTAGCCTATACTTAACCGTCGGTCGCGAACATCCGCCATTTTGTAGATTTTAAACACTTCTCACTGGTGTTTGTACATTTTACTAATTAACAGTTTATCAAGTGTAAGAAATTAAGTTAAGTAGCTTTTATTATACACTAAGGTGTTTTCGTACGCATAAACTATAGGCTATAGTAATGCGTATTTTAAATTAATATCATTCAAGGATAATCATTAACTGACAGTTTCGCGCCGATTTCGAGGGAGGCATTTGAAGGCTGTATACGTCATCGAGGCGGTCTCATTTAAGAAAAGTAACCGTTAGATTGCAAAGTAAGAAAGAAATTACAGTATTTTACGTACAGTATTTATACACGAGGATTAACAATGTTATTACGGTTACTTTTCTTAAATAAGACACCCTTGATGACGTATGCAGCTGCAGCCTCCGAAATGAGAAGCAGCTATCGTACTAGTTAGGATGGATAGTATGCACACATTGGGACGCAGGGTTAGCCTAGTGTGTCGCTAAAAATAATAATAATAATAATTGTTGGACAAACTTCTCCTTCATCCATGTGTTTTAATAGGATTCAGCAAACCTATAGGCCTAACTCCAACGCATCTGTCAGTCTATAAAAACATCAAGTCAAAGCATGTTCACAGACGTGTGTGATTCTTTTCATTTGTTTCCCTCAACCATCTCAACTCATTAAATACTTAGCCAAAGTCTAACCGTGGGTGTGGAGGGCTGGAGGCCTCGCATGCATTAATAATTCAGCGTGTGTTTGTCAGACTGAGCCATTGCACAACAGTTGTCATACCTGTCGTGTTGTCTGGTCACAGCTCGATCCACCTGCTCCTCCAACAGCATGATCAATGGACCCTCACAGGTGACGCTGCGACCCTCTCAGGTGTGAGATTGGGTCGAATTGTGTCGATACCGTCCGTGAGGCTCTTCAGGATCAGCACCGCTGGATCATGGTAAGCTGGCACGTTTCGCATTGTTTACACACTTGAATGAATCGCTTCATCGAGTGTAAATCCGTCTGGACACGTCTGTACGTGAACATTAAATGCGTGGGTGTGACGTTCTTGCAAGTAAGCAGGTAAATAATTAGTGCAGACGTTTGCGCTTTCTATTTCTTTACTCGAGAACTCCAAGATCAGATGATTCATCTCAAACTCTGTGAGTCTTTCTGCTTTTATCTTAATGATTCATTCTTATAAGCGGTTTGAGAATGGATGGATTTGGCCTAATTATCTTTATTATCATGCTTAGAAAATAACATATCCATTGGAACCAGTCGATCAGCCTGCTGAAACACACAAGGTTAAAAACGTTCTAGGAACGTTCTCTCTAGGTTTTGTAACCAATTGGCTGAAAGTTGCAGGGAGTTTACTAAAGAGAACCGAACGCTGGTTAGCCAAATACTGTATATTTTAAGGTTTTAACGATTGCAAAAGCAATGTTTTAAAAAAATAATAATAAAGAATTGGCTGGGTTTTACAAATTAAAACAAACAAACTCGCATGATAATGAAAACAGCTTTCAATAAAGCATATTTATTTATATTTTAAATAAGCTTATAATAAAAATACAATGAACAGCATGTGCCGAAATGACAGCAGCTGTAAGCAACTGACTTTGGGAGGATGGAAACCTGAAGTGGTTTGTGAATGTTCTCTTGTTCATTGTGTTGGATTGGGTTCATCTGATCCTCTGAAACCCAATCCAGCTCTGCCTCCTTCTTCGTGCCCTCCGTCTCCCCGCGCGCGCGTCAAGGCAGCGCGTCTCCGCGCGTCCAGTAGCTCAGTAATAATTAACCACCCCCTGAAGCGTTCTTTTATTGATTCGGACTTTCATTCCGACGGAATCGCTTTTATCGATCTGGATTCATTGAGCCGCAGGGCTGGATCATTTCACGACTCTCGCTGGCGGGACGAAAGACGCGCTTCTCTGGGTGTTTCGCGCGCCACTGATCCGGACAGTAAGTTTCTCTAGAGATCAAGAGTTCTGATGAACTTCAGCAGAATGACTGTCTGAGATTCTACTGAATGACATTCAATAATGAATATAAATACTTTTCCCGTTTCTTTGTTATTCATATTTTTCTCGGTTTTTATTCATTTTTCCAAATCCTAAAAGTGTGTTGGCTAACAAAAAACGTGTTACTGACGTTCCCATTAATGTTCTCTGACTTTAAATGTTTTAAAAAACGCCTTTTCTTGGTTATGCAAATGTTAAGGGAACATTCCATGTTATGTAAACGTTATTTTTGAATAGCTACACAAGAAGTAACATTTAAAAACATTAGACGACGTCCAACTGATACATTTCAGAAAATAATGTTCCATGAATGTTTTTGTTCTAACGTTTTGAGAACATTATTAAAGACAAGATAACTTTGAACGAACGTTAGATGCTCATAACGTTGAGAGAACCTTGCCAGAACATTCTGAGAACATTCCCTGTGAGCTGTTTAAGTGTTCTCTCAGACTGAACTGTACTTTCTACGGAGAGAAAAAAAATCTCTGGCATACTTTGCTTTAGTTTATTAGTTAAAAATTCATTCAAAGAATCCATACTAAATACAAAATACTAGTTGTTTCTGCTTTTTTTTTTTTTTTTTTTACTGTTGTTACAGTAACAGAAACTAAACCTACATTATTTTGAGGGCAGACTTTGAACGAGCTAAATTTCATCGGATGCTGCAACGGTCGTGATATGACGTCAACAGGGTGTTTTTTTATAAACATGAATGCAACATATAACATATATTATTACATTCAAAATGTAAAAATATACAGTCTACTCGAATTTACTGCGAGATATAATTCTTTTAATAGAGGGTATATGCATTGACGTCACTTTCCCGCCGGAACACTCCCTCAGACGGACTGAGTGGCAAAAGAGCCTGCTGCAACTGAGGGAAACTGCGAGTAAAACACGAGTAAAACAAACGATTAAACTAAAGGTTGGACTCGATAGTGTTCTTGTTATAACTTACTAAGGATCCAGTAATCCATGGATATTGACATGTAGCCAGGAATCGTGTTTCCAGACATTTATTTTTGCCCGATTTCGACGCCGGGGAAATACATAAAACAAATGTGCCTGTGAACGCTTTATAAATACAATATAGGTAGGTCTAAATCTGGGTGATCACTTATCATCACACTATCAATGTTATATGATCACTATCAATGTTATATCATCTAGTCCTAAAACTTGTACAGTTTTTGTCAGTGCTTATTTAAAAACACCCAATTATGCAGAGTATAAAATGCTAAATATTTAATTGATGAGTTGACAATATAATATACAGAGTATGATTTTACCCCAAAATTCAACATATTGACAAAATGATAACTGAAAATCCAGGTTTCGCTGCCTGGAGTCCAGTTGTTCTTGTGAATTGCTGCGATCCATTTGCTTCTCTTTTCTTTAGCTTTCGGCAGTCTGTAAAAATATTCCTCAGGTTTTGTGTCAAATCTATTTGTACAGTCAATCGCAAAGTTCTTCACTGTTTTGAATGTGTTTTGTGTTTTTCGCGGCATTCACGCTGAAAACCAATGCTGCCACACAGTCTTTTTGCCACTCGGTAGTTCATTACAAACTGAATTATATATGGTGGGGTTTTCTTGTTCAAATTCCCACCCAAAATAAAGGGGCGGGGCCTGGTTGAGTTAGTAGTGTGTTGAAACTGGCAGTTATGGTAAGTGGTGGGACATTTCCCAAACACGCTCGAAGCTCTTGACCAATCACAACACACTGCTTCAGCCAACCAATCAGAGCACATTGTGCTTTTCAGAAGGCGGGGCTTCATAGAGACAGGAACTAAATAGAGCGTTACTGACAGACTGGGAAGAGAGGAGCTGAACAATGGAGAATATGAGGAAAATAATCAACATTCAAGCAGGAAAACCTGTTCTAGTAGAGCCCAAAAACACAATCAGGTCCTCTTTAAACCTTGTGGTTTTTTTTATGTGTTTGTGATTGTAGGCTGAGAGTCCTCAGGAGCGCAGCCCAGGGGTGTTCAGTCGCATTGGGAGCTGGCTGTCGTGGGGTTGGGGCAGTCCGGTGCTGAGCGGAGATGAGCCCACCTCCGAGACACAGCGAGAGGAGGCGTCTGACGAGGACCACAGAGAAACCAGCCTCCCAACTGCTGGTGCACGTGAGACAGACAGTCCTGCAGTAGGTGAAACCGTTCCAGCAGAGAAAAGCCCTTCCCTGAGGCGGAATGCCAACCATCTGAGAAGCTTCCGTGGAAGGGGAGACGGGACGGGGGAGAGGACAGGAGGTGCACAGAAAACCCAGGTGTGCCTGGAGAAAACAAGTAAAAACAGAAACAAACGTAGTAAGTCGTTTGAGAGCTACAAAAGGGGATCATCACCTGACATCTCTGATCAACATAAGACAGAGAAAATGGGACGGAGGAGATCTGGAAGAAGGAGGCGGAGCTCTCATGGAGATTTGGGTGGGTCTCAAACTAAATCACCAACCAGTACTCAGCCTGATAGTCCTGCAGCAACCAGTTTGGCCACCAGCCCACAGACGGCATGTGCTGACTCAGTTTTTGAGGAGGCGGAAAACAACGCTCAGGAATGTTCTGGAGCAGAAGAGCCGAACTCAGGTAGCCTTGAGGATGTTGTACGAGCAGAATGGGTGGAAGCACACCTGAGCGAGGACGCAGCTGATTCACCAAGTTCTCCAGATCCGCCTGTCCACGCCACGCTGGCTTTTGTCGCTGATTCAGACATGGACGAGGAACCTGTGGTGAGGGTGACAGAGAGTGCTGAATCCAAACGCAGGAGTATAAAAGTGTCTCACAGTGAGAAGTTCTTTGCTAAAAAGGTGGTGGTCACCTCACAGGACCCAAATGAAGATCATCATGAGAAGTTTAAAATCACTACAGATCCCAAACGGCCGAGATCTGATGAGAGAGTGAGGTAAATTTACCTGTTTAACCTGTTTGTAGCTAATGTGCTAACAATTACAACATAATATACTTTTGAAAGCCAGATTCTTTTTGTTTTTTTGATCTGTGAACAATTTAAAATGTTTAAAGTTTAACTAAACGTGGGAAATCTTTCTTAGAGATAATCAAGATAAAACACCATGCGTCATGTTGTGAAATGTGCTTTTACTAGGTGATTATTATCAGGTTCTTGTCATTCCTCTGGGCTGTAAACTCATCGTACATTAAAACCTGTTGGTTAATGTTCCTGACCTTGTTCCAAGAACTCTCTGCATTTGAAAAGAGGCATTATCATGACAATTAAGTGCTTACATACATAGTCAAATGCCAGTTTTTCTAAATGTCAGCTTTGTATACATTAACAACTCCTAAAAAAATAGTTCACATAAAAATAAATGACTTGCCTTCACATCATTCCAAACCTCTATGGTTTATTTCTTTGGCTCAAAACAAGAGATCTTTTGAAGTTCATTCAAGATGTGTTTTTTTCTTTCTTTCATTTGATCAGTGATTTTTAATTTCAAGCACCAAAAAAGAAAAAAGCACTAAACAAAAATCACAGCAACAGTCCATGTGTCTCCTGATAGCCATAGTTTTGGGTGAGGAACAGAGTGAGAAATAAACTATGCTTTGAATTTTCTGTGCAACTTTTGAAACTGTCTTGCAGCACAAGTGTTAGTCACTTTCTATTAAAGCGAAAATGCAAATGTGTTGAAGAAAGGGAAGTCATGCAGTCTCTTAATGGATTTGTGGTTTGCTTCAAAGATATAAAGAACAGAGGAGGAGAAATGAGGAAGAATAGCCAAAGAGAGAGAATGAGGAAAGACACAATGAGTCAATCACTAATGAAGGGAGTGGATGCTAAAATGAATAAAGTAAACATGATAGAGATGTCAAAAGCACTTTGTTTTGTCCTTTTGACCTTTTTTTATTGTTTGTTTTTTTACAGATGTCCAGAGGACAGAGTGGACGGCACTACTGTGAAGTCCAGTCATCAAAAGGGCCGAATTGCAGACAAGATCAGTATGTTTGAAAGAGGAGCGACCAAAGCTGCTAGTAGCTCCTCAAACCCGCATCATCTGGATATTTCTCCAGCTCGAAATGTGGCTACTCGTCTCACAGAACATGCCGGAACGCGGCCCAGTTCTGCACCTCCGAAGCAAACGGTTAAAGAGAGGGCGATGAATTTCGCTGCAGGACAGAGGGGAGAAGAGAAGTTAACATTGTCGTCTGGAGTGTCTGGTCATACACTGAAGGAAGGACATTCAAAAACAGCTGGTCGTACGGAAGAATCTTGTTCTGGAAGTCTTGAAAAATCTACAGCAAATACCAGCGGAGAACTCAAACCCATAGATCAAACAGACTCCAAATCCCACAATGCAACACAAATCAAACCTTCATTGTCAGAGAGCACAAGTGACTCAAACATTGGGAATAAAGAGTTGGATTCTGTCCTGACAGTTTCATCTCCTACTGACGAGACCCCGCAGGTGAAATCGCCAAAACGGACAAGCTCACGATCTAAAAAACGACGAAGCAAAGATACGTCTCAACCGCTCAGCCCCACCAGCAAGAACAAGCAAGAAATGGGTCAAGGTAAACAGGAGGTCAAGAGCAACACAGAGCCTAATATGACCCCAAAAACTCTTACAGATGCAGAAGACATGAAAGATCAGTCTTTGAAAAGCATTTGCACAGACCAGTCTTTGAAAAGCACTTCTGGTGAGGACGTCTCAAGCAAAAAGACTAAATTTCCTCCGAAGTTGGAGAAAGCAGCAGATATAATGCAAAGCACGGAGACAACATCAAACACTGACTCAAAGAGGTTACAAAAGGCTCCACATATGGACTCAGAAGGTCTCAAAGAAATGAAAAGCGTGGATGAGAAGGAGGGAGAGAATAGGAGTCACTTTGAAGCACAGATAGTGACCACTGCTTCCAAGGCATCCAGCTCCCAAACTGAGAACAGCTCAAATGAAGTGAAGATAGAACGGACAGGCATTGACTCAGAGCAACAGAAAAACAGCAACAAAAAGCAGCCTGTTCAACAGAGCTCAGAAGGAGAGCAGGGAGAGGGGCGGAAGAACAGAGACACGATTGTAAACACATTGTTTGGAGAGTCAGGGAAACTAGATCCATCTGTGACAAAAGAAGAGAAACCACCATCCCCAGAGGACCTGAAAGCAGCCAACTCTAAAGACTTTGAGCCAGCCAATAGCAGCACTGCATCGTCTAGGAAAGATGCCATGCGGAACAGGGAGAGTGAGACAGATATGTTGGTCTTACCTGAGAAAGACACCACTAGGTGTGTGCATAAAGCGAAAAATAGCCCTGAAAATGATCCAAAATCAGACGAGACACAAAGACCATCGAAGCCAAGCTATAAGAGTAAAGAAAAAGACTGTTTGACTGAGATAACCAATCAGAGCAAGAAAAAATGCAATGTGACAGAAGCAAGTGAACAACTGAAAACTACTGAGACACACAAACACAGTAATGACGTCAACACATCAAAGCAAAATATAGAAGGAGAAATTACAACTAAACCAGGTAAATCAAAGGACACTTCAGCTGTAAAGCCCAATGTCAGTAGACAGGAAGACACAACAATTACTCTGAATACAGAGGAAAACTCTTCTACTGAATTGTATGATCAGACTAAAGAAAAAGATGCTTCTACAAGTAGGGCACTGGCAACACCAAACCCTGCATTGGTGAAAAAACAAAATGATGAAATGGACACCATAATTTCACCTCAGAATCCACCAACAGAAGGAGGCGGGCCACCCCCACAGAGCCAATCAGAGAACCGAGAACAACAGAAGACACAGACAGCATCCAGTAAAACGGATTTAAAACAGCAACAACAAAAGCCAGGCGCTGAAACTAAAGACGGAGGCACAAACAAAACCAAGAGTAAAGTCACTAGCACAGAAATTACATCCATAGTAAATGGACACATAAACTCTTTAGAGACAGAAGAAAAAATTCTTAGCTCTAGCCATGAAAATACATTTCCTGTAATACCACCCAATAATGAGAATCTGTCTCTGCACTCAGCGAAGAAGAAGCCCACTTTGTTGTCATCCACAGCCAATGAAGCATCTACCGAGCAGTCTGGCCAGGCCAGTGAAAAGATTACCTCTAAACCAGCCTCAACAAATGAGACAGCCTCCAGTTTACCAGCCTCAAGTGATGACAAGAACACAACTTCAGTTTTATCTAATGAAAAGAACACAACTCCATCAGACTCAGCTCAAGAAAAGATTACGCCTTCACAAGCCTCAACCAATGAGACAACCTCCCCTTTGCCTGCCTCAACTAATGAAAAGATTACGCCTCCACAAGCCTCAACCAATGAGACAACCTCCCCTTTGCCTGCCTCAACTAATGAAAAGACTACGCCTTCACAAGTCTCAACCAATGAGACAACCTCCCCTTTGCCTGCCTCAACTAATGAAAAGACTACGCCACCAGCAGCATCAACCAATGAGACAATCTCTGCTTCAACAGGCTCCAGTGATGACATGAACAAACCTCCACCAGTCTCAACTAATGAAAAGAACACAACTCCATCAGACTCGATCAGTGAGATAACCACACCTCCAAAAGCCACACCTCCACCAGCCTCAACTAATCAGGTAATACCCGCCTCAACTAATATAAAGATAACACCTCCATCAGACTCAGCTAACAAAGAGATAAGTGATGAAAAGACTACGCATCCACTAGCATCAACTAATGAAAAGATCACACATTCACCAGACTTATCTAATGAAAAGGCAAAGCCTCCACCAGCCTCAACTAATGAGACAACCTCCACGTTGCTTGCCCAAACTAATGAAAACACCACGCCTCCAACAGCATCAGCTAATGAAAATGCCAAGCCTCTACCAGCATCAACCATTGAAATAACCTCCACATTATTAGGCTCAACAAATGAAAAGACCACATCTTCTCCATCATCAACCAATAAATCTACCTCCACTTTATTAGGCTCAGGTGAATACAAGACCACACCTCCATTAGTCTTAACTAATGAAACAACTAAATCTCCCCTAGATTCAACTAATGAAGAGACTACAGCCTCAACTAATGAGACAGTCTCCACGTTGCTTATCCAAACTAATGAAAACACCATGCCTCCAACAGCATCAGCTAATGAAAAGACCATGCCTCCACCAGCCTCAACCAATGAGACAACCTCGACTTTACCAGCCTCAAGTAATAAAAAGACCACATCTACAAAATCTTCAACTAAAGAACACGCTCCACCTCCAGCCAAAACGGATTCACCATTCTCCAAAGATAAGACTACTAAAAATGAGAGGACATCGCCACCACCACTAGCATCCTCCTTCCCACTAACCTCTACCAGTGGAGAGAATATAACTCCACTTCCTTCATCCAAAGAAAAGACAGTATCACCACCAGATTATAACAATGGGAAGACCCCACCTTCACCAGCATCAGTCAAGGAAAAGATTTTGCCTCCTCATGCGTCAACCATAGAGAAGATTCCCCACATATTGCCATCAGCCAGTGAGAAATCCCCATCTCCCTCCAGCAAATCTACAGATCCAGCCACAAGAAAAAAAGAATTTACCCACAAACCCTTCCACTTTCCACAAATCCCCTCTGCACCTGGAAGCTCCTCCCTGGACAGGGACTCTCCATCTAGCTGGCTTGATGTGGATTACCAACATCCTAAAAGGAAGAAGCAGTTGATTTCAGAACCAAAACCTAAGCTCAACGCATCTGTGAATGAGACAAACCTGGATACATCAGGAGAATTTGACCCAGATGACTTTATTGCAAATGTGAAAAAGCTAGCAATGCCGTTTAATCTTCCCCAACGCAAACACTGCCAACATCGCCTGCAAGCCCCTCCGTTTGTCCTGCCTGCCATCAAAGAGGACCAGTTTGAGAAACCCTTTGATCCGGAGGAGTTCCAGCATGGCTTGAGGAGAAGGAGGGAATTCATTTTGGATCTGGCTTCAATATCCAAGAGTCAAGACACAGAGGCCGAGAAGGAGAACACCAAACCTAAGTGGGCAAAACCTGAGCGTGAGAGCATCCTCACTAGGTCCTTGATCTTCCAGAGAGCAAGGAAGAAGTCTGAAACGGATGAGGGAGAAAAAAAGGAGGGGTCAGATGTAAGTACAACAGAACCACTGAAAACAAGGTCTCGTTTGGAGAGGTGCTCCATTGTCAGCGCTCTACGCAGCCCCAGCAAATTGAGACGCATGGAGTTTTTAAGCCCCACTGAGTGTCCTTCAGATGGGCTGTTCTCACCCAGCAATGCTCCTGGATCTACATCACCTCCACAATCACAGCTGGCACCAACTGCAGAATCACCCGAACAGGTCATGGTAGAGAAAGTCCGAGCAAAGAATG
Organism: Hypophthalmichthys nobilis; assembly: GCA_037950665.1. Taxonomy (NCBI): domain Eukaryota; kingdom Metazoa; phylum Chordata; class Actinopteri; order Cypriniformes; family Xenocyprididae; genus Hypophthalmichthys; species Hypophthalmichthys nobilis. The sequence goes on from CM075489.1 coordinate 503,125, forward strand.
ATGGCCGCTCTTCCCAGTCTGGTTCTCAGGTTATTTCAGAACCTGTGCCTGCCATGACACCTGACCTCAAAACAACTTCAAGAAACCAAACAGTCACTATGGCAATAGACACTAATGCACCTCCCAGTGATACCCAGACTGGTTCTCAGGTTGTTCTAAAACCTACTAAGGAAGATGGACCTACGCAAACACCTGACTTGAAAACAACTTCATTAGACCCCCGGACCACAATGTTAACAGACTCTAATTCTCCTCCTACACCTAGTTGTACCCAGTCTGGTTCCCAGGTTGTTCTAAAACACACCAAGAACGATGGACCTACCATGACACCTGACCTCAAAATACCTTCAAGAGACCCCACAGTTACTATGTTAACAGACACTAATGCACTTTTACATCCCAGTGGTACCCAGACTACTTCCCAGGTTGTTCTAAAACCTACTAAGGATGATGGACCTACCCCGAAACCTGACTTGAAAACAACTTCAGCAGACCCTCCAGTCACTAAAGCACCACCACTTCTCAGCAGTATCCACACTGGTTCTGATGTTGTTCTGAAACCTGATGTACCAACACTGATGCCTGACCTGAAAACAACTACAGTAGACCCCATTGCCACAATGGTAACAGACGCTAGTGCTCCTCCACCACTTCCTTCCTTTGAAGACATCAAGTTACCTAGTATCCTAGAAAAAATTCTTCCAAAGGAACCTGAAACCACTCGATCATCAAATAAGATCGACCCACTGGTCAGCCATCCCTCATTTATTCATTCATCACACTGACCACAGCAACAACACACATTTATTTGTTCATATACCCAGCTAGTGTTTCTCATAGTGTTGTTTATAGTGTAAAATATGTCACATATTTCAGTGTTTGTGTTTATTTGGCTGGTTAGGTGGCTAGAGAAAGTGCTTCCATACCTGGTCTAGTGGATCTGAATACGGCTGTTGACGTAGCTGACAGGAAAACCCAAGAAATTACAATTCCTCCTGCACCTCAAGTTCCTGCAGCTCAAATCCTTCAAGCTAAGCCTCAGAGAGAACTCCCAAATGTATGTGTCCATCACCAATGTGTATTTTCTTTGTAAATTCCAGAAATGTATTTGTTCATAGCTGGAATCGCTCTGAAGAACTGCATGCCAGAGTGTTATTCATGCATGTCCGTATTTGTACATGATAACATGAGAAATTGGAAGTTTTAACATGTTCTATTAGGACATCATTGGATCTTATTTTTGACTGTTTTACTTGCATTATTCTCCTAACCACAAACTGCCATGGTGTTTTATCTTTCAGATTCCAACTGCTCGTGGAATCCATCGGCGTCCTGCAAAGGTTTGCCAACATTTCAAACTCGTCACCCAACAGAGATTTTTAGTTATTAGAAGTTGCGTTCCTTGTTCTGTTTGAATAACAAGAGTCAAGTTTTTGGAATTTCATTTATGCTTTAAATATGTGGACAAAGTACATCAACTGTAACTTGTTGTACCAGTCGGGCAATAGTTCTAAGTGCCCCCATACAGAGAATTGCTCTGATTTATAAAGTCCATAAAGTGCTGGGATGATTAAATGTGTGTCTGATTGAGCATTTTGTTAGCATGATTTAACACATTGCTAGCATGTTTTATCATGTTGCTAGCATGATTAGCATGTTGATAACATGTTGCTACCATGAATTAGCATGTTGCATGATTTAACACTTTGCTAGCATTATTAGCATGTTGCTAGCATGATTTAACACATTGTTAACACATTTTATCATTTTGCTAGCATGTTAGCATTATTTTAACACATTGCTAGCATGTTTTATCATGTTGCTAGCTTGATTAGCATGTTGATAACATGTTGCTACCATGAATTAGCATGTTGCATGATTTAACACATTGTTAGCATTATTAGCATGTTGTTAGCATGAATTAACACATTGTTAACATGTTTATCGTGTTGCTAGCATGTTGTTAGCATGTTTTATCATGTTGCTAGCACGATTAGCATGTTGATAACATGTTGCTACCATGAATTAGCATGTTGCTGCTATGAATTAGCATGTTGCATGATTTAACACATTGTTCGCATGTTTTAGCATGTTGTTAGCATGTTGTTAGCATGATTAGCATGTTGTTAGCATGATTTAACACATTGTTAAAATGTTTTATCATGTTGATAGCATGATTAACATGTTGTTGTCATGTTGCTAACATGAAGTAACACATTGCTAACATGATTTAGCACGTTGCTAGCATGGTTTAACACATTGCTAGCATATTTTAACATGTTGTTAGCATGATTTAGCATGTTGCTAATAGGATTTAACGCATTGCTGGATAAAATGTATCTTGTGTCCGTCAGATTGTGATATTTGAGCACCATCAGTTCAACGGTCAGTCCTTTGAGTTCTACAGGGATCAGCCTGATGCTACACAAATGCAGCTGTCCAGTGTGATATCTGTGAAAGTGGTCAGAGGATGGTAAGCAGCCAATACGCACATCTATGGAGATCAAGTCAGTGCATGATGATGTGCCTTTCAGTAGTTTAGATTTAATGGTGCACATTGGCCTATTGCAGTTGGATACTGTATGAGAAACCAGGATTTGAGGGACGATGCATCGCTCTGGAAGAGGAAGGTGTTGTCGAACTGCCCAATCAATGGGCAGAAGAGGGCGAAGAAACATCAGACCCTATTGTCATTGGCTCAGTCCGCCTGGCTATCAGAGTAAGTGACCTCAAGAGTATCTTCTTTAAAAACGTTCTGAAGTGTCAATAGTAACTGGAGTGACTGCTGTGTTTTCCTGAATGTGTATGTAGGACTACACTCCTCCCGGATAGAGCTGTTCACCGAGCCCACTGGCATGGGCAGAAGCTCTGAGTATGTGGATGTCACTGAGGAAGTGGGCAGTTTCGGCATTCTTCAGAACACCGGCTCTATCAAAGTCCACAGTGGTCTGTAAGTTCACAAACACGCCCTGCTCAGACCTTGAACGTTTACTGGGGTGTGTGTTTGGACACTGTTATTGGGTGTGTGTGGTCAAGTTGACATGCACATCTTTACTAAGAAATGTGATTCACTTTCTGATGTGAATAACTGGGCAACAGCTTGTTTATGATGCTTGGTAAAGTAAAAAGAAAACCTCAGAACACCTTAGCAACCTCAAATAGCAGCATGCTAAAAATCACCCAGAATACCTTAGCAACCCTCCCATGATTTGGCTCTGATTTTCTTTAAAAAAGTGAAAATTTGTGTGTGTTGAAAGACTGACAGTGTTGTGGAAGGTCGCTCTGAAAACATAATCACGAGAGTCCTGATGATTCATGTGTGTGTTATGCTTTATGAGGGTGTTTGAGTCAGAGGCATTAGTCACACAGCTCCATATAAGCAAAAAGTTTATTCTGTTGGTTTTAATAAGAAGAGGGGAATAATAATCTGCTAACTAGATGAGTAATTGTGAACAAACCTTGATGTTGGCTTGACAAAGCAATGTATGAGAGTTCGAAATAACTTAAAAACACACTGCCAGCATGATGCTAGCATGTTATTGGCACGATTTAACAAACTATTGTGTCCAAATCCTTTATATGTCTTGTGTGTGTGCACATTAAACAGGGGCGGCAGAACTTGAGAACAGTGAGAATTACAAAGAAACAGAGATGATTACAATAGAAAAAGTGAATTCTCAGGAAAAGCGCAGAATGACAGATGAAAGTTATACGGGTGGAATGTGAGCAGGAATAGAAAGAGAAAATGAAAGGCTGGAGGAGCATGTTGCCAACCGGCACTTCAAAAATGATTTTCAGCAGCAACGTGTGTCCAGATCAACCACCATAGCACATAACAATAATCAGTCATGTTTGCAGTACTTATTGATATTTGTTAATTGTCAATTAAAATACCATTTATTAGGTAACAGAGATTGGGGAAAATGGTCATGAACAGCTAGAGTTTGCATGATCCAGATTTTACTGAACGTCATGGTGCTCTGCAATTGGCCAGTTGATGATTGACAGGTGTGGTTTCTTGTCTGCAGGTGGTTGGTTTACAGTGATCCAGGTTTCCAGGGTCTGCTGGCAGTGCTGGAGACCGGAGAATATCCGTTTCCCGAGGACTGGGGTTTCACGTCGCCGATTGTGGGCTCTTTGAGGCCCCTGCGCATGGTACGCGTCACACGCTGGCGTTATTCACACATCTCCAGTCTTCATGATGTCTTTCAACTCACATGTGCTTCTTTCACAGGGCCTTCCGAAAGTAGAGAACCCGACTGCAGTGAAGGTGTGTTGGGCTTTTAGTATCTTCAGTATCTTCTCAAGCGTTACAGTGATAGAGACCCTTCATCTCTCGGTCTCTTTCAGGCGGTTCTGTATGAGAAGGCCGGTCTGGAGGGCCGCTGTGTGGAGGTGCAGGGAGACGTGTCTTCCTTTGGCAGGACGGAAACAGACCCGGACGATCATGGATTGAACTGTGTGGAATCACTGAAGATCCTCGGAGGCCTGTGAGTCCTGAGAACGTGATTTCTTACACTTTCCAGTACAAATATTTAAACATTCTTAAATAAAGTTATCCAAAGTAATTTTGTTGGCTGTCAGAGTAAGTGACCTCAACACGTTGTTAGCATGTTTTATCATGTTGCTACCATGAATTAGCATGTTGGTAGCATGATTTAACACATTGTTAGCATGTTGTAAACATTATTAGCATGTTGCTAACATTATTAGCATGTTGCTAGCTTGAATTAACACGTTGCTAGCATGATTTAACACATTGTTAACATGTTTTAACATGTTGTTACCATGATTAGCATGAATTACCATGTTGCTTCCATGATTTAACACGTTGCTAGCATATTTTTATTATGTTAGCATGATTAGCATGTTGTTACCATGAACTAGCTTGTTGCTAGCATGATTTAACACGTTGTTAGCATGATTAACATGAATTAACATGTTGCTACCATGATTTAGCACATTACTAGCGTGTTTTATCATGTTGTTAGCATGATTAGCATGTAGCTACCATGAATTAGCATTTTGCTAGCATTATTTAACACGTTGTTAGCCAGTTTTAGCATGTTGTTAACGTGATTAGCATTACTAGCTTGAATTAACACATCGCTACCATGATTTAACAGATTGCTAACATGTTGTAACACATTGCAAGCATTTTAGCACGTTTCTAGCATGTTTTATCATGTTGTTATCATGATTAGCATGTTGCTACATGAATTAGCATGTTGCTAGCTTCAATTAGCATGTTGCTAGCTTCAATTAGCATGGTTAGCATGATTTAACACATTGCTAGCATGTTTTAACTTTTTGATACCATGTTAACATGTTGCTTCCATGATTTAGCATATTGCTAGCATAATTTCACACTTTGCTAGCATGTTGTTAGCATTATTTACCGTAAAGCTAGCATGAATTAGCATGTTGCTAGCATGATTTAAGACATTGCTATCATGTTTTAACATGTTCGCATTATTTATCATGTTGTTAGCATGTTGCTAACATCATTTAACATGTTGCTAATATGATTTAATACATTGCTACGAAGTTTTAGCACATTTCTAGGATGATTTAGCATGTTTAGCACATTGTTAGCATGAATTAGCATGTTGCTAGTATGTTTTATCATGTAGTCGGTAGTCGGATAGTCGGTAAGCTTTGCCAGTGATAAACAGCTTAAATACTCTAAAAGTCTTATTGTAAAAAAGTCTTGGATCCATCAATGAAAGTCTATGGGAGTTTTTGTAGTTTTGATTGTCAGTTTAGCAGTTTTAAACAGCTTCAGACTGTTTAAAAGATACAGCAGCCCGAATCAGAACAGTCTGAAGGTCATTTTGTTTCTCCAGTAAATGTATTTTGATTTAAGAATGTTTAGATGTTTGTGTTGGAAAACAAGACAGAAATACTGAGGAAGAACATGATTTCTGGCGCTCTACATCAGCTCTGGTAATGAATGCTTTTCTCGTCTCAGGTGGGTTGGATACGAGCGCGAGGGTTTCGACGGACAGCAGTTCATCCTGGAGGAAGGAGAGTATTTAGACTGGAGAGACTGGGGCGGGACGGGGCAGAAGCTGCTCTCTCTGCGGCCCGTCCTCATGGTGAGCCTCATCTTTACTAGAGAAAGGTTCACTACAGGGTTATTATCGTTAACTAAAACTATTAAAGTATGCTTTTCAAATATTCCCTTTCATGTGGCGTGTAATAGAGCTGATTGTGAACGCCATCCGACGCCATCGTTACTGTTCGTATCACTGTGAATCAAGATCTGAGATTCAGATATGATAATGAGCGTTTGGATTCTGACCAATCAGAGCAGAGCAGCTCTCAGAAAGGCGGGGTTTAGAGAAGCCAAATCTTCGAACAAACCGTTTCAGACACTGAGAGAAAAGAGCTGATGCTGCAGTGGATATTATGAGTGAATTAAAGTGTTTTTTGATCTTAGATGCATGTAAACCTGTTATAGGAGACTCTAAACAACATTAGGAGACTTTAAAATATACATAAATAGCATAATAAGGGCACTTTAAAAACATTTCTGTTAATTGAAATAAAGCTGAAATATAAATGTAAATAAAATATAAATACTTAAACTAAATGAAAATTGTAAATGTTGCCTTGGCAATAAACTGAAATAAATTTAAGTTGAAGCACTAAAATTGTTAAATTAAAACTGAAATACAAATAAATTAAACTTAAATATTAGTATTTAAAATAAAAACAAACTAATAAAATGACAAAAGCAAATGACTAAAATGAACATAAAAACAAACTAAAAATATATAAAAGTAAAAGCTAATTCAAAATATGAATAAAACTATAATAAAAACTAAAATGTAAATTAAATTAATTAAAATTAAATCCAGGGATTCCTGAACCTGAAGATATTAAGTCTTGTTTTCTGAAAAATGCATCAAAGTTAAGTGAATTTTTGTTTAAAACAAGAACAAATATCTGCCAATGAAGACAGAAAAATAAACTCACTTAATTATTTAATAATTATTTCCGTAAGCAAGTCTTAATATTTTTAATAATTTGCTTCTCCAGTAAATGTATCTTGATTTAAGAATGTTTAGATGTTTGTGCTGGAAAACAAGAGGAAGAACGTCATGTTTTGCAGTGTTCTTTTTTTAATGGTTTTGCACATCTCTAATTATCATTGAAGCAAACAGCACAGAGCCAAATGTGTTACGCGACCTCATCGCATATCTGCTGTGTTTATGTGCTCCGGACGCACAATACCAGGAAATGCCAGCGCCAGAACCAGCGCCAAAAGCTTCACCTTTCTAATTCAAGACAATCAACAGAAGATCGTAAAATGCTTTGAATTGGCTTGTTTTCCAGGATTTCTCTCCCCCTCATATGAAGATGTTTAGTGAGCTGGACTTTTCAGAGCGGGGCGTCAGTATCGACCTCCTGGATCCGCTGGAAAACGTGGCCAACACACACTACGGCCTGCAGACCCGCTCCATCGAGGTCCTGGCAGGAGTGTGAGTCACTGATTTATACTTTATTTAGAGATGCTAGAAACATCAGGACACAAGTGTGCATGTCCGGTTCTGTCGAAACCAAATGTCTCAAAAAGTTGCATGCAGTTCATTCAGTTTGTTCACACACCTGTGCACATTAATGTGCATAATTTCCCTCCAATGGCAGGTCATGTGACATGCAAACGCACAAACGCCTCGGGCTGATTCCTCTTTCAGAGGAATGGAGGGTGTCAACAAACGAAGAGCAAATATGCAAATATTTTTCATTTGAAATGGGTGGACGGACGGAAAGAGAGTGTGAAGATGGTGCAGTGTTTTTACAATCCGTGTGTGTGTGTGTGTAACTCCTCGTTCATGTGTGTTTGTGTTGTAGTTGGGTTGCGTTCGAGGAGCCCGGGCTCTGCGGTCAGCAGTATGTTCTGGAGAAAGGTCTGTACGGAAGCCCGGAGGATTGGGGCGCATCTGACAGCCGAATCTCCTCTGTGATCCCAGTGACTCTGGTGAGAGACACTCTGTAATTACTGTACTACTGTACTGCACTAAGCAAACTTCCGCTCACAAACGTCTGAGTGAAACAGGATAATCCACTATCAAACGCAGGGTGGGGCTTGAATAGATCCGTGAGGAATCACCTGGATGGGTTTGACAGGTGGTTAAAAAGGGACTGATGATGAAAAGACAGTTTTCTTTAGAATAATTTGGACTGATGAATCACTCACAACAAGAGCAGGAACATGTTTTGATTTCATGTTGACTTTGTGAATGAAATATAATAATGATCCAAGATCAGATAATAATGTTTGCTTTTATGTTTAATTGTGTTTCAGGAAAATCTAGAAAACTCCTGCCACTTCCAGGTTTGTAAAGAAAAATTGTATTATTATTATTATTATTATTATCAACAACAATAATCATTTTTATAATATTAATTAATTAATTAGCAATAATAATAGTAATTATTTTTATTATATTATTAATAACAATTATTATTATTATTTATATTATATTAATGATTAAATATTATTGTTATAATTATTATATTATTAATCAATTATTATATTATTTAATATTATTATTAATAATTACTGTTACATGTAGTAATAATAATTATGTTATTGTTATAATTATTATATTAATGTATTATTTATTTATTATTATTTTTAATATTATTTTATAATTTTATTTTTTATTTATTAATTTATTATTTATTTTATTTTATAATTTATTATTATTATTAATCATTATTATTGATAATATTTAAAATATCAATTGTTGTTAAATATATTAATAATAATATTATTGTTATAATTATTATATTAATGATTAATTATTATTATTGTAGTTGTTATTATCATTATTATTATTATTATTATATTTTGTTGTTAATGTATTATTATGGAGTGTAATCTTGTTTTTGTAACAGATCCAGCTGTTTTCTGAGCCTGGATTAGGTGGGACGTCTGTACTTCTGCAGGACTCATTACCCACAATGCCTGAAGGGTTCACCATGTGCTCCTGCAGGGTATTTGCTGGAAGGTTAGATCTCTTCTCTCATCCGTCTGTCGGTCTGTCTGTGTTTTTCTGCCCTCATGTGAACATCTGTGTGTGTGTGTGTGTGTGTTGTAGCTGGCTGGCGTTCAGTCGTGAGTGTTTCTCTGGGCATCAGTGTGTTCTGGAGGAAGGAGTTTATCCAGATCTGAAGACGATGGGCTTCACTGAACCCAACACATCAGTGCTGTCCATCCAACCCACCGGACACGTGAGTCTCTTTCTGCAGTTTTACTGAATATTTTAGTTAAAGAGGTTCTATTCTGCTGTTTTCACATCTTCATCTGTCTTCAGTGTGTAATGTTGCTGTTTGATCATGAAAAAGCTCTGCAAAGTTCCAGTTCTTCTCTATATCAGTGTCAGTGTTTCTGAACTCCTGAAACGCCTCCACTGTAGTCTTGAGTTTTCTTCACAATATTCCTCATTTAAATAATTCACACGCAGAATAAAGGGGTGGGGCCTGGTTGAGTTAGTTGAAACTGGCGGTTATGGTAAGGGGCGGGACATTTCCCAATCACCAATCACAACACACTGCTCCAGCCGACCAATCAGAGCATATTGTGCTTTTTCAAAAGGAGGGGCTTCATAGAGACAGGAACTAAACAGAGCGTTACTGACAGACTGGGAAGAGAGGAGCTGAACAATGGAGAATATGAGGAAAATAATGAACATTAGTAGAGCCCAAAAACAACATCAAGAGCAGAATAGTTCCTCTTTAATATTTGCAACTTTTGTGGACCGACACCACGAATAACACTGATTCCTCTTCTGTCAGGAATTCTCTCTGCCGTCTATCGTTCTGTTCGAGCGTTCGGGACTCAAAGGAAGGAGAACTTTGCTGAAGTCCAGCTCTGTGAACCTGCAGCTGACGGACAGCTGTACCAGAGTCTCGTCCATACTGGTGGAGGGCGGCATGTGAGAAACACACACACACATTCAATTTTTGGTTTCACTTTAAAAACACTGAGACTCCTTCATTCTGTCTAGCAGTTTCTGAACACGTGTGTTTGCGTTTCTCCACTCACATTCGTTATGTTTACTGGTTTCCATGAACACAGTCATTCCAGTGTTTATATACGGTCAGAGCTGCAGGCCGAGCAGGAAACATGTCAGTCTGTAAGAGTGGAAAGACTTCAGCGGTCTGTTACATTCAACACAGTCGTGTGAAACTTTCTCTCCTTCATTACTGCATAAAACCGTTTTCTCTCTGAAATCGCTAGTAAAACAATTAAAAAACAATTATAAAGTGTCATTTGTCAAATCATTTGTACAGTGTACATAAGAACCAGTACTATTGTACTAGATATTTGTGTATTATAATGTGTATTATTAGTGTTTTGTGCATTTAGTTTCACAACATGTTAATGTCAAGCTCAAATATTCACTTTAAGATGTAGACGTCAGGCTCCCGAATACAAACATTCCCACAATTGGCGAATTCTTTCCATGAAAGAGCATCTGAGGACGTATATTTAGCCTGAACTGACCACAAACTCCAAACAAACGGAGTGTGAGCATAGAGACAGACACACAGTGTTTGAGATCCAAAACACCACCCGTTGAGTGTGTGTGTGTGTGTGTGTTGATTGACAGGTGGGTTCTGTATGAGGCCAGTAACTTCAGAGGGTCTCAGTTCCTGCTGAAGCCTGGCGCCGTTCCCGATTGGCCCAAACTCTCCTCCTGGCTTCGAATCGGATCGCTCCGGCCACTCATGCAGGTGAGAGGCTCCGCCCACTGCACTGGGGGGCGGGACTGTCGAAGCATCTGCATGACATAACACACAGTTTGTATTTCTCCCGTCAGAAACAAACGCTTCTCCGTTTGCGGAACGAAGAGGCGGGGCTACTGATGTCTGTCACCGGGTCACTCGATGACATCAAACTCATGCGAATCCAGGTGAGCGAGGAGACGGGCGGAGCGGATCAGATCTGGGCCTATCAGGACGGTCGCTTGCACTGCAAGGTATACTAGTATATTAATATATGATATTAGTTATTAGTTATCATGTTAGTGCTGTTGAAGTGTATGACTGTGTGTGTGTGTGTGTGTGTCAGTGGCTGCTGGACTGCTGTGTGGATGTGGGTTCTGGTGTTCTGATGCCCGGCGCTCGAGCCGTTCTGTCTTCAGAGCCCGAAAAACCTCAGCAGCTCTGGAACATCACGAGCGACGGGATCATACGGAGTTACGCCGCACCAAACCTCGTCCTGGAGGTCAAAGGTCAGTGGAAGGAATACTTCCAATTCAATACAAGCATCTGTGAGATCCATTAGGATTTTTTCAACCTTCTTGACGTTCTTCCTCAGTGTTTCTGTCTTGTTTTCCAGCACAAATATCTAAACATTCTTAAATCAAGATAGCAAAATTACTGAACATATTATGAAAAATAAATTAAAAAAGTGAGTTTGTGCTTAAAACAAGAACTAACATCTGCCAAAAAGGTCAGAAAAATAAACTTAATTCAAAGGGAAAACAAGTTTATTTTTCTGACTCCATTGGCAGATATTTGTTCTTGTTTTAAGCACAAACTAACTTCATTTTTATGTATTTTTCATATCTTAATATCTTCAGTCAAGACAGAAATACTAAATACAGTGTTATTTTAGTTTTATTGAAGTTTTATTAGACTTGAATGAGCTTTTATTTTTATATTTTTAGTTTTCATGTTAATTTGTTACATTTTTAGTCATTTTATGTGCTTTTGTCATTTTATTTTTATTTCAATTTTAGTTATTTATTTATTTTTTCAGTTAATAATTTTAGTGCTTAAACTTCAACTTATTTCAGCTTCATTTCATTTATCAAAACCTGTTCCACATAGACTTCCACTGAAAGATCGTTACTGTTAACACCTTTGTTTTGACAGAGCGAGCGAGAAATGAGCGAGCAAGTATTTTCTGTGGTAATCAGGTTTAAGTAGTTTTAACCCGGAACGTTCCTTTAACAGAGACACCGTGTAATTTATGGCATTAACTCATGAACTGATCTGTGTCGCTTCCTTAAACGCCTCTGGGGGGGGAAACTAGTAAGTTTAGTCAGCTGGAAGTGATTACTCTTAATATAGTTGTCTCATAAATCCACATGAATTATGCTAACCTCAAAAATGTGGCAGTTTACTTCAATTACAAGCAGGTAAATAGATGAGTGTGTAGCGCCACCTGGTGGATTCACACAGAAACGTTTGATATTTACATGCAACAGATGCTCTTATTCTTACAAAAAAAGCTTGAGCTTCACATGAGATCAACATGTGATCAACAGATGACAGGCGGTTCGGAAAGTGTGAAACAATGAGAGAAACTAACCGAACTACAAATCATTAATCATTTAACAGGCTGAACCTCATGAAGAAATGCCTGTCATAATATATTTTGCATAAAGAAAATGATTTGTAGTGCCATTATGATCGACATTTGTGTCATTTAAGCACTTAATGCCAAAAAATGTCATATTTGAAATGTTATATTATGATAACCTTTTTTTTTTTTTTTTTCAAATAATTAAAATGCACTGCAAAAAAAAAAAAAAAAAAAAAAGATTTTTTACTTGCATATTTTTGTCAAATATCCAAACATACTTGAATCAAGATACATTTACTGGAGAAGCAAAATGACTGAAGATATTAAGATAGAAAATAACCTCTTTCTCTCTCTGCAGGAGGTCAGCAGTTTGACAAAAGACAGATTATTCTCAGTGAATTCCACCCAAACAAAATGAATCAAAGATGGTCCCTGGAGATCCTCTGAGCTGATTCATCTCCACGCAGCTCCGTTGTGGGACCTACTGCTCTGTGGCAGAGCTGCACCGGGGGGACCAGCGTCCTGTGAGGCAGCTGCACCGGGGACCACGAGCGATGGAAGTCTCATTCTCATCAGTGGATGGAATATGATCGTATTCTACTGGACATTGTATTATTTTATAAACTGTCATTTAGAGACGTCCAAGCTGCCTTTACAAAAGCACATACTTGAACAATAATAATGTTTCGTTTTACTTTGTACCTGTATAAACATTTGCTTCTTTTCAGCTATATAAAAACACGACGTGTGTTTATAAGTAAATGTGTGTTTTGTTACTTAGCTGCAGCTTTGTTCAAATCACTGAGACGTGTGATCGGTCTGTGCTGATTGGCCCGTGGGGATTCGGTCTTTGCTGATTGGCTGTCTGGGGGATTCGGGTGTTCTGTGTCCACTGGCATTGAAAAGCGGCCGCTGGTGATTCGCTTGTGTTTCACGGGCCACTTGAACACAGACGCTTTCTTCTCACAGTCAGCACTAATGTTCTGGTTCTCTCAAAGTTATGAACAAACGTTCTTCCAGTAACATTAATATGTTCTCAAAATGTTAGCACAAAAACACATTTTTTTCTGAAATGTTTTAGTTGGACGTTCATCTAATGTTTTTTAAATGTTTTTACTTGTTTCAGAGAACATTCAAAATTAACGTTCCCATAATGTTTGAAGAATGATACTATGGAATGTTCCCTTAACGTTCATATAACCAAGAAAAAACATTTTTAAAACATTTAAAAAACTGGACATGTTGAACATTCAGAAATAATGTTTTTATAATTTAATGGTAATGTTAGGAAAACATTCTTAGAACATTTTTGTTAGCTGGTTTGGTGTGCACAGCTCATCCTAATCATATTTATTTGCAGTTGTACGTGTGTCATCAGGTGTCAAATGGAGCTCAAACACTCATATGGGTTAAAACTTACAGTAGAAAGGCAGAAAAAATTGAAATCGGCGCTACCTGATGAGAAAATTGAGAAAAAGCTGTCGTCTTCCTTGACGCCAAATAGGTAGGAAAACTTCAACACCCATAATGCACTGGGCATGTTGACATCCAAGGCCACGCCCACCAGTCTGATATGCTTACCAGAATCAAATACAACCTTGCTTTAGTAGGAAATACTTCTTAGCAAACTTTTAGTCATAATGGTGTTGAATTGTATTGTTCCCGGGTGAAGGAATTCAAAGAGTAAACATTTAGCGGAAGTGAGTTACTTTCAGTTTCCAGTGAAAGATCCAGCGCAGCGGCTAATGACTGCAAAGAACAAAGTCAAGGAAAGTCTGTTCACTCAGCGGCCATGTTTGCAACGCCTCCGGGCAGCCGTTTCAGGCATCCGAGACAAAGTCCAATCTATCTGAATGGGGGAATCCTGAAATCTCAAAAACTGCTCAGCGAACTAACAATTAAATAACGTATTTCAAATCAGCAACAAAATCTGAACTGATCCATACATTTTGTTTTTTATGCTCAAATAGTATTAAAAAGGCTTATTTTTCATGCTAGACGAGCAAATGCGCATGTGCAGCTCTAATCGCGAGTCTCAGGTTTCTATGGGAACCGGAGCTTCTAACGGCTGCTTCAGTGACGCAATGACTTTATAAATCAGCGATTGGCTCTTTTACTTGGAAGGCGGGATGTATTCCGCCATATTGCGCGTTGCTGTTTCTCCCAATCATAACTAACAGGAGTGAACCGTGTTTCAGAGAATCATAACAATCATCAACATCTCAAACTGAATGACCACGAACACAGAAAACTTCGGTTTCGCCTGAAGCAAAACAACATCGTGTAACAGGTAAGAAAACTGTTGCCGTATGTTTTTACCATAATGCTGTTTAAGGAGTAGACATAGTATGGTATAATTTTTATTAAATATAATAACCATATGTTGATCCGACTGTCCGTGGGCGGGAATACAAACATGCGGAAGTGTAATCTGTAGTTTTCACGAAAGCCCTGGAGCTGCTAAAAGTCTTTTGCTGACAAATAAACGTTAATTTCTTGGTCCAGGTGACACACAGAACGAGTTTAGGTTTCATTTATTTTAGTTTTTATTTAGTTCCAGATAATCATTTTACTTGTTGCCTTGGCGATAAACTTCAGTTTAGATTAAGTTTTTCCACCTAATATTTATATTTGACTTTATTTCTGCTTTATTTCAATGAAAAGAAATGGTTCTCAACTGGTTTTGCTTTAGAAACCAGATTTCACTGGAAGCCCAACACAGGACCAAAATAGTTTATACTACAAAAATGTTCTTAAAACGAATTACTGGAATTTATTATTGCATTTATTATTATAACATTACAACGAGCAACTGTTCTTCAGGCTTGTTTTATAGTTTCAGCTATAACTGATGGTAAGTGTTTTCTCCTCCCCTTTGAATCTGTTTGCTATTTTTAACTCTGCATGATTATACGGTTAATTGCATTATTTAATTGCATTGTTTTTCTCTGCTGACTATTTTTGGGTCATCAGATGAGAAACACTGATGTAAAACAAATCTTGTTTATTCTAATAATCATTAATAATTACACAAAACGTCTTTTTCTGTTAAAAATTGTTTATTTAAAATGTCAATTTGTGTCATGAATGAACTCCCACACACATTCAGAAATGATGTTTTCATAATTTAACAGGATTATGTGTCCTAAATTCTGAAAGTGTCTTGATATGAATGAGAGACTGAGTATCAGTGTGTTTGTGGCTGTACAGGATGTTTTCTCTGTCCTGATTGTCTGGTGAATTCGGGGCACAACATGCCCTCATCTGTGATGGTCATTGTGTGTGTGCGATGGCCTCAGATGTCCCTGAAACACAAACCACGAGCGGCTTCTGTTCATCCACCGCCTATGGCAGAGATTTTAACTGTATGTTAAAATGGGGTCAAATGGGGTCAGAGTTAAATGTGTTTGAACTTTGAGCATCATGTTACATGTTGCTTTGCTTCATGGAACCTTCTCAGAACGATTAACGTTCTTCCAGCAACATTAATAGAACGCTTGTTCAAATATATTAATAATGTTCTCAAAACGTTAGCACAAAAACACGTTTTTTTCAGAAATGTTTCAGTTGGACGTTTGTCTAATGTTTTTTAAACGTTACTACTTGTTTCAGAATGTTCAGAGAACATTCAAGGTAACATTCCCATAACGTTTGTTAATAAATTAAAAGGCAGTGGTTAGTTTTTTGAGTATTAGATCAGACCTTTGACCTTTCACAATTCCAGCCCCTGAATGCCCATGTGACCAGCACCTGCTCCCATGATGCCGAGCAGCTGCTTTGGGTGCAGATGATGTCATCCATTGTGAGGCTGTACACTCAAACGATTCTTAAATGTTTTGTTTATTTAAGATAGTGCTTGTTTTTCGCAGAATAAATATCGATAAAGCAGCCACACCACTAACAATCCCAAACACAACTGTATTCTGGAAATAAGAAAAAAAAAAACACATTGAAAAAACAAGACCAAAGTGGCTGATATTGAGCGGACTTGGCAAAACTCTGACATGAAGCCGTTCTCGTTGCCTCTAATCCCTCTGCTCTTTGTCCCGAGGCTTTACTGCGGCCCCGCTCGGCATTTACCCACGTGTCCCGGCGCCCGAATGGTTTCCACAGCGACCGGAAGCGGCTGACGGCAGCAGACGCTGGCTTACTGGTCTGGCTTTGACTGCGCTGTTCAACACCACATCAGCACTTTTAAAGTCCACACACACACACAGGTGGTAGAGCATTATAC
Organism: Hypophthalmichthys nobilis; assembly: GCA_037950665.1. Lineage (NCBI taxonomy): Eukaryota > Metazoa > Chordata > Actinopteri > Cypriniformes > Xenocyprididae > Hypophthalmichthys > Hypophthalmichthys nobilis. The sequence continues at coordinate 519,690 of CM075489.1, forward strand.
TGTGTGTGTGTTCTTGTATGGTTTATGAGGACACAAATGTGTATAATGACATGCACTCTAAAAAATCTTGGGTTATTTTTTCTATCCTGGGTTAAACCTTTTGGGCCATTTTTTGGGGTTATTTTTCCAGTGTTTGGGTAGTTTTTGTGTTCTCCAGCTCCTGGGTCGGACGTAACAACCCAGTCTTTGGGTAGTTTTTGTGTTCTCCAGCTCCTGGGTCGGACGTAACAACCCAGTCTTTGGGTAGTTTTTGTGTTACCCAGCTCCTGGGTCAGATGTAACAACCCAGTGTTTGGGTAGTTTTTGTGTTCTCCAGCTCCTGGGTCGGACGTAACAACCCAGTCTTTGGGTAGTTTTTGTGTTACCCAGCTCCTGGGTCAGATGTAACAACCCAGTGTTTGGGTAGTTTTTGTGTTACCCAGCTCCTGGGTCGGACGTAGCAACCCAGCGTTTGGGTAAACAATAATTGGGTTAAATAAAACTACCCAGCAGGATGGGTCAAACATTTTACTCAACCACTGGGTCAAAACAACCCAGTTGGTGGGTTTGTCCAGTTTTAACCCAACTTGGGTTATTTTTAACCCAGAATTTTTAGAGTACACAGGATAAAAACCATTGGGCCTATGGAAACCCCATAAACCACATATACAAGTGTGTGTGTGTGTGTGTTAAAGTATATTCATGCATAGGTCTATACTTTAAAGCAGATTCATGAATATTATAAACACTCACAGTGCTGAAGCGGTTCACAGAGGCCGTCTGTCCTCCTGTTTAATTGCTGTCAGCTGCTCACAGACACGGACAATATAATGAGCGCTCATTAATTATACTGAAATATTACATAAGGAACTCAGCGCCAGCACAGATGAACGACCGTCTGTTCTGAGACGCTACTAATGCTGTTTTAATGCCGAAGACAGTCGGACGGTTTTGTTGAACTATCCGAATAAAAGATCTTTGTTTTTATCTTTACTAACACAAACATAACAACAATCAGCTCCTAATAATGAATGTGGTGTGTATTTTATGATAATATTTCAGCTGAAGTTGTCACATGGTATAAGACCTGCCCTTTTCCTGCTGAGCTCTGAGAATCAGCCAATGAAACGCAGCTTCTGTTCAATCAGCCAATCAAATCAAAATGCAAATACTTAATAATCACCATTCATATCCAAGTCAAAATGATGAGAAATTCTGAATAGATTTGATCATTTTTAGATGCTAAAATAATGGAAAAGTTTATTAATTCTCAAAGCAGAATCCGTAAGGCTAAATAACTTAATTTTTAAAGTTGCATGGTAATGGACAATATGTTTTTGTACATGTAATACCATGGTATTCTTTAAATTAAATACCATAATGAATGAATAGCATGGTATATATTAAAGTATCATTGTACTGATGTCATTACTGTACTACAGTACAGTCTTTCAGGCATTATGATTCTATTATTGAAAAGCAAACATGCTGAATTATCTCTCACAATACATTCACATCTGTTTCACATGGCATGCAGCTCATAACAGAATATTACGCATTATATTCACTCTTCTATTAATGTGCATAAAGCGGCTCTTTCATATGCAGGCTTAATTTCAGACATATAAACCCCTGAATAAACATCAATGTCAGTGCAGCTTTAATAACAAATCGAGGAACAATGTAGTGTGCGTTATGTTAATTACAGTGAACTCAATAATCCTCATTTAAATAAATTCTACGCGGGGCGGAGCCTGGTTAGTTCATTAGTATTGTGCTGAAACTGGCAGTTATGGGTGGGACATTTCCCAAACACCAATCACAACACACTGCTCCAGCCGACCAATCAGAGCACATTGTGCTTTTCAGAAGGAGGGGCTTCATAGAGACAGGAACTAAACAGAGCGTTACTGACAGACTGGGAAGAGAGGAGCTGAACAATGGAGAATATGAGGAAAATAATCAACATTCAAGAAGGGAAACCTGTTCTAGTAGAGACCAAAAACAACAATAGAGCCCAAAAAATTAATAGGCAGCAGGACTGGATCATGTGTCGTTCTGATTGCTAATTGATTCACAAGCTTCTTTGGCCATTCAATCATGAGAAGAGCTGCTCTGCCCTTCGCTAGGATTGTGTCAGCTTATCTGAGATCAGCGTCATGTAAAACCTCCAGCAGAACAACAGAGCTGACCCCGCAAACCAATGACTTTGTTGTCATGCCCTTGACATTCACAATGGTGTTGTGCTTCTGTTTTTGTCCTGATATCTGAACCATAGATCTGCACTCATAAATAACATTTAAATTGATCTCATTTAGCGGCAGACCTTGTGAACCATAATCCAGTTTTCCTGCATGTGTTTTCTCTTCTGCTCTCTTAATTTCATTTGTGTCTATTTCCTTCTTTCTCCCCCTCACACCCTAATGAACTATTATTTTGGGTTCATTTTAGGCAAGCAATACAGTAATTTTTAAAAGGGGACCTATATTACATCTTGTGAAAGGGGCATTATAAGTCTCTGGTGTCCCCAGAATGTGTCTGTGAAGTTTCAGCTCAAAATACCCCACAGATCATTTATTAAAGCTTGTCAAATTTGCCTCTATTTGGGTGTGTGTCCCTTTAAATGCAAATGAGCTGCTGCTCCCGGCCCCCTTTCCAGAAGAGGGCGGAGCTTTAACAGCTCAACAACAACAAAGCTGGAGAATCTCACGCAGCCAAAATGAGGATTGTCAGTAACGGTGTTCAGCCTTACATTGTTCAAACCGGAGTCGACACTGATGGAGAGACTCAGGAAGAAGTTACAACTTTTAGAATGAAACTGGACGTTTCTGAATGGTTAGTGGATAAATTTATGTAGTTGCTGTGGAGTTGATTCAACTCATCCACTAGCATGTGCCGTCATGTTAATCTTTTGTGTTGAATTGACCCTCGTTTGTGAAGCAGTCCGGCGTAAAATGACGGCATGACAACAACACTCTACTACAACAACTCTTCCTCTTCTCTAAAGCAGCCCAACATGGCCCCGCCCCCTTTGTTGTGTGTTTACGGGGGTGGGGTTAATGTAAATTTTAGGGTTTGTGATGTCACTAACCCGGGAAGAAGCTCGTTGTAGTCCCTACCAGCCGTTTAAAAAGCAATTTCTGTAAAAGAAAATATCTCCCTTTGCATTGAACTTTGAGCGTCGTTACACTGCAGATGTTGTTTATGTTCAAACAGCAACATTATACACTAACTGAAGTTAAAAAAGTGAATTTTAAATGCTTCTACTTGTTTTTTGAGAACATTCGAAAAGTAACGTTCCCATAATGTTTGAAGAATGATACAATGAAATGTTCGTATAACCATGAAACATTTTAAAATCTGGATGTTTTGAATGTTCAGAGAACAATTTAGAAATGATGTTTTCAAAAGTGAAACGTTATATTTGGTTAGCTGTGTAAACAGGAATATTCTCGTATTCTCCAGTTCTGACAGTAGAATGAAAGTAACAGGAAGTGCACTGTTTCTGCAACAGGAAGTAGCATTGAGCCAGACATTCCATGAGCCACAATGGCTGATCGTTTCCACACAGTGTGTCAGTGTGAGTGTGAGAGAGATGGATTATCAGGGCTTTGCTGAAACAAAAGGCTCTTTATCTGCCGGCTCCTGCATTCAGTGTGTTAATGCGCTTTAGTCTGGCAGGTAAACACACAGGTGTGGATGAGCTGATTAGGGTTTGTTTGTTCTGAGATCATCTGAATCGACAAACACAAACACACACCACCCCTAATCAACCATAAATCACAGTCTGTCCTCTCAGGAAACAGAGCATCATCTCAGATATATCATTCATTACTCAAGCTCTGTTAGTGTGTTTCTAAAGACACTGACAGAATTATAATGTTAAAAATATTCTATTTCAAATAGAAGGTTATTCCTCAAAGAAGTTTCGAGCTGTATAAATACTTTCAGTTGATGTTAGGGATGTGGACACAGTCCCCTCTGATAACAGATCACTCTAAATTGTGATGTTGACATGCATTTCCTGTAAAGCTGCTTTGAAACGATATGTATCGTGAAAAGTGCTATACAAATAAATGTGAATTGAATTGAAATATGCACAGGTTTCATAGTTCCTCTCTCTCTGTCATGCACACACACACACACACACACACACAGCTCAGTATTTGTCAGTTTGTGTGTAGAAAGCACATGTTGAATGTGTGTTTGTGGGACAGAGCTCTTCTCTGACCTGGTGTCACTTTACAGCAGATACCAGACACACAAACCCACTTCCAGCGTTCAACAAAGCCTGTCCTGCTCTCCCAAACACACACACACACACACACTCTTTCTCCATTCACACACTCATCCACACACAATAGTTCGCGAGTGTTCAGCAGATTTGAGGCCGTTTGTTCAGAACATCCTGTGGTTTGATCAGCTCATCTCTACAGCAGCACACTCACTTTCTCTCCCATCATGCAGTTTGGGTTTCATCACGCTGTTGTCCTGTAACTGTAACCTGCAGCCACACCCTGAATAATTCATGAGGACGATCAATGATTAAACTCACCTGCTGCCCTCTCTATACGAGTCGATATGAAATCAAAGCTTCACTGTAAAGAGTGGTAAAACCTTCAGTTGTTACGTTAAAAAGCTGCTTCGATATTCAATAATATTTTTGACTTCAGTAAAGCCAGTTAATTCAGATTGTTTTCATTGTTCCTGCTCTTATTCATCAATGATGTTATTCATCATCATTATAATGTAATGACTCGACTTTCCTCTTCATCTGACGTCATCAATCTCTTATTCATTCACACTGCAAAAAATTATTTTTGGACGTTGTAAATAAAGCATATTTTTACAAGAAAACACTCGCAGCTAACAGGGAACGTTCTGGCAAGGTTTTCTCAACATTTTAAACAAACGTTCTTTCAGTAACGTTAATAGAACGTTCGTTCAAAGTTATCTAATGTTCTCAGAACGTTCTGGCAAGGTTCTTTGAATGTTATAATCAAACGTTCTTCCATGAGATGTTTTAGTTTAAAATGTTTTTAAACGTTACTATACTCATTTGAAAACATTAAAAAAAGTAACGAACCCATAATGTTTATAAAATGATGAAATGGAACGTTCAATTAATGTTTTCGCTATAACCTTCGCATAAACAAGAAAAGACGTTGAGAACATAACGTTTAAATAACTTAATGGCAATCTTCTGAGAACATTGATAAATGTTAGCTTGGCTATTACTTCAAAAGTTCGTGTTTAATTTGCCTTTTCTTTGTAATGTTTAGTAAATTTACTAGCAGTTTCTGAGCGAAAACACTCAAACTTTCGGCGTAGAGACACTTTCAAGCTGTTTCATCCTAAAATACATCGCATTATGCATGAAAAATGGGTTCACAAACAGAGTTGTGACTGATTTATAATATCACATCATCTCTCGATATTAAAAGTGAATCAAATGGAAGAATGATTGCTTCTGAACAACAGAAGATGGTTCATATGTTTCTCTATACAGAGACTTTCATGCATGATGGATTCGATTTTGAGTGTAAATTTAGACTCGAATGCATTCGCAGTTATTCACACTGACAATTACAACTGTGAGAAATCATTTTAACCCAGAATGCTCCTCTAACCTCCCACTCATCAAACAAGCCAAACTAGTTCAATGGTACATTGTTTATTCTCATGTACTCGTGTTTTACAAACATTTAAACATTTCGATTTTGTACAAAATATAAACTATGCAAGAGAAAAACAATATTACAAAGTGTCCATCTCATGCCAATGAATGACTAACAGTTTGATTCAGAACTAAAGTGGGCAAATACAGATGAAGATCCACCTGCACCTCGAAGTGACGAAACCAAAAGACCCCATTTAAAAAATAAAAACCATGCGCTTTAGTTTGGATCAGAATGTGTAAAATGCATCTTGCACGATCCGGCCGTCAACCTAAGATCATACAATGTCCCGTCCAGCTGGAACATCTGCCTTCATCTCACTCTACAGGCTCAGCAATGCAAAAACTGATGTTTTCTTGTGGGAAAGGAAGCCAGGTGCCGTTTGAAATGTCCTCAATCTGTCTGTGCTTCTACTTCAGGGCTCAACTTTCCTCCGGAGTGCAATGGAGGAACCGCCCTGCTGGAAATGAACAGAACTTGTGGACATCCGTGTGTTGGAGGTGAAGCTACAGAAGGAGAGGTGGCAGAACTGGCCTCGAGGAACGTGTGAAGGTGCGGAGAAGATGATGCTCTCAACAGCAGCGGTGCAGGAGGCTGCTTGCCATGGCAACGGGGACGAGCACGTAGAGCGCGTTGGGCCGCGACTGGACGCCGGCGCCGGTCGGAGCGGTGGTCGTGTTCGCCGAGGCGTACGTGTTCGTCGCCATGGTGTCGTTCGCGATAACGGTCTGGTTGCCCGCCAGCGCGGTGGAGTTGACCGGGGAGATTGTGCTCTGAGACAAAACCTGCGGAGAGAATGAGGCCATTATCACACGAGTCCATGCAAATCAGACGCAGTTGATATGCAAAACGCTTCCAATCAAGCATTTGCATCCTCAAACCTCAGCTGGATGGATTCTTTGTTACAAATCACACACATCTGCATGTTGGATGTAATGCGTAATCTCCAATGAGCCTTTAAAATACGCTCGCAAAACAAGTGCGTTTACAGTGGATGATGATGAGGGCACTCTAAATTATATTAAAAGTTGGACTTATAGAACTATATTTAAGGTCAGAGTCTCTCAAATTATGCTTACGCAAACTGCGTGAACGTGCACGTCTCTTATGGTCCAGTCCATCTGAGACAAAAGCGAGCGGAGACGCGCCGGTGTTTCGGGTTCTCACGCGGGGAAAAGACACGGATCGGGTTTCTGAGGCACTGAACAGTCTCAGAGAAACTCAAGCCCCGGGACAGACATCGATACACTTTAAATCATTCATTCTCCAAAAACCACAAGCACGGTGGTCGAGTTGTTAACAGAATGTCACTTTCTCCAAATGGAAAGCCTGAGCGCAGACGCGGGGGATTTTTGTGCTTTTGCATTTTGTTTTTTAAATTAATATCACTTTTTTTTTTGTAGTTTAAAGATGCTTTGGTAATAGTGTAGTTTATGTACAAAATTATCCCAATGAAGCTTGTTATTTTATGATTATTTTAATCATTTAAAACAAACAATCAATCGCGTAAGAATGGAATTAATGCTGCGCAATTTTGTAAAAGTTAATTTAATTACACTTTAATTTAATTTTAACATTAAATGAAAGTGTAATTATAAGTGTAATATATAAGGTCTATATAAGATAACACCCTATATGTAAAGCAAACATATAGGCTAATTTTAAATGTATCCTCTTTAGGACCCCAAATAACGCAGATAAAAATGAGTTCTGATACATAAATTATAAAGATAAATATAATTAACATGTTAACTCATACCTGAGTGATTAGGCAGAACGCGCAGAGAATTACTCCAGCGGAGGTCAGATGAGCCATCCTGGTGATGAAGATGATGATGATGATGATGAAGAGTGAAGCTGATGGGAGAGATGCAGGTGGGTTCATCTAAAGGGAGACGCCGGCTGCTGCTGAAGCTTTTATACTGGGACTGCGTCACATACGTCACATATACCCCCCCACCCACCCACTCCCACCCTCGTTCTGCAACATACTATTCTTTTAGGTAATGTCTTTGCTTTTTATATAAAATATCTAGTGTTTGTAGTAAAAAAATATGTTACAGGCTAATTATTAGAGGAATAATGACTCTATAAGATTAATATTTAACAATGTAGAAGAAAAAAAACCCAGCTTTAAATAGTTAATAATTGATATCAAGCTTATTTGATTTGAGCGACCTCTAGCGGCTGCGTGTGGAATCGCCACTCAAACACTCCCAGAGCAGCGCAACACAGAGTTGTAAATCAAATCTAGTGTTTCTCACACACAAGTCATGTAAACAATAACATGGCCAAGCGTAGAAAACTGCTGATGTTCCTTCTAGAAAGCAGCATTTCACAATCATGTTTGTTGGCGCTATAGTTAGCTACTAAAATGTTTCTGAACGTTTGAGGAGCCAATAATGATGTCAACACTGGGGGGGTTTGGACATTTGCCAGGGTACTACTAAATGTAAATGTAAAGTGAATGTTTCTGAAACGTTTGTACATTTATGATGTCTTCCTGGCTAACAAGGAACGTTCACAGAACGTTCTGGCAAGGTTCTCTCAACGTTACGAACAAACGTTCTTACAGTAACGTTAATAGAACGTTCGTTTAGAGTTATCTGGTCTTTAATAATGTTCTCAGAACGTTAGCACAAAAACATCATTCATGGAACGTTTTTTTTTTCCTGAAACGTTTAATTTTGTTTAAATGTTACTACTTGTTTCAGAACGTTCAGAGAACATTCAAAAGTAACGTTCCCATAATGTTTGCAAAATTATAAAATGGAATGTTCCCTTTATCATTTGTAAAAACATTTTGAACATTCAGAAGTAACCTTTTCATTGGAATGTTAGCAAAACATTCTTTGTTAGCAGGGTAGCTGGTAATACTATAGGTGCGTCCCAATTCGCGTACTTATGCACTATGCTATGACGGAGATCGTTTACAATTCACGCACTACATGGATGAGTACATAGTGCATAGTGTATAGTGTGTCATTTGGGACGCAACTTATGGGTTTTTGGACATGTACCATGGTATTACCACAGTTTTTTTTATTTACATTGGAGTAAATATGAATATGGTAATCATTCAAGATCACAGTGCTTCTTTTGTACACGCTCAGAACTCACAGACACATAAATGAAGCTTCATCTCCCTCTAGTGGCCAACAGAAGCACTTCATGTTTTGAAGCACTCCAGTGTAAATGAATCTTATGATGAACTAGAACAGTCTTATGAACCCGCTGACACAATACAAACACAGCTGACTTCTTTTACTTTGTTAAGCGTGTTTCAGAGCATCTGGGAGTGAATGTCTGTCCGGAGCGCATGGAAACTCTCTTCAGGTGCTGCTCCACAGATGTGTCGAGCTCAGGGAAGTTTCAGGCCGTTGTGTCTCTGCCAGCGGGGATCAGATGACACCCGCAGGGCCCGAAACCCGACCCGGGGCCCTTAACGGGCTCTCAGCTTACATGAGCGCGCTTATTCTTCGAAACACTGAGCTGAGAGTCTGAGAGAGAGAGAGAGAGAGTTTGAAACTGTGAGCAGTGAATGAGAGAGATTTTACTCATTACACTAGCAAAAAGTACCATGGTATTACCATGTGTTTACGGTTCCATGATAGTAATACGAGTGCTTTCAATGTTTTAATCTGTAACGACTTTTTAATATGACTTTAGTATGTCATACTGTCAACTTTTTATCTCATAATTTTGACTTTTTAATCTCAACTATTACTTAGTAGGACTATGACATAATTTCAAATTTTTGTCAAATATCATAATGTTTTAGCATGTCATAATTACATTTTTTTTAAAATAGTGTCACAATTTTACTTTATATCATAATTTTAAATCTTTATGACTTTTAATTTATTATAACAGTATGTCATGTTGACTTTTTAATTTCATAATTATGTCTTATATGATATAATTACAACAGTATATCATACTTTCAACTTTTTATCTCACAGTTTCAACTTTTTATGTCATAATTTTATCTGTTTAGACTCATAATTATGACTTGGTATGTCATAATCGCAACTTTTTATCTCATAATTTTGATATAATTTCTACTTTATCTCAGTTTCAACTTTTTCCTTATAGTTTTAATCTAATAATTATGACTTAGTATGTCATAATTCAACCTTTTTTAATCTCATAATTATGTCTTTATGACATTATTACGACATTATATCATACTTTCAACTTTTTATCTCATAGTTTCAACTTTTTGTCAGAATTTGACCATTTCAGTCTCAAAATTATGATTAACTTTTTAATCTCATAATTATGATAATTTATTATGACAACTTATCTCAGTTTCAACTTTTGTCATAATTCATTTTTTAAATCTCATAATTGTGACATAATGGACAGTATATTATATTTTTTTATCTGTTTTAACCTCATAATTATGACGTCATAAACTCGACCCCTTATATGACATAATTATGACAGTATATCATCATTTTGACATTTATCTTATAATTATGATGTCATAATTATGACATAGTGTGCCTCACTTTTACTTTCTATCATAATTTTGAGTTAGCATGTCATAATTTCGACCTTATCTCATAATTTAGATTTTTTTTTTTTAAATATTGACATAATAATGACGACTTAGCCTATATATATATATATATATCTCACAATTTCGACTTTTTTTAATCTTATAATTATGACTTGGCATGGCATGATTTCCACTTTTTATGTCATAGCCTACCAAAGCATGATTGTGTGTTCTTCTCTGTCAGAAATGTCCTTCATGTATGTTGTGAACTGAAGGTCCATCAGAACAGACTCGTGCCCGAGAGTAAAGAGCCGCCTGTGTTCGCCGGTAAAAGCCTCTCGCTCCTCGCATTCCTGCCGTAATGGATCCGGGGGAGCCTGTGGGAGGAGGCGGTGGGCGCCGGGTGTTGAGTTTCACCTCCTCCCCTGATCTCCGCTGCGCGCCTCTCATTGTTCCCGCGCCGCGTCAGATTCGCGTGACAGCCGCGACTGACAGCGTCCGTTCCGCGCGCCTCTCCGCGAGTCATGCCCGAGATGGAAACGGGGCGACCGCCGGAGAACAAGCGCAGCAGAAAACCTGCGCATCCCGTGAAGAGAGACGTGAACGAGGAGATGAAGGTAAGCGCGAGGTGTTTCTGAGGACGCGCGTCTTTATATCAGATCATGTGTTTCAGAAACTCGCAGCGCAGAGTGTATTTTGGCTGAATCTGGTGAAGCAGCAAAGCGTTGCGAAACTTATTCGGTGAGCCTGTAGTTGACCAGGGAAGTGTTGTTGGTTAAAGTTAAGAAGCTTGATGGAGACACGATCACGAGCATCCCGATCCCGTGCTGGACACTATATGACCAGTTTAACATTTACTGCTGCGCGTTTTCTGCAGGTATTTGATGCTTAAAGAAGCAGATGCTGCTGGTATGATGTGATGCCAAGAAGCTGTGTTCACTGGATTCATGTTTTAACGCGTATTTTGTCTTTAGAAGATAAAACATTTAATATAATTTTTTAATATAAAAAATATATATGTATATTTTGGCCTATATATATGTGTGTATAAGTGTATGTTTGTTTTCTTGTGTGTGTGCGTGAGTATGTGTGTGTGTGTGTATATATATATATATATATATATATATATATACACACACACACACAAACACATAATTTAAAAATACCTATAGAAGGTTTTTATACAAAATATAAAAAATGGAATATATATACTATTTTAAAAAATAAAATACTGTATGTAATAAAAATAAAACATTTTTAATACATTTTTACATTTTATTTTTTAAAACATTTTATATAATATATTTATTTTTCATGTTTTATATTGCCTTTTCTTTTTTATATTTTGAATTAAATATTTTTTTTTAAAATATAAAAAATAAAATATACAATATAGAAATATTTAAAAATAAAATACTTTATGTAATAAATAAAACATTTTTAATACATTTTACATTTCATTTGTTAAAATATTTTATGTAATATATTTTTATATGACATTTTTATATATTTTGTATTAAATATTTTTAAAGTATAACAATAAAATATTGAATATAGAAATATTTTAAAAATAAAATACTGTATTTAATAAAATTATAAAAATAATATTAATGCATTTTTACATTTTATTTTTTTAATATTTTGTACAATAAATTATTTTTTGTTTTATATTACTTTTTTATATATTTTGTATTAAATGTTTTATTATTAAAGTTTAAAAAAATGTAGAATAGAGAAATATTTAAAAAATAAAATACTGTATGCAATAAAATGAAGAAAAAATAAAATTAATGCATTTTTACATTTTATTTTTTTAAATATTTATTATTTTTCAAGTTTTTATATTACATTTTTGTTTTTTATATTTTATATTAAATATTTTAATTTTAAAATATAAAAAATATTAAAAAATAAAATATACAATATACTAGAATATTTAGAAAACAAAACAAATTATGTAATAAAATAAAAATTAAAAGTATTTTATTCAATATATTTATTTTTTATATTTTTATTTTACATTTGTATTTTTATATTTTGTATCAAATATTTTATTTTTAAAATGTTAAATACGTATAATATAGAAATAATTTAAAAATGAATACTGTATGTAATTATAAAAATTAAAGTTTAATACATTTTTACATTTTATTTCTAAAAAATATTTTACATAATATATTAACTTTCATATTTTTATATTACATTTTTTTATATTACATAAAGAATATTTTATTTTTAAAATATATATATATATAAAAAAATACAGAATATAGAAAATTTAATATAAACATTATAAATAAAAACAATGTAATAAGATATTAAAAAAAAAAAAATTAATAGCCTAAAAACATTAAAAAATAATATTAAGGTGTTTAAAAATCAGATAATTAATATAAAATTTAATATTACCGAACCACCCATTTGCATTAGGCTACACAAACAAAATTCATTTTTAAACATCAGATCATGTAGAAATAAATCTGCATATTTTACACTGTTTCTCACATCATCACATAATGGCCACAATCAAGGCGTCTCTGCGCAGCTGCTCACATCACAGCACGTTCAGCACCAGATGTGAATGAAGCACACTTTCTAGCACACTTCAGCTCTCCATACTGGGCTCTGTGTGCCCACCGTTGGACAACTGACACGTTGACCTTATTCAATTGCTGGCTTTTATTCAAGCACACGGCCGAGACCGATTTCACAAGTCGTGTTTGATATGTGAGCCGGACACCTGATATGATGTGTTTATGAACGGATGCCCACGCTGACACTGAATATGGCGTTTATAGATCCTCTCCAGAGCGCTTTCTGTGAGACTTTCCATCTCTGCGAGGGAGGAAACGGCTCTTTTTGTGGGAGCGATTCTGGATCTCAGCAAATGATATCCATTGGGGGGTGTAGAGTTACAACTTAACTAATTTTAATCCAAACACATGAAACCGTAGCCCGGCCTGATGCAAGCGAGGCAGGGGTCGCGGCGGGTTTGTTGCCTTTGGCTGCCGCGTTCGGGACAGGCCTGTCACTCTCGGCGAACAGATGTTTGTCTGAACTGCCAAGAAGAAACAAAAACAACATTGTGGGATGGAAGCGGAGGAAGGGAAAAGCCCGTCTCCCGCTAATGAGAAAACAGCAGAATCAATCTGATGGGAGAGAGAGAGAGACGCGATGCGGTCGCTGATGTAATTAGTCTCCGGGCCGGTCGCAGAGGAGGGGATTTCTGGGAAGTCTGTGACTCTGCAGTGGTGTTGGGTGTCCTCTGATTTCTAACCAGGGATCATGTGACGGCGCTCTAATCTCAGAGAGAAGCTCTGCTGCCCGTTAGATTCTCTATCAGTCGTGCATGAGATCAGAAGCTGCTGTTTTTGCAGGAATTCAGTGTGTTTTTGATGTCAGATCAGGTTCAGATCAACACTTTGATTTCTGTAAACAGACACTGATGAAACATGATGAAGGACGAGCGTTTGTGTCTGTCTTACTAATTATACTAGTGTTATCTATCTATCTATCTATCTATCTATCTTCTCTGAACACAGGTGATTAAACACGCGTGTGTTTGTGTGTGCAGAACTTTGCTGAAAGCACCATGAATGAGCTCTTGGGTTGGTACGGCTATGATAAAGTGGACCTGCAGGAGTCAGACGCCTCTGATGCCCGAAATCGTGTCAAACGCCATCATATATCTGTTCTTAAAGGTAAGTGCAGTCACACACACACACACTCTCACACATTCACACTCACACATCCATGTGACTTCTTTGCCCTCCAGAGAACTCTGTGCCAAAGCCACACTCCACAGAGAGGAAGGTGCCGTCGTCTTCCTCAGAGCCCGTCAGAAACGGTGAGAAAGAGCCGGTGGCCGCTCCTCTCTCTCCTTCTTCATCATCGTACTCCTCCTCGGCCTCACCTCGGGTGAAGGAGCAACACAGCATGAACGTCATCGTGCCGCTCATCAAACCTTCCGCCGGTGTGTAACACAAAACGCACATAAATAATGTCCAGAAACACTGAATCATCTGAACGTTTATTCTCTCCCTTCAGTGGAGGACGTCCAGAACGTTCAGATCGTGTGTGTGTGGTGTCAGAAGGAGGGGATGAAGCGGTACTCTCTGCTCATGGGCTCGGAGCTCAAGAGCTTCTGCAGCGAGAAGTGTTTCGCTGCGTGTCGTCGCGCCTACTTCAAACGCAATAAGGTAAAAACCATCAGAAATGAGGCCAAGGACAGACCGATGAACTGGTAATCAAACCAGGACCTTGATGTTACTGCCATCCACCATCAAAACACCTGCTTAGATCACACACTAGAAACACTGAGTCTACTGAACTACATCACTGACGACACACACACACACAGACAAACGGCTGGACGGAGCGATCGTTTTCAGGCCGCTGTGTTTATGCTTCGTGAGACGCTCATTCCCACAACAGAGAAAAGACGTTTGAAACACAGAGGATAGTTTATCAGAGCCTCAGACGAGCTCCAGCCTGTCTGAGAGAGAGAGGTTTCGTCTTACTGCATACTTTACACACAAAACGCTCCGGTTTCACACACACACACACACACACACGTCACACAAACAGCACTTAAACATGTCAGTGTCATTCAGGAGATATAAAATATCAAAGCGAGTGTCGTTCATTGTGAAAGATGATAAAACAATAGATGTAGTGTAGTAATGTGTGTTTTCCAGTGGATGGATGAAATCACATGAACTGAACAAACACGAGATCTTCAGCTCTTCATCTGTGGATTTAGCAGTTCAAACTTGCGTTTTTAATTACAATCACTGATTGAACTATAAGTGTCCAAATACTTTCTGACTGTTTGTGCTTCAGACTTGTATTTTTGTGTTCATCAAGGCTCGAGATGAGGATCGTCATGGCGACCAGTCTCCGTCCCCCGGGCAAACGCTGGACACGCCCACAAGACTTCTGCTGAAGATGAACAACAACACGCGTGTAAATAAACACACACTGTCCGTCTGATCCCATTGTGCTCTAGTGTTGTCACTGTACTGGAGTAAATATACCGTTTTAACATCACAGGGAAAATTTGCCACAATATTAAGGGCAAAAAATTTGAACAGTATCCAAGAATTACTTTAACCATAGAAAAAAAATTCTTATAAACTAAAACTCTGTCA